>CM040242.1:141482538-142018434 GCA_022545495.1 Chrysanthemum lavandulifolium
GGGTAGCTACCAATAAACTATGCATGCATACACTTAGAAATAATTATACGGAAGTAATGTAAACGCAAACAAAACAATTAAGGAATCATAACTAGGCCAAGACCAAGAGGTGCTTAGCCATCATATTAACCATACAAATCAATTCAATATTCAAAGTTACGAAATACATGAATCGAAAGTAAAGAAAAGATAAAATGCTAATGCTTATCGTAGGGGAGTGATTTCTCCTCGAGACACCTCCGTATGCTCCTCTAGACCGCCTTTGGCTTCTTCCCACGCTTCTTTGGTTGTGGTGTGTGGAATGGGATGCTTTGAAATGCCGGAAATCGTGGGGTATTTATAGGCCGATCCGGGTTACTACGAACTAATATAAGAGTTACGCCGTAATCTTCAATTCCTTCGTAATTTGCACTAGATCTGCTGGTTACGGCGTAACCTTATGAGTGGTTACGCCGTATCTTCAATATTACTTGGTTACGCCGTAGTTGATGAAATAGTTACGGCGTAGTTATCAGCGCGTGGAACCTCATTTGACCTAATATAGTTACGTCGTAGTCTTTGGGGAGAGTTACGCCGTAACCTTCTGATGAGTTGGTTTTCTGAGTCACGCTTTAGTTACGGCGTAATGTGAGAGATGAGTTACGCCGTAACTTCTTCAAAGTCAGCATACTATGATAAATCTTTGATATTTCTCCAATTCCGCGCCTTTTAGCTCCAATGCTCGTAATTTACCCGAAAGTGGAAAACAATGGAAAACAAGCGTGTAATCCATATAAATGATATAAATTACAAGCATTATCGGGGAAATTGACACTTAATATTCGTGACTATTTGATGTTATCAAAATGCTTGGGTGAGGAGGATTGATGAAATCGATTTAAATATTCTGTATAACGCTTAAAGGTAAATCTTACTTACCAAGTTGGTTTAGCAGCCAAGTGTATTTTTGGGAATGGGAACACCCGTGTTCATCCTTACACTTGGTGTGCATAAGCGATTAAGCTATATCCATTCTGGAAACTTTCGTAATTAGTGATTCATGATTTTGTAGGAGCATGGTTGTTGCGCAATAATGAAGTCGATCTAAACAAAAGTATGAAGAAGTGTTAATGTGTGTTTTAAAAGAGATCAAGCTCTATAGGTCACTTGATTATTCCGGATTTACCCAAGCAAAGAGGATATCGTTGGGGGTTACTAAGGATCTTATTTGTTACGTAAATAAAATACATTATACATTTCCAATTCTCCGGTGTTTTGTTCGAATACCAACTCCAAAGAAAGTGTGATAATTCAGCGATTTGAGATTTTGGTGTCGCATAAACTAGGTGGCATAAATCGTGATGTGTTTTGCGTACCACTTTTATAGTTGAGTAGAAAATTTTCAACACACGTATTGGCTGCAACACATGTACAACCTCTATGTTCAATGGTACTACTTTACATTAACTGATATTAGTCTAGCCTAATACAGTTTGCCTCATGTTTCGTACGCTATTTTTGTAAATCTTATTTAGACGGTAGTTCCTAGGCTATGTTTTAGTCTTAATTTTGGCGTGACAAAAACTGCGGCCCCTAAAATGCAACTGTTATTTGTACATGTCTTGGTATGAGCCGAACCACAAATGTTCTTGGAACAATTATTAATACATTGCTCTCTTTTGTATTCAGCCCTTGCAAGAAATGTCACTTGGCGATAATAATATCCGAGCGAGGGATGTTAGAGAAAGCGATATAAAGTTTTTGTGTGCGTTTGAAGGAGGGTTTTCGTTATGAGGCTAACAGATTTGTTGAAGTGTGCTATTTATTGATTTTGTTTAATTTTAATGCTTCTACCAATAGTGTAAAGCATAATCATTGGTCTAAGGTGTTACAACTTTCCAAAATTTCATGGGCTGTTTTCGTATATCTACTTTGGATAATAGTTTCTTGGCTATGATGATTTGGTTACCAGGTGTGTCTTTATTTTGGCATGACAAAAAACTAGAAGGCATAAAATGCAACCGTGCTTTATAGTCAATGCACTTTCTGAGCCAAGGCATAAATATTTTGTCTCCAATGAAGGCATTGTTCATATTTCTATTTAGGTTATCCACGATCCATTAAATGACATATTAATGATGAAGTAAGTAGCGTGGAAGAAATCGATATAAGTGTTCTCTATAATGCTTGCGTGGAGAACTTGGGTCATGAGGAAGTCATTATCCGAGCTTTTTCATGACAAAACATCTCATTGCACGCTTACTAGAAGATTTCTATATCGATTTCTTCCCTACTCCTCACATCAATGTTAGTATGCCCATTTTATATATCGTGCATACTCTAAATAGATAGTGAACAATGTTCTAGGTGACACGTTTGTTGGGCCGAGCAACCTTATTACGCTAGGTACACATACAAGATCCGTTTGGCGTCAAGTTCTTTGAAACATCTAGAAGGCAATTATCGTTGAGAAATGGATGGTCCTAAAGATCTTTCTCGTAGCGTGGTTTTCTAAATTTATATTTTTTGCGTATTTCTATAGTTTCGGTTGTACTAATTTGTATAGCGTAGAACCGTAAATATAATGCATTCTATCTACGATTTTGTAGGTGTAGTAATATTACGCACTTTACGATGAGCGAAGGTTTTCAAGACAATTTATACGAGGCGAGAAGAAGCGGTGGTAATCGAAGAATTCAATTTACTTGCTCTGCAGATTATTTCGGAAAATACCAACAATAAATCGGCAGGAGCTGGAGCCATGAAGAAATGAAAATGATTATGTGTGACTTTATATATATCTTGCACAATAAGAATTGAAATAGATTTTGTTTAATTTTATGTGTAAATAGTTGCTTTCTCTTCTACTTTTTCATTGCCAAAATGTCTCTTCTTCTGCAATGGTATCGTATACAAACATTTCACCGTAAAGCCCGAGTTGAAATCCTCGTTACACTACAAATTTAGATTTACTCGATGGAATGTTTAATCATATGGTTTTAGGACAATTTGACGCAGATTCCGGTCGCTAAAACATGAAAAGGGAAATAAATTCAACGGAGATTTCAGTTGAAAAGAAAATTATTTAGAATAAAAAGAAATACATTAATGTTTATTTCTTCTTTATCTTTGTTTCCTTTCCTCCATCCTCCAATTTGGAATGCGGATATTTCGTTGATGGCTTCCATTTTGTAGCAGATCATTTCATTTGTTTTAAAAAGCTTCACGTATAAACCTTCTTCGAAGTAACCAAAATTTGCTTTTCAGAATCTTGACTTTAGTTTTGAGTTTGCAATTAGACTAAGTAGTGGTGGGTAAGTCACTTGTCGTTAACTCAACGCAATTTTAGTTTCTTTTCTTTTCACTCTTATTTACTATATATCTGTTTTGGTGCTTTCCTCTCACTTTATACAAATAAAACCCATTATATACCCCACATACTCACAATACAAATAAAAAACAATTTCTGGATCTCACTTTGTTAGCCAAAACACGTTGGTAAGCAACTCACCATTCATTTTGGCCGTGACTTGCGTTTGATATTTTGGATGGGGCATGAGTGACTCACTCACCAAGTGGTGAGTAAGGGTGAGCATACAACCCGAACGGACCGGACCGACCATCGGACCGACCGAGACCGGACTGGACCGGACCGGACCGGACCGACCACATTTGGTCCGGTCCGCAGTCTCGGCTTTTAGGCTAATTCGGTCCTCGGTCCGGTTCGGACCAAAACCGACAAATTTGAGCTAACTTGGCCTTGTTGGACCGGACCGACCCGGACCGAGACCAGACCGACCACATTCGGTCCGGTCTCGGTCTAAGATTTTTGCCAAAATCGGGTCACGGTCCGGTCCGGTCTTGGCCGGTCTGGTTTTTAGACCATGCACACCTCTAGTGGTGAGTTGAGCACCACTCCGTTTAGCCTTATAAATAAAACTCATTTGGTCTCTTTCTTCCATTTTTGTTTGTCATGTTAGTTGCATCATTGTACTAAACAATAAAAGATATGTATAAGTGTGTTGAATTTTATAATGCTCGAGTCTTGTAAAGACGAATAATGTTTAAAGACTGTTCAGGTCTTTTGATAATTTTTTGTTGTAAGAGTTAACATTGACTAATAAAGATAAAGTTTGGTTGGTAAAATTACTTGACCATTTAGGTAAAGTTTAGTTTTTATCGCACATTTCATCATGTTCTTGATATGGCAACCGATGCTAGTAGATTTGAGTTAACCATGTTGCCCTATCCTAATGGCAAGTTAGTCTAGTTAACAAGCTAATGTTTTCTTATATATTAGATTCATTAGTTATTATCTTTCCGAGGAGGTTAAGAATATTGATGAAAGTTGTATTGTGAGTCTCTCTTTTGTCCGTGTGTTTGAGTCTCCAGACGATCAATAACTTCGAGCGCCACTTTATTATTGCATCCATTTGTTGAGAATGTGTCATGGGGGTTTTTAAGAGTATTAAGTGTAATGTCCAATTTGTAATTCCAATATTACATTGAAGTTGTTGCTGAAGTTGGCTAGATGAGCCGAACCACTTAAATAAATATGTCATGTTTGTTTTCATTTATATTATTGTTCGGCTATATTGCCGTGATGCTGTATGATCCCGTGCAAATATGACTTGAGAATTTTAAGTCATTCTTCAACCTTTTCTCTTCTATTGTAAAAAGTCTTTTTATATAATCTATTCTTAACACACACATACTAATTCATCAATAGGTTAATTAATAGGTTGAGCAACCTTCACCTATTGATCAAATAGCTCATTTTTGATCGTTGGCTTTAATGCATCGGATGGAGCTACGTAAGTATGGGTGAGAGTTGCTACATATTTTGTTGAAGAATATGTTCAAGCATGTTTTCTTATATTGAAGGACTCAAGTTGTCATTCTTCATTCTTGGTTTGGTCTATTTCTAACTCTAGCTGGTTTTATCAAGTTATGAAGTTGAGGGACTGAAGTGAGACTATGAAGGCTATATAATTAATTTCTTATTCTGATTTAGGGTTGAGAAGTTATCACTCTCAATCAGTCTTATTAGTCTCTCTCTCTCTCTCTCTCTCTAAACGTTTTGTTATTGTTTTCAGTATTCTTGATATCATTCTTGATATCAGTTAGGTATTTGTATCAAGATCAATCTCTTCATTTGATCTTGTAGTTTGTGTGTTGAGAGTTCTTGTAGTGAGGTTGATTGGTGTCTTCCTAGAAGAGATCAATCATTTCTTGTGTATTCGTTTGGTAAGCACCCGATTGGGGACTTATCTACTTGACATTGTTATAATAAAATTACACCAATGGGTGGTTGGTTGGGTGTACGTGTGGATTGTTGTGTGCTCTTGATCATTTTTACATGGTATCAGAGCGCACGGTTCTGATCTGGTGGTTTTGAGATTCTAGGATTTCTAGGGTTTCGAAGGTTGATTTGGGGATTTTTGCAATTGGAGGTTTATTTGGTTAATTGAGGCTGTTTTCTTAACGGCCGTTGTTGATTTGATCTGTTTGGGATTAGATCTGGTGATTTTGTGGATTTTTTGGTTAGGGTTTCTTGAAACCCTAATTTGGTTATTTGGGGGTTTTTATCCCTGGTGGTTTCTTGGTATTTTTGGGCCTGTTCTTGGTTACAATCTCACTAGACTAAGTGAATCTAGTGAGTTTGTACTTCATTCCGCTGGTATCTCACTGTAAGTATATTTCTCTTCTGTAAGATAACAATTACTTAGTCAAGAAGGTGCAAACAGAGTGGTTAACACCTTGACCTGCCACCGTGAGTGGTACGGAAACCTGCTCTGGCCACTCTCAGTCTTCTTGGTTGGTATTAGGTTACTCTAGGGGTGTGAGTTTAGCTTATTGTGTCTAGGTCGAACGAGGATAGGTATTGGGATTGAGAAGTTGTGTTGAGGCTTTTGTGGTTGGTTTGTTTGATTGTTGTTTATTGGTTGTTTGTTTTTGGTTTATGTTCTTGGTTGTTATTTGTTATGTTATCTGCTATTTTAATTTGTTTATCTCTGTCTCATTATGGCTATTGGTAAACCTAGTGGTAATAATGAAGTCTTAATTAGTAATCTAAATGCTGGTAATCCTCTTCATATTCAAACTAATGACAATAGTGATACTGCTCTTATTCCATTTAAACTTGTTGGAACTGAAAATTATAGAATATGGTCTGGTGCTATGAAATTAGCTTTACAAGCTAGGAATAAATTTAGTTTTGTTGATGGTTCTTGTGTTAAAGAAACTTATTCTACTAGTAATGTGCTTGCTACTCAATGGGATAGGTGCAATGCTATTGTTTTAACCTGGTTAATGAATTCTGTATCTCAAGATGTTTATATGGGTCTTGTTTATTCTGATAATGCTGCATGTGTCTGGAAAGAATTACAAGAAACATATGATAAAGTTCATGGTTCTGTGGTTTATAGTCTTTTACAGAAAATTAATTGTTTTAAACAAGGTAGTACTTCTGTTGCTGATTATTATCATAGGCTTAACTCTTTGTGGAGAGAACTTGATGCTTTAACTAAGTTGCCTATATGTGTTTGTGAAGTTAAGTGTTCTTGTGCTGCTAGTGAAGAATTGGTGTTGCATAAGCAACTATTGAGATTAATGCAGTTTCTTATGGGTTTGGATGATTGTTATCAACTTGTTAGAACTTCTTTGTTGACTAGGGATCCTCTCCCAGAGGTTAAAGATGCTTATATTACTGTTTCTAGAGAGGAGTCTCATAGGGGTGTTCCTGAGTCTTCCGGTGTTACTGAGTCTAAACTGAATGCTTCTTCTTTTGCTGTTAAGAGTTTGAATAACAATAGAAGAGGATTTAATAATAATAATAATAATAGTAACACTAGAAGTACTACTAATAATAATAACACTATTAATAGAGGTCCTAATCCTAATCTAAATTGCAAAAACTGTGGTAAAATTGGACATACTATTGAAAGATGTTATGAAATAATTGGTTTTCCTCCTGGTTTTTCTAAACCAAATGGTTCTTTTAAGCAAAATGGTTTTAAACAAACATTTAATGCTAATGTTGAGTCAAAACCAATTGACAAATCTTCTTCTACTAGCACTTCTTCTGGTTTTACTTCTGAACAGATGAAGAAACTTTTGTCTTTGATTAATGATTCTTCTACTGGAAGCATACATGCCAACATGGCAGGTAGGGCTTCATTCTATAATCATAATGTTTGGTTTAATATGAATTTCTCTAAATATTATTTTGCTAATTCTAGTCTTACTGTTAAGAGTTTGACATTGGGATGGATCATTGATTCTGGTGCTAATCAGCATCTTATTGTTTCTACTAAAGGAATGTTTAACATTGCTGATATATCTAGTTTACATATTACTGTTGGTCATCCTAATGGCACTCTTGCTACTATTAGTCATGTTGGGAATCTTAAGCTCACTAATAATGTGATTTTATATGATGTTCTTGTTGTGCCTGGTTATTGTGTTAGTCTATTATCTGTTAATAAACTGATCAGAGATAGCAAAATGTTTGTTGGTTTTGATGAGGATAAATGTTATATTCAGGACTTGAAAAGGGAGAATGTCTTGGGGACTGGTAGCCAGTCTGATGGTCTGTATCTGTTTGATATGCAACCTGTTGATTATGTGAGTAATTGTAGCCTGATTATGTCTCATAATGTGTCTAAGTTTGTGTGGCATAATAGACTGTGTCACCTTGCTGATCCAGTCTTGAATGTTCTCCAAACTGATCTTGGTTTCTCCAAGAATACTTCTGTGCCTGTTTGTGAAATCTGTCATAGGGCTAAACAAACAAGGGAGCCTTTTCCTTTGTCTGACCATAAGTCAGAGATTTTGGGTGAACTTGTTTACCTTGACTTATGGGGTCCATACAGAGTCACTAGCAGAGAAGGTGTCACAATTCTCAATTTCCGGTCATTTTTCAAATTTATATTTCATTAACGTATATATTTCTTTTAAATGAACGCTATCGTACGATCTTTTATTTTGAACAATTGATCCGACACTTCACAAAACTTATCCTGATATATTTTTATACTCAATTTAAGACCATAAAAATTGTATTATTAGTTTACCCGGTGTTTTAAATTTATTTTTGTATATAAATTGTTATATTTATAAAATTACGACGGTTTTCTTAAATAATACACGATAATTATTATTTCACTCAAATTTTGCAAGAAATGTATTTTTATAATTTTTATGACTTCAATATGTTTTATTTTGACCCGTTAAAATTTATTTTTAATTAACGCTACTTTACAAGCTTAAATGTACACTTAATTACTTAACTAAACTTACAAGTATACATCTTAATCTACATTTACTTATACTTATACCTTTTAAAAAAAATAATAATAACATAAACATTAAACAAATTACCCCTTGTCGACACAAGGGGGATGACTCACTAAGATTTTACAAAATATCTTGTAAGTATAATGTATTTTACTCTTAAACTACACATAGATACTCAATATCATTAAGTGTAAAACTCAAACATCCTCTTCTTCTCTCTAGCACCATAACCGGCCATACCAAGGGATCAAGAAGGAGTTCATAATTTTTCTCTAATCAAGTTATTTACACACTAGTATCACTCTTGATTAAGGTTGTGAAATAAAAACCTTGGGTGATTAGGATAAAACCTTTGATCATAAACCTCATCAAGTTAACTAGTAAGCATCTCATGTCCATTTTTTTTTATCTTTCATATTTATTTCATATTCATTACATCATATTTGAGTTAAATATGCAAGACTTATGGATGTTTATACCACTTTTACATTGTTTTTAAGAGTTATATATAAATATGTCATCTTATAATTATTCCTTGTAATATATCACTCTTGGCGATGTCTAGGAACCCATGACACCCTAAGAAGGTGTATGGTAGGATTAGAATAGCTTCGGAGTTGTTTTGAATGGATTAGAATAGGTTTGGCACGAGAAAAACTCATTTCGACAAGTTTTCTAGAGGGTCTGTCCTTATTTTCGAAATCTGGAAATCTCGACAGTGAATAAAAATTTTGGCCTAGATATTTGAAAATACACTTTAAAAGCAACGTGGCGCTTGAACGGATTAAAACGGAGCTATAACGAAGAAGTTATGAATTTTTCAAGTTAAGCGACGAAAACTATAAATTTTGAAAATTTCAGCATGTTACGTCTATTTTATACGAGTCAAAAATGAGGCTTAGGCGTTATAAATTATTTCGACTTATCAAAAATATATTAGTATACCTTGATACGAAGCTAAGGACATATAAAACGTAGAAAATGGACTTGTAACGATTAAATTACACGCGTTAAACGAAGTTGCCATAACTTTATTATATAAGCAAATTAATATATTTATATTAGACATATACTACGGCAACGAAGGACCATGTTGAGGGTCGTTTTTAACAAGGATGTAATACTTTTATAACGTGATGTCTTCTAGTAAAAGTAAGTTAGCTAGCATATTTTCCAAAATGTCCAACCGTTAGTCAGCGGAGTTGTAATGAATAAAATACGGTCACTTAAACTTTGCGAAAACCACCCTTAAACAATATTTTGGACACAAGTACCATACTTTACCTATATTTTTCTCCATGATCGAGACCTCTAGGATGAAAACTTAAATGCTAAAACTTTGAGATAATGATACAAGCTTCCCAAAACCATTGAGTTTGTTTCCTAACACTCGATGTGCACCATTTTACGACTAGCTTTTCAAGGCTACTTAGTCACTTTCATGAAAATTTCAACGACATTATTTTACGACGAAAAGTTATAATTTCATAATAAATCACTAAATGATTATCGTAGGATATCGTTTCAACATAAATACTTGTAAAGTATTTTATAAATTGTCAAGACTTTAAGATTATTTTTCGACGATAAACTTTATATTTCAAAGGTGTACAAGTGGTATGGATATCATATGAGTTTGCATGCACGACATTGTTTCATGACTTATATTAGAGCATGTCATTCCTAATAGGTCGCGGTTAGAGTGTTACGTCTCATTTCTGTACATCCACTCTGTCATCATAATTATTGCAACAGGTGAGTAATCACATTCCCCTTTTTACCGTTTTTACTATATTTTGGGGCGAAATGCATGAACCATTCTTGAGCTAAATTGATTACTACTTTTATTAACTTGTTTGACTAGAACTTGTGAACTCAAAGCAAACCCTTAAACATAATTACGAACCTATGACTTGTTTGATCTTATTGAACTGTACTTGTTATGACCCTAAAAGTCTCGCCTTATTAGTGGAGCAACCTTAAGCCTCCCCGGTCCGGAGCAGAATGTCTCCTTATGGGAACGGAGCATTTTCAATCTAAGTCTCCCTTGTTCGGAGCAGTGCAAATTCTCCCATGTTCGGAGTGTTCTTAGTTGTATATTAATAGTTGTATGATGTACTGTTCGTACATTCGCATTGTTAGTCTCCTATTAGTAGGTAGTATGGATAGCGCTATTAGAGGTCGGCCAACCTCTCGTCCACTATGTTACGGGACGCATATTATTTATTCTAGGGCTTTGCACGGCATACATTATTATATCGTGGTACTATATATTGTGAACTATTATGACCATTTATACTTGACTACTTGACACGCTATATTTTGTGCAATGGGTTGTGAACACACAGGTTGCAAGTTTTGTATGGGCGAACTTGGGCCGAGTGGATTTACAATGCCTTTGCTTTGTGGACTATTTACGATGACCGAAACCTTTAACTCTCTCTTACGAGTTTTCTTATTTCTGAACGTGTATACTCACCAACTATTTTCATAGTTGACCGTTTTCTCTCATGCATTTCGGTGATCGTTAGTAAGCTTTTTCTACGGTCTTGCATAATGAAGTTTTCACTTGTCTCTACAAATCGTTATGTAATAAAATGCAATATTTTGGAATCTAAACTTTGTAATATATTTGCCGATGTCGGCTAAACTGGTATTGTAATGGTGTACTATTTCTTTTTAATCTTAACGTTGGTATGTTCTATTATCTTGTGCTTATGTTCCTTTCCGTTACACCTCGTGTTTCCGCCTCCGGCGAGGGTGTGACAGAAGGGTATAGATATTTCTTGACTGTTGTTAATGATTTCTCTAGGGCTGTATGGGTATATTTAGTTAAAACTAAAGATGAAGTTTTTGATGTTTTGTGACATTTATAAACATGTTTTCCAATCAGTTTAATTCAAAAATTAAAATTGTAAGGTCTGAAAATGGAACTGAATTTGTGAATAAAAAAATGCATCATATTTTTTCTGAGCTTGGTATAATACATCAAACTTCTTGTGCTCATACACCTCCGCAAAATGGGATTGCTTAAAGGAAACATAGACACTTGCTTAATGTAGCAAGGAGTCTTATGTTTCAGGGGGGAATTTGTAACACCCTCAAAATGGCTCAGCGGAAGCACACAAGTATTGGGATGCTACTAAATTGGTATCACAACATAAGCATAGAACAATTGGTTTTTCATAAATAAACTTGTATTCATTCTTAAAAACAATGTTTACATTATTGATTAGTGCGGAAAATGGCCCATTATAAAAAGGTGGCCCCAATACATAAATCAGAGTCGTCTATGACCATGCCATGCCTTTGCCTTGCGCCTCCAAAGATAAGCAATCACTTCAAAACCTGAAGATACATGCTAAAAGGGGTCAGCTTACGCTGGTGAGTTCATATGTTTTTATTTGTAAAAGTTTTATGGACCACAAGATTTGGTATCTAGTTAATTTCATTATGTGACCAGTTCACTCGGTCATGTTACCAGTTCACTCGGCAATGTGACCCGTTCATTCGGTCATGTATGTACATAGCAAATGCAACCAGTACAATCGGTCATGTGACGGTTTACTCGATCATACTGAGCATATGATTTCAAATACTTGTGTCCATATGTAAAAGCATGCATTAACTTTACACTAGAATGCATCTAAGTAATCAAGAAATTGGCAAGTAAACACATAATGCATTCAATCATTCAACATAGTTTTAGTAAACGATTCACTTGTGCAGGTAAAATAAGCATTTAGTTTAAGTGAAAACGAGCATGTATCTTCCCCCAAAACAGTTATAAAACAAGTAAAAGTAGGGGCTATGAAACTCACCTTAGCGATATGGTTAGGAAATGCACAACAATAGCAAGTACGATATGACAACGGCTTCAACACGAAACCTAGATATAATATGGCAAGTCTTAGATAATATATTCCGTTTACGACCCTAAATGGTAATGTTTGAAGAATGATTTATTTGTGAGACACTTGTATCATTTTAACTTGTGTGGTAATGCTTAGTGTTTAAACACAAAAGGTTTTCATATGTTTGAGTTTCTGAAATGCTTATAGTTCAACAATAAATATTTTCAAATACTTTCTCATGTGTTTGTGTTACGTAGCTTATGTGAGCGTTTCATAGGTTAGTTTGATTATCGATGTATATAAAAATGTAGATGTGAAAATATTTCTTAAGTATTGGATCTTGGAATAAATGGAAGAATGATGTATGCGAAACTTTCGTATAAGAGTTGACTCGAATATTGGCTCAAGTATTATCGATGTGGGAAATAAATACAAGTCGGATTGTATTTATTAGATTTGTTAGATTTTGAGGTGTGAAAATATATATAATACATATTTATCGGAGTTGAGGGAAAATAATATATTTGGATAAAGATATTACTTATAGTTTACGCGGATGTGATCGTCAAATAAAAAAAAGATATATTAAACATGTTTACTTAACGAAAAGTGTAAAACATATAAGTTTATAAAAGTTTTAGGGTGAAAAGTGTCAAAGTATCAAACTTGAGGGGTTGAATTTGTAAAGTTTAATACGAGTTTCAAAACTTATAAAAGTTTTAAGAAAAGTGTTAAGTGGTCTTAGGTTGAGGGGCTAAAAGTGTAAACATTTAGTATAATATGTAAAACTTATAAAGGTCTTTAGTAATAGTGTAAAGTGGTTCGAATTTGGAGTGTCAAAACTGTCAAAACACTAAAGTTTCAAAAATAGCAATAATCTGCCATCAGTGAGGCTCGAACCTGGATTGAGGGGAGGGAAGGCAAACAACATAACCACTGAACTACAAGTCCTTTAGTGTTTAGTGTTGCAAACGTTAGTATTAATGGACTGATAACTGTGACTTCCATGCTATACTTCTTTACAGTTTCCATACGTGCATGTGTTTTGTTTTGCTTTTGTTTTACCAAAACTGTTTTGCCATCTTTTCTTCAAGTAAACATATCAAGCTCAATTAAACACAAGGTAACGAGAGTAATCAAATAAGCACTAAAATAAGTCGAATGTCTAAGTGTTTTCTTGTAGTTTATTTTAAGTTGACCAAATGCTTATTACTACTAAGCATTCGATATAGGTTTCAAGACGAGTTTCGTGATTGAGTTGTGTATGCAAATGTCGAGTACTTAAGAGAGTTCAAAAGCAACATGAAATCGAAAAGAACATAAGATAGATCAGTAAGCATCATTCCAAGATGCGAGCCAAGACTTAATATGTGTCTAATAATCATTTTTCCTCGAATAAGTAGATCGAGAAGACTAAAAAAGTTCATGAATCCATTTTTACTCGGAAAAGGTTTTCCACTGTTCCATGTTTTACAATAAAAGGGTATCTCATAAGCTTAGTAACACATGATTAATCTCTCTAGTTTTTATTGCACAAGTGAAGCAAGGGTTTCGATATCGGTTTTATTTTAACGAGATTTGTATATATATATATTGAACATATTCAAGTTTTATTTTAATGAGAGATGTGTATATATCGAAAGAGTATATTTTGTAAATGTATGAGTTTGTAAAGAATGAAAAATGTATAGCAAAGAGACGTGTGTCGAGTAGGCTTACAATGAGTGAGGAGTATACGAGAGTACGAGCAAGGACCAAAGATCGACTAGCTTTCCAACGATCTTAATCCCGACTAGAACCTAAACCGAAATGTACTTCCAAACTTAAGAAGACATAATAGAATACCCTTTCTTCCGCTTATTCTTACTCGGCAGTACCAAGAGAACCAAAAGAGTGTTTGCAAGTTTGAAAGTATGAGTGTATGCGAGTTGAGAGTGGTGGCAGAGGCGGCAGGAAAGGTGGTCGGATGTTGGTTGTGCTGTAGGTGGCGGCTGGTGTGGCAGTGGTGCTGTTGTGTAGCTGCCGAAGATGGGAGGAGAGGGAGGAGAGTATTATAAGATGGAGGCTAGGTTTAAGTGGGTGTATGTCCCTTGTGATCGGCTGCCATAAAAGAAGAGAGGAGCAAAAGGTTGGTTTTGACCAAGCTTTCCATGGTGGTTATCTTGTGAAACACCTTGATTAAGCAAAGTTTCAAATTAATCACCTTCCTCTATGTAGTCTCGTGACCATGTTCTTGAAAGGAGGGACAAGATAGGGTAGATGAAGTGGACTATTTTGGGGTGGAGTAAAACACGAAAATGACTTGAGATGGAGGAGAGCGATGGTATCAAGGATCGAGAAAAGTCGCTTCAAAAGGAAGTGCATTTGACTTTGATGATAAAAGTGATAAGGAACAAAAGGGCGGCAGTTGGGGATTTAGAGTAGGCTATGAATAATATGGGGCGTGGGTAGGACCGTAGGAGTATTGATATATTTCTTTTGTTTTATTATAAGGTACATTATAAATTGTACTTCGTGTTTTGTCGAATCCTCAAGTAAACGTACCTTCCCGGTACCCGAAAAATATAGAACTTATGTTTTTGGAAACGATTTTACGAGCATAATAATATGGTATTATTACTACGTAAGATTTATGTTATATCTGTTTGCCGTTATTTAATTGGTGTCGGTATGCGTGCGGTGCCGTGACTTTCTAAATTCACGAGATAACATCTCGTTTTCAAATCTAAAAAAATGACGTATGTCATAAAATAACGGATTTGAATTTTCTGAAGTGATAAATATTAGTATAATAATCCGAAATTTTACGGGTTGTTATAGAATTCCTTTGAAGTTCTGGTCTGATTGTATTTTAACTGTTGTCTATTTGATTAACAGGCTACCATCTTCTGTTTTAAAAGGTAAATGTCCGTTTGAGATGATTCACAAAAGAAAACCTAATCTTTCCCACTTGAGGTCCTTTGGTTGTCTTTGTTTTGCAACTGTTTTAAATAATCATGATAAAATGAGTTTTAGATCTGAAAAATGTATTCTTATTGGTTTTTCTACTGTTAAAAACGCTTATAAACTTTTAAGCCTGGATTCTAGAAATGTGTTTTTTCACAGAGATGTAAGGTTTTATGAAAATGTATTTCCTCCGAAAATGAAAACCTATGATTCTCGGATACACAATGTGTAAAGGAAGCGATCATTTGAATTTTTGATAATCTTGAGTTTCAAAGTCCCTATGATGATGGGAGATACACCATTGAGGATGGCGGTGAGACACCCTTCTCTTGCGGCGAGATAATACACAAGGTATTAACACGATATCGCACAAATGCAACATGAAGGGTGGCAATCATGAACCAACTATGGTGACCAAAAGCTGTGCGAGGGCAATGTTAGTCAAAATCTAAATGAGTCATCTCGATCTAGTTATGAAAATGTTGATGTGCGATCGATACTCAATCTCCTATGTTAAGAAGGTCTAGTAGAGAGTCTAAGCAACCTATCGGGTTTAATGATTATGTCTTTGAGTTCTAAGTTGAGATATGGTATTGAAAATATGTGGATTACAAAAGACCGAACATGCATAATAGATGTTTTGCCTCTTCTTTGAATAAATCTGTTGAGCCTACTTGTTTTAATGATGCTGTTAAAGATCCTAATTGGGTTGATGCTATGAATAATGAAGTTGAAGCTTTAAATAGGAATAATACTTGGACTGAGTGTGATTTGCCTTTAGGTAGAAAACCTATTGGTTCAAAATGGATTTGGAAAATTAAATATAAATCTATAGGGGAAGTGGATAGGTATAAAGCTAGACTTGTTTCTAAAGGTTATAATCAAGGAGAAGGTTTTGATTATGATGAAACCTTTAGTCATGTGGTTAAAATGGTTACTGTGAGAAGTCTTATTAGTATTGCTGTTAAAATGTCTTGGCCTTTGTATCAATTAGATGTGAATAATGCTTTCTTGTATGGTGATCTGGTTGAAGATGTTTATATGACTTTGCCTGAAGGGTATAACAGTAATGATAAAACTAGAGTATGCAAACTTAATAAATCTTTGTATGGTCTTAAACAAGCACCAAGGCAGTGGAATGCTAAACTTACAGCTGCCTTGGTTGAACATGGATTTGTTCAAAGCAAGTTTGATTATTCATTATACATTAAACAAAAGGAGTCTATTTTTGTTGCTCTTCTTGTTTATGTAGATGACATTGTGATAACTGGGAATAATGAGGCTGAGATCAGTAGTTTTAAAAGGTTTTTAAACTCAAAGTTTTTAATTAAAGATCTTGGTGAACTAAAATACTTTCTTGGAATTGAAGTATTAAGAAATGATAAAGGTGTTTGTATGTCTCAAAGGAAGTATTGTTTAGAATTGTTATATGAATATGGTATGTTAGCTGCTAAACCAGTTGATACTCCTCTTCCTGAGAATACTGTGTTGAATCATATTGAAACAAGTAAAGACAAGGGTCTTAAGAATGTTAATGCTTATCAGAAATTAGTTGGAAAACTGATTTATCTTACTAACACTAGGCCTGACATTAGCTATGTTGTACATTGTTTGAGCCAACATATGCAGTATCCTTTGCAATCACATCTTAAAGCTGCATTAAGGGTTTTAAAATACTTAAAAGGGTCACCTGGGTCTGGTTTACAGTTTAATAAAGAGTCTAGTCTTAAGCTGAGTGCATACTCAGATGCAGACTGGGCTAAATGTCCTAAAACAAGAAAATCTGTTACTGGTTTTTGTGTTTTCATGGGTGATTCTTTAATCTCTTGGAGAAGTAAAAAGCAGGCAACATTGTCTAAGAGTTCTGCTGAAGCAGAATATAGAAGTCTTGCATCTGTGGCTTGTGAAGTCATATGGTTGGGTAATCTTTTGCATAGTTTGGGTCTAAGTGAGTTGTATCCTGTGAATGTGTATTGTGATAGTAGTGTTGCCATTCAAATTGCTGCTAACCCTGTTTTTTATGAGAAAACAAAGCATTTTGAAATTGATGTGCACTTTGTTAGAGAAAAAGTGGCTGCTGGTGTTATAGTCACTAGATATGTTCATACTGATGAGCAGACAGCAGATATTTTTACAAAATGTCTTGGCCAAGCTCAACATAAGGTGCTTTGCAAAAATCTTGGTTTGTTTGATATGTTTGCAGGTATTAATAACTCTGGTTCTGGTATGAGTGATGGTCAAGCTAAAGGGAGTTCTGGAAATCAGCTTGAGGAGGGGTGTTGAAGAATATGTTCAAGCATGTTTTCTTATATTGAAGGACTGAAGTTGTCATTCTTTATTCTTGGTTTGGTCTATTTCTAACTCTAGTTGGTTTTATCAAGTTATGAAGTTGAGGGACTGAAGTGAAACTATGAAGGCTATATAATGTCTTATTCTGATTTAGGGTTGAGAAGTTATCACTCTCAATCAGTCTTATTAGTCTCTCTCTCTCTAAACGTTTTGTTATTGTTTCGATATTCTTGATATCGCTTAGGTATTTGTATCAAGATCAATCTCTTCATTTGATCTTGTAGTTTGTGTGTTGAGAGTTCTTGTAGTGAGGTTGATTGGTGTCTTCCTAGAAGAGATCAATCATTTCTTATATTCGTTTGGTAAGCACCGATTGGGACTTATCTACTGACATTATTATAATAAAATTACACCAGGGGTGGTTGGTTAGGTGTACGTGTGGATTGTTGTGTGCTCTTGATCATTTTTACATATTTGTTACTATTGTTTTAAAATTAGTCCACTAAACGATAATTTGGCCCACCTTAATTTTTAAAAATGATTAATGCTAACTGAGATATGAGGACAAATATGATATAGCATGTGATTGTATCACACTTTCTGTTATAACCTTCTATTTATTGGAGGATAAATATAATATACCATGTGATTTTATCAGACTTTTTGTTATAACCTTCTATTTATTCAAATTTCAAAGTGCCTAATATTTTTCGGTTTTATAATGTTCTTACGTTTTAGTCCAATTAAAAAATCAAATTTACATTATATAGAAGATTATAGTTTTATTCTGCAGGTCATCTTACGTAGTATCTATGCGTTTGAAAATAATTAAATTAAATTATTTTCTAGCAACGACATTTTAGTGGTTAACTGCTATGGTTTTTGCCTTTTTGGCCCACTCATATATAAAATCATAGCTTCGTCACTTAGTGCATCAACCCATGTTCAACTCTTTCTTAACCCTTTTTCAACCTCCTCATTTGAGATCCTTTTAGAAACAACGAGTGTGGAAACCCGCGCGATGCATCGGGATTGCTTTTGTAGACGTGAATTTGGATAGGGATTATTTTTGCCAAATTGCTATAGATAGCAATTAATTTCACAGGACTTACTTCGCAGCGACACTTGAACCTTAGGGACTATTTGTGCCAAATTGCTATAGATAGGAATTAATCTTTGAGGACTTGCTGCAATGACACCTAAACCTCGAAATTTTTTTTGCTAACTCATGAAAGTTAGCGTTAAATGTCTTGACAATGTTTGGGAGTTCATGTCTTGCCTTTTAGTTATATTAGATAATGTGGGCTAAGTTGTAATGCCTTTGAGTTGATCCTTTAATATCTTCAATTCTTAACATGAGTGTTTATTTGTCACATGTGAGTTCACAATGAACAACTAGCATTATAAAACAAAAATTAAAAGTTATGATGTAGTGGATCTACATAGAGGATTGTTGACTAAAAAAAGATCTACATAGAGGACAAGATTTGAAGATCAGTTGGATATTACTTGGTTACATTCTTTATTGCTCTGTAAATCGTTTTAGCATGTGTGAGCATAAGGTATCTTATGAGGAGATCTGAGCAACTGAAGTAAACACATTCAGAGTAGGGGTGAAAATGAGCTGAGTCGCTCGTAAAAAGCTCGGGATCAAATCGGTAAAAAACTCGAACGAGCCGAGCCTAAACGAGCTCGAGCCCGAGTTCGAGCCTAAGTTGCAGCTCGTTTATTAATCGAGCTCGAGCCCGAGCTTTGCGTACAAAGCTCGTTTTGGCTCGCGAGCCTAAACGAGCCTGAACGACATTAGGATATTTTAAGTATTAAATATATATATGAGCCGAGCTCGAGCTCAATAATGATATATTACGATCCGAGCTCAAGCTCGAGCCAAGCTTTAAATTTTCATGGCCAAATCGTATAAACGAGCCGAGCTCGAGCCGAGCCTGAGCCTATATAACATCCCACGAGCCGAGCTCGAGCTTAAAATTTAAGGCTCGAAACAAGCCGAGCTCGAGCTCGAGCTTTTTAAAACTTAAACGAGCCGAGCTCGAGCTCTAGCAAGCTCGGGCTCGAGCTTTCCTAAACGCCTGGTTTTTAAAAGTTCTTTTGATGCTATATTACAGCTACTCGTTTGATGTAACGATAATAAAGAGGACTAGAGGAGATTAAACTTATTGGCGAGCAGTCTTCTTTGATTAAACGTTTTTATGGAAATAAGCCAATAACTTTATTTATTTAAATGGCTATGTAATCATATTTATATAGTGTTAATTTGGATTGAGTATTGTATTTGTATTTTTCCCTAAAAAATTGGACTGTATATGTATTTTTTTTAGTTTTTTTTTTGTATGCATCTAATATTTGTGATTGTAGTTTATTCTCATTCTTCTCATTTTAATTATATTTCTCATTTGATCCTGTCTCCTGGATGCAAATGGGACAATAAGATACAAAACTTTATTAAAGTCCCAGATACTGCTAACACTTTTTAATTCCACCCTCGGGCACATGATCAGCCAAATCACGAGATAACATCTACAGATCACAAAACGCACCCAAAACTAAAAACGTGCTATATTTCCACTTGTGGTAAAATAAAAACATGTGGCTCATATGGATAATTTGGAGACACGAAGTCTATCTACCTTTGGTGGAGAAATGCAACCTACTCTTGGAAAAACTATGACATGATGCACTTCAACTAATCCCCTTCCCTCGCCTCCCTCTTGTGGATTGTGAGAAGATCCGGAAAGAAAAGTGAAATAAATTGGCAACAATGGTTTTTTGATCCAGTTAAATGTCGTGTTTAAAGATAAAATTTTATAAATTTTTTAAGTGTGAAGAGTTGCTGAGAGATACAGTTTGGAATCTATGTAAAGCTCAACAATGGCTGAAGGGTCTGTGGTGGTGTTTGTTCTACCTTTACTACCTGCAACATGGTTCATTTGGATAATTTGTGTTTGGATCTTTAACTCTAATGGGCCTAGTCATCCATGAGATATTGATGCTACACTTTTCTGATTTGTGGTTGTAGCATTTAGTACTAGTAGTTTTGATTGTATTTTCTTTTAGCTTTTGTCTAATGGTTTCTTTTTATGGTCCACTATTTTAATCATCTTGTTGTTATAGTGGATGCCTTTGTTTGTATCTTCATGCTCTTTGCTTTTTATATAGATTTTGTCTTTCAAATATATATATATATATATATATATATATATATATATATATATATATATATATATATATATATATATATATATATATCAATATAAGAAGATTAAGATTACTTAAAATAAGAAAGAATAAGAAGAACTATAAACGCAAACCGGATGCACCGACCTAAATTAGATGCATCCATATAATCTTAGATGCGTTATAAAGCACCATAGTATGTTTTCTAGCTTTTAATCGGATGCGTATCGTATATTAGATCGTTTCATGATTTCTCTTGTTTTTGTTCCTCTGCGATGTCGAAATCATGAAAATCAATTTGCACCATCTATACATCAAATTAACTTTCGAAACTCAAGATGTTGCATCTATATGAATAAATGCTATTAATGCTAGTCGTTGCATCTCAAATCGTGGTTTTGGTCACTTCACACACTTATTTTTAATTTACTTACTCATGGATCCCTACTACTATAGAGTTAGGATCAAATAAGAAGATTACTTAAAATAAGAAGAACTATAACCGCAAATCGAGATGCACCGACCTAAATTAGATACATCCCTATAATCTAATATGCATTATAACACATCAAAGTGTGTTTTCTAGCTTTTAATCAGATGCATATCGTCTATTGAGCGCATTTCATGATTTCTCTTGTTTTTGTTCCTCTCGCATGTCTTTGAAATCATGAAAATCAATTTGCACCATCTATACATCAAATTAACTTTCGAAACTCGAGATGTTGCATCTATATGAATAGAAATGCATTAAATACAAGTCGTTGCGTCTCAAATGCGTGGTTTGGTCATTTCACCACTTCTTATTTTAAGTTACTTCTCACTAGATCCCTACTTTTTATATATATATATATATATATATATATATATATATATATATATATATATATATATATATATATATATATATATATATATAGATTAGGGATCCAATTCAAGAATAAATTAAAATACGTGGTGAGAAGTGACAAAACCACGCATTGAGATGCAACGACTGCGATGTAGATGCATTTCAATTCATATATGCAACATCTCGATTCAGTTCGAAAGCAATTGTGTGTATATGGTGACAAATTAATATTTTCATGATTTCGACACGTCTAGAAACAAAAATATAAGAAATCTTCTAAATCATCTAATATATATATATATCCGATATAAATATATATATATATATATATATATATATATATATCTATAGATTATAGAGATAGCTTCTAATTTAGGTCGATTAAGAGATCTCGAATTTCGATGCACCCATTATGGTTAAATGCGATCTTATTCCTTCTTATTTTAAGTAATCTTCTTATTTGATCTTAACTTTATATATATATATATATATATATATATATATATATATATATATATATATATATATATATATATCTTATGTTACGAGTCTTTTATGCTCATTTAAAGTCTTTATTTTATCAATGAGTGCTTCTAAGTAAGTTCCATTTAAATATATTTTAGTGTTTCAATCATCATTTCAATTGTGATCATCTAGAATTTGCTTTATCCATTCTTATGTTGCAACTTGAAACTACTTTATTCATGTATATATTACAACTTGAATTTGCTTTATATATATGTGTTCACACTACAACTTTTATTTGCTTTAAAATTATATCATGTTTACGTGATCTACCATTTCGATAACATGCTTTGGTCGGGTTTTCTTTTTGTTAACCATGGATTTTAATTTTTTGATCTATTAATTCACGGGTTTGAATCCACCGTCAAAGAGACTCAAACCTGTTAGTGGATGTTAATAGGGCCTAGCCCAATTATACTTTCTCTTGGCTCTTATTGTCATATTGGCCCATTATCTTGTTATCAATACTTGGAATTGTAATATGTTTACCAATGACATATATGATTGTATTTTAAGAGGTTGGTGTGGCCACTTTAAGATTGTTTGCACTTAGCAAAAATTGAACTTGAGACCTAACACATTTTAAAGTGATAGTCACAATCCCTTTTACCACTAAGCAACAGTTGAGTGGTTATGCTTTGGTCCGGTTATTTATGCTATTGTTGTATTCCATGGTTGGTCTTATTGTAATTTAAGTACATCTTTTCAAAAACTCTATTGATTTTTTAAATAACATACACAAGAACGAGTTGTTCTCAAAACGTGCTTCATTTATTACTTATAAAATCAGTATAATTGTCTTCAACTGAGGCTGATATAACATACACAAGAAAGAGTTGTTCCCAAAACGGATGCAACCTAGAAAATACAAGTTTCACACGTAGAATATACCTCACTACAATACTCAAGATTATACAGGAAAAAATACGAGACGAAGTTTAATCAAGAAGATCAAACTATTTCTATGATCAAGAGAGAAATAGTAAAATAACAATATGTGTATTTCTAGAGAGAAAACGGCAAGATGAATGAATGAACTAGGGCTCGGAATGAGATCTTTTTATCATCTAATTACACTTCAACCCCTGCAATATAAGAATAACTATAAAAAAAATTATCAAACTGTTAGAAAAAATGCAAGAATAGTCCCTGTACTTAAATAAATCAATGAGTTCGCAATAAGACTCATATTCAACTCTCCTTATCAAACTCATGATTTAAACATGTCAACTAATGTCAACCTCTCACAAAACAATATGTGTTGATCTTTACTCAACCCTTTGGTAAACACATCTGCAATATTACTTATAGACCTAACTTTCACAGATTTAATCACACCATGTGAGACTTTTTCTCTCACCAAATACACATATATTTTGAAAGTCTGATAAATTTTCTGAAAAATCCAAAAAATGTATTTTGATTGGCTATACCAATGGTAAAAAATATATAAGTTGTTAAGTCTTGAAAATGGGACTCTTGTATATTCAAGAAATGTTAAATTTTATGAAACAACTTTCGTTTTAAAATGAGTCAAAATAGTCAGCCTATTTCGGAGTATGAAAATGGGGTTTTAAGTTAAAACTTTTTGATTTTGTTGAGTATGAGTCTGAGTCTGAGTCTAAAACTACAACCAAATTTTCAACTCCTAATGATGATGAATCAAATAATTCTAAGTCCCATCCTAAAATAAACATCATCTATTGTTGGTATAGAAGGTATTGTACATTAGCGAGGGTCTGGTGATAACATAAGTCAGCCTAAACATGTTGAAAAAATAATTCAACCAATGTCTGATGTTGATCACCAACCTAGAAATGATGAACAACACATTGCATCTCCCTTAGGTGAATAAAATCAATCTGATGGAAATGGTTTTCAAAATCAAACTGAGGTTCGTGTGTTTCAAAATGTGTTTCAAAATCAAACTGAGGAAGGTAGCCAAAAAAGGTCTAAAAGGGCCTCTAAATTGCCTGCTAAGTTGAATGAATATGTTTTAGATAACAAAGTTAAGTATGGTTTACATAGGTATGCTAATCATTGTGTGCTTACTGTTGAGAATTATTGTTTTATCTCTAATTTGAACAAGTGTTGAATCTTCTCCTTATGAAGAGCCTTCAAAAGACATTAACTGGATTAATGTTATGAATGAAGAGATGTATGCTTTGTATGAAAATGATACTTGGGTTTTACTGAGCTTTTTTTTCTAGAAGGGGTATAGGCAGTAAATTGGTTTTCAAAATTATTTATAAGTCTACTTGTGAGGTAGAAAGGTTTAAGGCTAGATTAGTGGCCAACGGGTATAGTCAGAAGGAAGGTGTGGACTATGAGGAGAGTTCTAGTCCTGTTGTTAAAATGGAAACTATTAGGTGTCTTATTAGTCTTGCAGTCCAACAAGATTGGAAAAAATTCAAATGAACATTAACAATGCTTTCCTTTATGGGATTTAAATGAAGAGGTATACATGCTACCTCCTCCAGGGTTTTTTAAGAAGGAGAGAAAAAGGTTTGTTTGTTGAAAAAATCTTTGTATGGCTTGAAACAAGCTCCCAGGAAGTGGAACCATAAGCTGACTGAAGCTTTGTTTAAAGTTAGTTTTGAACAATCCAAGAATGATAATTCTCTGTTTATCAAAAATAAGGGGAACACAGTATTGTTTTTGCTTGTGTATGTTTATGACTTAGTTATCACAGGAAATAGTGAAACTGAAGTTAAAAATTTTAAAACGTTTTTGAAGAATAAGTTCAAGATCAAGGATCTTAATAAAGTAAAAAATTTCCTTGGAATTGAAGTTTCAAAAACTAAAAATGGTTTGTGTTTAAATCAAAGGAAATATTGTCTTGGGCTGTTGCAAATAATCCGTAAAAACGTTTATTTATATTTTACGATCTTCTAATGTTTTGTCGATAACAAACGTAAAATCATTTTAACGAAGCAAATAAAATACGTAAATGGTTTGAGCCAATAGTTTTCTAACACACTTACGTTTTCACATAAAACACTAAAAACAAGTATAAGTGATTTTATGATTTAGTAATACATATGTACAACAACTAGTGTTTACATATTGGGCAAATATATACATAACGAGTGTTTACCCATAACCCATTGCATGACATCATGACCCATACCCATGGAGCCTTACCATAACCCATACTCATGGACATACATGACCGAATGAACGGGTGTTTACCCATAACCCATTGCATGACATCATGACCCATACCCATGGAACCTTACCCATAACCCATACCCATGGACATACATGGACATACATGACCGAATGAACGGGTGTTTACCCATACCCATGGACATACATGACCGAATGAACGGGTGTTTACATAACGAGTGTTTACCCATAACCCATTGCATGACATCATGACCCATACCCATGGAGCCTTACCCACAACTAGTGTTTACATATTGGGCAAATATATACATAACTAGTGTTTACATATTGGGCAAATATATACAACTAGTGTTTACCCAAACTCCATGACCCATACCCATGGAGCCTTACCCATAACCCATTGCATGACAAGTATTACACTAGACGGATCCCTCAAGTGAGGGATCCGTGGAACAATAGCTATTTTCTCTCTATAAATAGTGAGCCATTTCTTCATTGTTTCTTACCCCTTTCTCACATATTTTCTCTTTGAGTAATAAACTCTCTAACCTCAGATCCAAGTGATCTATGTATGTAGTTTTGTTTTCATGTGATTCTCTAGGATCCTCTTAAAGGCGAGATCACCATCTTTTGAAGACGAGCAAGCTCAAGACCATGAGTTGCCATGCTTCGTTATCATCAAGACTACTGAGGTTCTCTTGTTGATAGTTCTTTTCTTTCTCATAAGAAATGTAGTGTTGAAGACATTAGTAAAAGATGTCTAAAAGAGTCAAGACGAAGACATTAGTGAAGGGTATCGATCGTCCGTATTGAAAGCACTAGTGAAGGGTGCTTAGAAGTTAAGACTAAAGGCATTAGTGAAAGGTGCCTTGAAGATCGAGTCAAAGGCATTAGTGAAAGGTGCTTTAAAGATCGAGTCAAAAGGCATTAGTGAAAGATGCCAAAGGTGTACATTCGATATGGTGTGATTCGATGTATAAGATAGATTAGTATTGGGTCAAAGGATATTGATATCCTTGTTGATGTTGTGAAAAGGAGTAGATCTCCTTTGGGGTTAGGTGTTGTGTAGTGTTGGGTAGTAGTTCCTCCATTGTAATGGAACTCGGTACTTAGCCTAGTACCGGATAAAGGGTAGGCGACGTTGTGGTAGGTGTGGTCTCTTTTGTGAAAGAACCCGGTGGTTAGCCTATTACCGGAAAAAGAGTAGGCAACGTTGTGAAGGCTTCTCCGCCATAAGGAGTTGGTGTCGTGTAGTGTTTACGAACTCTCGAGTAGGTGACTCGGGGGTGGAGTAGGGCAAGGAAGGTGTCCTTGTAGCGAACCACTATAAATACTCGCGTTGTGGTTTTGTGCTTCTTACTCCTTATCTTTTCATTACATACTTATATATGCTTGTCTATCAACATCCAACACATATGTTTAATAGATTGACATAAGTCGATCTAAATAGTTTAAAACAAAGTTTTAATTGTTAAAACTATTCAACCCCCCTTCTAGTTTTCCACAATTGGCATCAGAGCTTCGTTACCAAGTTTCTTAAAGTATATTGTACTTTAAAAACTTGATACGATCCGTGTTTAATTGAAAACTACAAAGAAGGTCTTTTACAAAAACAAACACCATGTTTTTAAAACACCTTATTTGGATGTTGATTAGATAACAACATTTTTTAATTGCACTAACCTTCTTTGTCATGTTTCTTAGTTAAAGCTCATACCTACCAAGCCATAGGAATTGCTTGGTAACAAGACTACCTTCCCTAAGAAGGTATCTTAAACACGAAGGAACTGGAATTGTCTTCTAACATTTGTTGTGGCATTTGTAAAGACATTCCTAAGTGCTTTAGAGGTATGATTCTCCGCTTATCTCTAAATAACATTAGATTAATAAATACGTATGTTTATATAGGAATCTATATGATTATCTTTTGTGCATATTCATATATTACACGTAGCTTCGTTAGGAAACTTTTTCTCGCATACGTGGTACTCTTTCGTCTAAAGTCGAGTTTATAAAATTAGTGTTTTAATTTAGTTAATCCATAAATCACATCCTTCTAATAATAATACAAAACACAAATCTCAAAAATTCCTCCTTTCCCATAAAAACCCCTTCCGACGTCCACTCCACCAAATCCTCATTTTTCAATTCTTCCACTTTCAAAAATTACTTCTCATTCAAAACTTCATCTTCCTCCTCATCTCATCTCATCTCAAACCAAAATAAAGAAGGTTCTTCATCAACATGGTTTACGTCGCCCTCGTACTCATCGCCCTAACACTCATCGCTCTCGTGTTTCCTATGATGAAGTTCACGTATGGAGACATATACTTTGTGTTGTTAATCTACATTGGTGTTATATACCCAATCTTTTGTATCGTTCTTAGCATTGAAATGAAATACTACTAATGTTCTAGTTTATCTAGTTAATTTCTCATAATCTGTTTGTCATTTCTTTTGCCTTATATCTCTCGTAATTTTTGATCTTGAGATACTTTTGAAACCAACAATGCATGCTATAGTAAAAATTGGCTAAAATACATACCCTTGTATAAACATATAAGATACAAAAACCCTTTTTCATCAAAACCTTTTTCTATCACCACAGATCCACGGATCCCTGTAGGTATACTAGCCGGATCCTTCATAAAAGGGAACCGTGAGAACCGTCATTCTGAAAAACATTTTTTAATGCAATATAAAAACCGTTTTCTTCCTAAAAGAAATGTTCCACTAGATTGTCAAACATTAAGTGAGTTAATTACCATTGTTAATAATCATCTTTGTAAAAACGTTAGGTAATCATTGCTTTGCCCGTAATACGTCACATTAACTCTTCCTTTCTATAGGTCTCGCTATGTCGCATGAGTATGAGTTTGATTTTTCACTAGCGTCTACACCCCTAACATCTCTCTTGAGCCCAACACACCTGGCAATCATGTTCGTGGGTTCAATAATCTCGAAACCCGTCATTTCCATGAAGGACGTATTGTGGACACTCCTCTACAATACGAAGAAGGCATTAATACCTCCTTCCGAACCATAGGACTAGAATGTCTTCTCGAAATTAACGAGAAAATATGTCCGAGGTTTGTATTGGAATTCTTCCGTCAAGTTGAACTCGTTTGTAACGAGGATCGCTCTCTATCTCTTTGGTTTTGGATCAAAAACCAAAAGTTTACTCTAACCTTGGGCAATTTGCTCACATCCTCCGAATTCCAAATCATGGACAATGTGTCTTCACTGAAGATTGGTCTCTTGATTCTCTCTTCAACTTTCGTGAAGAAAATAGTCCATATTGTTCACACATACCTTCCCCTGAAGACTTGACTCGCATAATATGCAAACCCCATTACTCCGATCCAAACATTATCTATACATGGGATATCCGAGAAGAGTACAAGGATCTTGCACTCATCCTACGTGAAAATGTTTGGAGTCTTAAGGGAAATCGAGAAATCCTTCCCGCTTGTTGTGCTCACATAATGTATTGTTTGCTAACACAACAACCATACAATCTTGCCTACTTCTTCGCAAGGCGAATTGTAAATCTTCAAGGCTCCAAGAATAAACTAATCCCTTATGGAATGTTCTTGACACGCCTTTATCATCACATCATGTATTTCCACCCTCAATTTCAAATTCCGTTGTACGTACTTGTGAACAAGATGATGGAACCTTTAAACACATCTCTCATGAAGACTTTCTCCATTCCTGAATCGGCAAACACTCATCAACCATTTGATGATCCATCTAGCGAAAACGCTCAAGGAACTTAACCTTCTTTCAAATAGGGTCAATCCATAGTATCCATGCTTTATCAAGTTTAATGCAATTTCCTTCATGAAATAAAACATCTTACATTTGATATCTCTACTACATTAGTGTTAGAACCGCTTAGAAAAACACTAACTTTGAAATACGATGTATTGTGCAACCCTTGCATACCTTTTGTAAAGGTTCTACTTAGCAGAGAGACGGATCCCAAAGTTTGTGCTAGACGGATCCCTACTCTTCGGGAACCGTGGGATCCGGCAAACAAAAATGCAATTGTAATCATTGTATTTCAAAACATGTCTTTAGATCACTTCACACTAAGCTAGACATAGTGCCTTAGAACAAATTGAGTTCTTATCAAGTTGAGTAAATGGTTCATACTCACGCTTAACTCACTTAGATCACACTCTAAGAGCTTGCAGATCTATCGTTTCACCAAAACTCATTACTCTTCCGCTCTTATACTCATACAAGATCCCTCACATGTTAATACATCTAGCTTTAGAAATCTTTCAATTATAACAAATTGAATATAGTCATCCTTACCTCAAAATAGGTCGAAATGGCTCAAAATTCTAGTTTTTCCATCTTAAGCTTTTAAGGTATCTTCCAAAACATTATCTTAAGTTACTATCTGGTCTCTAGGATCATTTAGCTCCATTTGACACTCTGAAATCTTTAGTGTCATCTTTGGTCACTCATTGGTGCTCTTAAAAACTCCAATCTCTTCCATAAAAGACAATCATTAGCTACATCACTCATTGCTCTTAAGCATTTAAGTACCCTTTCATTTAAGACACTTAGATGGACTGAAACACTCAAGAAGGTATAGGCATTAGACCTTACAAACATCATTGTTAGTTTTTCCTAGCTGCTGAGAGATGGATCCCTAGGATTAGCCTAGACGGATCCCTCATTGGAGGGAACCGTGGGATCCATATGACAGATTCATGTCAACTCTAGCTAAAACAATTATTTCAAGCTCAGCTTGCTAACTTGAACACTCCATCTCATCTTAATTAAGTTCCTAGATCAGTACAACTCTGAATTCGACTCTTGTGCATGCTAATCATCACATTCCAAGGAATCTTAGTGGCTTAAGTCTTGAATGCACTTGCAAAATTCCTTGCTTTATAAACCACATTGTTAGGACTCCTAAAGTCTTCATCTTCATCCTCATTTTCAGCACTTAGAAACCTTTACAAACCTCTTTGAATCATCTCATCATGAGGAAAGCTCCAAGTGGTAACTCATCCACCAAAGGACCACCCAAGAAAATTTCTCGTGTTGTACACGAAATTTATTCAACCGAATCATCTCCGGTCAAATCCACAAATGCTAGGATTTCTCCTCCACCAACTCAACCAATCAAACCAATCCCTAAAAGGATAGTTCCCACAAAACTACCTATGCCAAACACCACCATACCTCCTAAACCAAACAATCCCATTTCAACTAAACCATCACCACTAGTGCCTAGAGCGCTTTCATTTACCACTCCACTCTCATCACCACACCTCTACAATCTAGAGGATTTGCCTCCTAGGCCATCTCTTCCTCCACAACCGGCAACATTCTCCTCATTAGGAAGAATAATGGAACAAAATCAAGGTGTTGAGTCAGCACTAGCTCCGGCTTCCTTTTCGCCGTCACCATCAAATAATCCCATTTGGATTATGAGAAATTATCAAAGTCAACCACCCGAACACATGGAAGTTGACACCTCTCACCACCATCATTCTTGGTCGAGCCATCTTCGAATGCGCCTCCACCAATCCCTCCATCGTTTGAGGCTCCTCAACCCGCTTCACTTGATCCTTCACATCAAGCAATTTCATTTCTTCCATCACCACTACCTAGCTATGACAAAGATTGTTATCATTGTCAACATGTTGAAAGTTTGATACATGAAGTACGGGAAGATGAACGTTTCATGTTTTATCACCTCTTCGAACGTTTCGACGAGATTAAACCTAAACAAACTTGAGCTAGAGGATTTTAGTGGTGTCCTATTATCAAGCGTAACTTAGATAGTCTAGTAACTCCAAGTCATGTATCGTTCATTTTCTTAGTTTTTAGAGTCATGAATATCATATCTCTAGTTTTATTAAATGAAATTACATGATATTTGCCATATTTCTGAGTATATGATTAATTGGTATAATACATATCTCATTTTGATGCCAACATTTTTTTGGTACATCACATTTTCTGTATCTTAGTTACAGATAGACGGATCCCTACGTTTTGCCTAGACGGATCCCTCCAAGGAGGGAACCATGGGATCCGTGCAACAGAAGACTAGTTTTCTACTAACTTGAGTCATATTTGCAGGAAATTATGCATCATATACTTGTCTTCTAACCTTTTTTTTGTAGATTTTCAATTTACACGTGAAAACTTTGACTCTCTAAGCTAGGGGAGCTTTGTGTCAAAGCATTACATTGCAAGATCATTTGCAATATTAGAATTACATTTCATGGCGTCCCTTGCAAAGTTGCAATCATCAAGGGGGAGCATATTCGTCACTTAGACGAAATCTTTTGCAAACATAGTTGCAATACATTAGCTTAGTAGTTTTTATTTACTTGACGCCCTCACTAAGGGATGGACTCGTCAAGGGGGAGTTAAGACGAGAATCCTTCCCGTCACTTGCTCTCTATATTTTTTTCTTTCACATGCTTTTTCTTAAAACAATGTGTTAGTTCTTTTCCAAAGCTCTTTTTGTTTCGACAAAAAGGGGGAGAAGAAAGTAAAAACTACAAATTCAAACTTTTACGAATTTTAGTTTTTCCTTAGAATAATTTTATGTTTTGTCATCAACAAAAAGGGGGAGATTGTTAATACAAATAAGCCGTAAAAACATTTATTTATATTTTACAATCTTCTAATGTTTTGTCGATAACAAACGTAAAATCATTTTAACGAAGCAAATAAAATACGTAAATGGTTTGAGCCAATAGTTTTCTAACACACTTACGTTTTCACATAAAACACTAAAACAAGTATAAGTGATTTTATGATTTAGAAATACATATGTACAACAACTAGTGTTTACATATTGGGCAAATATATATATATATATATATATATATATATATATATATATATATATATATAACTAGTATGTATTATAATGAGTAATATAAATGGGTAGAAACTTAAGTATTTGACCCATTGACCAAATACATTGAATGTAGTTGGGTACAACCCAAACTCCATGACCCATACCCATGGAGCCTTACCCATAACCCATTGCATGACATCATGCTTAAGTCATACATGATTTTAATCTATGGCCCATAGTTTTAATCCATGAACCATGGACTAGATGCATTGTATCTTATAGATACATTGTATCTACTTGGATACCCATAATCCATAACCCATGACTCATGACCCAAAACCCATGGGCAAAGGGAGCGTCCCACGGATCCCGTAAGATTACTCTGACGGATCCTCAAGTGAGGATCCGTGGAACAATAGCTATTTTCTCTCTATAAATAGTAAGCCATTTCTTCATTGTTTCTCACCCCTTTCTCACATATTTTCTCTTTGAGTTATAAACTCTCTAACCTCAGATCCAAGTGATCTATGTATGTAAATTTGTTTTCATGTGATTCTCTAGGTTCCTCTTAAAGGAGAGATCACCATCTTTTGAAGACGAGCAAGCTGAAGTCCATGAGTTGCCATGCTTCGTTATCATCAAGACTAGTGAGGTTCTCTTGTTGATAGTTCTTTTCTTTCTCATAAGAAGTGTAGTGTTGAAGACATTAGTAAAAGATGTCTAAAAGAGTAAAGACGAAGACATTAGTGAAGGGTGTCGATCGTCCGTATTGAAAGCACTAGTGAAGGGTGCTTAGAAGTCAAGGCTAAAGGCATTAGTGAAAGGTGCCTTGAAGATCGAGTCAAAGGCATTAGTGAAAGGTGCTTTAAAGATCGAGTCAAAAGGCATTAGTGAAAGATGCCTAAGGTGTACATTCTATATGGTGTGATTCAATGTACAAGATAGATTAGTATTGGTTCAAAGGATATTGATATCCTTGTTGATGTTGTGAAAAGGAGTAGATCTCCTTTGGGGTTAGGTGTTGTGTATTGTTGGGTAGTAGTTCCTCCATTGTAATGGAACTCGGTACTTAGCCTAGTACCGGATAAAGGGTAGGCGACGTAGTGGTAGGTGTGGTTCTCCTTTGTGAAAGAACCCGGTGGTTAGCCTAGTACCGAAAAAAGAGTAGGCAACGTTGTGAAGGCTTCTCCGCCATAAGGAGTTGGTGTCGTGTAGTGTTTACGAACTCTCGAGTAGGTGACTCGGGGAGTAGAGTAGGGCAAGGAAGGTGTCCTTGTAGCCGAACTACTATAAATACTCGCGTTGTGGTTTTGTGCTTCTTACTCCTTATCTTTTCATTACATACTTATATATATATATATATATATATATATATATATATATATATATATATATATATATATATATATATATATATATATATATATATATATATATATATATATATATATATATATATATATATATATATTGTCTATCAACATCCAACACACATGTTTAATAGATTGACATACGTCGGTCTAAATAGTTTAAAACAAAGTTTTAATCGGTAAAACTATTCAACCCCGCCTTCTAGTTTTCCACAGTTTTGGCTCATAAAGAGTCTGATGATGTAAGTTTTTAAAAAATATTACAAGTTATCAAAAACTTGTACGAAAACTGATTTATCTTACTATGACTAGACCTTATATTGCTTATGTTTATCATTGCTTGAGTCAGCATATGCATGCTCCTTTGCAATCACATTTTGATATTGGTTTAAGGGTACTTACGTATCTTAAGTTAGCACTTGGAAGTGGCATTGGTTTTAGTAAAGGTCAGGGTGATATTAAGGTTGTGGCGTTTTTTTATTTTGATTGGGTTAAGTGTCCTGTTATAAGAATATCTGTCTCAGGGTATTATGTTTTTCTAAATGTGATTTTGGTATCCTGGAAGAGTAAAAACAGGCTACTTTGTCTAAATCTTCAGTTGATACTGAATATAGATCCATGGCCTCTACTACTTGTAAGGTCATGTAGATTGTTAAGATCTTAATAGATATGGGTGTTACTACCAACTTGTTACCAATTGAGTTGCATTGTGACAATAAGTCTACAATGCAAATTGGTGCTAATCCTGTAATGCATGAGAAAACAAAGCACTTTGATGTAGATATGCATTTGGTGTGGGAAAAAGTGGCATATGGGCTGATTAAAATAATCATACCGTAGATATTTTAACCAAGGCTCCTGGTTCTGTACAACATATACAGTTTTGACTAAAAATCTTGGCATGATAAACTTATTTGTTTCATAAGTTTGAGGGAGGGTGTTAAATTTTATAATACTTTTAGCAAACTTATGAAACTTAAAGGGTTTAATATGTAAATATTTTAGTCTTGTTTTATCTAACACATAACTGACAGTGTTTGTAGTGTTATGTTTGTACAGGGGCTAAAGTGTAACATGCTGCTATATAAGGATCTTATCAACTAGGGTTTGGCTCATTCATTCATTCTCCAAAGTTTCATCTACAAGTTTCTCTCTAGTTCTCACAGTCTTGATCATAAATTTTAAGTCTTGTTTAGTCTAAGTTTAGATCAATTTTATCTATGGTCTGATTGTGTTAGTTCTTAGTTTATGGGTTTTGTAAGTGTGAGTGGTTATTGTATTCTCTGGGTTGTATTTGTGTTGGGGATAACTCTTATATTTTGTAATTGGACTACACTCTTTGTTGAGGACAAATCACCAAAAGGTAGTTGCTTGGGTGATTCAATAGTTATGTTGATTCTGTATCATTTTAACAATAAGCAAGAGTTAGAAACGTTGACGTGTTTTGTGATAAATAAATGGAAGACACCAATTTTTGACATAATTTGTGATTTAAGTTGCCAACGAAACGACTGATTTTGCGACGTCAACTAATTATGACACTCGACGACGACTTATATGCAACACAAAGATAGAAGACGCCATCTCAGCGACAAAATTTGTGACATAAGTGAGCCAGAAGCACAACTAGCAACTTTAATTGCGACATTATAAGATGTGTCTTTAGATAGCGACGAGCGTTGCGACTTGTATTGCGACATAGTCAGGCCCGGAGGAGAGCATGTGCAACATGTGCCTATGCACAGGGCCCCATCTTCTAAAGGGCCTCCAAATTTTAAGCCCAAGTTTAAGTAACTATTTTCATTTTGACTCATAGCTACATATAATCAGTTTTGTAGTGTATCATTTAATAATATATCTCCTTTAACTCCACCAAATTCTTTTATAGTGATTTGCCTTATTTTCTAAACATGCTCATTTACTTTAGAGATGATGTCTGCCTTTCTGGTTTGATATGATATATGCTTTAAAAATAAATTAGAAGTACGTGACTTGTCTGATATGATTTTATTCAGCCACTGTTGTTTTAGCGCCTTTTAAAGAGATTTGATATAATAAGGTTATTCTCCCATACGTTTAAATTATCGCGTTCAAGGGCCTATTTTTTAAATTCGGCACAGGGCCACCAAAATCAATGAGACGGCCCTGGACATAGTTCTCATTGACTATATATTGCGACGTCCACCAACTGACGCTACATACGCTGGAAATATGCAACTTGCTTATGTACGTTGCTAATTCTATCGTTGTTATTGTAAATTCTAGTAGTGAGCAAACCATGTAAGGTTAGTTGTCCGAACGTAATAGTGAGTCAAACAATTATCTTGGAGAAACACCGGCCATAAATGGTTAATGAGTCAACCGGATTACAAAGATGTGTTTGATTATAAGTGCAGGGCTAAGTGTGGCGGTGCAAAGGTGTATGTTGATCTTTTGTCTTATCTTGAAGTGTTATCTAGCAGTCTAGCACAGTAGGAGGGTCTTCTAAATTAAAAGCTGCTTAATTAAAATTTTCCGTCAATAGGCTCAACGAGTTGTAGACGTCAACAGGCCAGATTTGGTGTTTTAGTTTTCTTTGGTGCTGAGCTTGGTAGTTGGTACTTTGTTATTTCAAGTTTTAGGATGTCATATTTTCACGTTATATTTTATATTTTGATTTTTTCTGTTACTGACAACCGGCTTTTCCAGTGTATATACATATTCTAGCCTGATAAAAGTTTGTGCGATTTATTTTCAGATCGACAGTTATTTATAAGTTCCACCGAATCTGTTATAACTTGTAGTTTGGAAATAAAAGTTTATACCTAGGCGCATTATTAGTTACAAAATCAACAAGCTACAAGCAAAACTATTACATAAACACATTATCGGTTTTATTTCCACTCCAAATATCGTCCAAAAAGCGATGTATTTGTTCTTCTTTTTTTAGAGTTTGGAGGTTGCAAGTTTTATGAGATCTTTCCTCAGTATCTTCCCCGACGGGTTCTTTGGGACAGACCCGATGAAAGCCACTCGCCTGATTTGCTTGTATGGAGCCACCTGTATAAATCCGTCTCATGTTATAAAACTGGCAGCAAGTCTAAACAACCTGGTACAAAAAATGTTAGTTATATATACCAAAAAGGTTTAGCTACTACACACGTACCTGTTTAGAAACAAAGTCCATAACTTCTTTTTCGGATAAATTACTTCCACTTTTCCTCACGACATACGCCATTGGAAACTGCCCGACATTCTTATCAGGAAATCTGGGACACAAGTTACCAAAATATTATAATCATTTTATGTTGATTTCATGTTTTGAGTTAAGTAAAGTTGAAAGCTTACGGGATCACAGCACAATCATTGATTTCGGGGTGGGTTAGTAATAATGCTTCGAGTTCTGCTGGAGGAACCTAGAAGTTAGACATAAAAAACTTATGAACCATTGTAAACAAAAAATTGCAAAGTTAACAAAAAGTTGCCAAAAATATGAAAGTATATATTATAGTGTGAGCACGTAATATAGTTGCATAATAAGTTATAACAATAAAAATTTTTGGTAAGCAATATATAAGTAAGAACGATTTGCAATAGTAAAATACCTGATAGCCCTTATATTTAATGAGTTCTTTTAGTCTATCGACCACAAAGATGAACCCGTCTTCATCAATGTAGCAAAGGTCTCCGGTTCTTAACCATCCAGTCGAGTCTAGAGTGGAAGCAGTTGCCTCCGGATTACTAAAGTAACCTGTAATAACATGATATCAGATTTTCACTTATCTTCGTATTCATTCACCCGTGCACATGATCTTCAGTTCACCAATATAAACGATTTTAAATATTGAATGTTCTACAACTTTAATTTTGTAGATAGTTATCACACGAAATTGAAGTCAAAATGCACCTGCGGAAGTTTCATTTTGAATTGTGCATATTTACACTGTACCAGTGAGTTATGAAAAACTCAGCATTCATTTCTGGTTTGTATTTTGATGACGTAGGGGCAAATATACTGGGCTAAGTAATCTATTAATCACTAGAATAGTCATATAATTAAGATGGTTAATTAATTGATATACATATTTTCAAAATTAACATACAATTTAGCATGTTATACACATTATTTTAAAATGATAACAGTTTATTAATGTTAAAGGGTAAATCTTAAGCGCTGTTATTATCTATATACAAGTGAAGTACGATTTGATGCAAACAAGGAATCCGACTAAAGTGATGGCCAGAAATGAAACACACTTTCCTTTTCCTATTATATATATTAGCATTGTGCAGAACAAACCCAGTTCTTCATCAATAATGAAATAAGATTCCTTAATGTTTGTACTATTATAGTTTTAGATGACTCGGCTATTTAAATTTCGCGATGTATGTCGCCCATTTATTTTAAATTTGTTGATTTATAACTTACGTTTAATTTATTGTAATATAAATATCCTTTTACCACTTCTTCAGCCATGTAAGATAGAGTACTGTCTAGTTTATTTTACAGTTGAAGCTAAGTCAAACAGGTCAAATACTCAAATGAGTTTTATTTTTTAAGGAAAAAAACAAGCTCGCATCGCATATTATATTGCAGATTAAACCTCTTTCTAAGAAATCAAAACACACACCGGAAAAAAACACGACTCTCGCAAACACCAAATTACCCCTTCTCCCCTACCAATTACACAACCACTGTTCCTCCGCCATGGCCGCAAGTCACAGCCACCACGACCACAAATCACAGTCACTGCTCCTCCACCAAACGCCGCCACTGTTCCACCACCAAACACTGCCACCTTCTTAGGATCCAGACACCACCTAGATTAAGTCATTTTTGCTTACTTGTACAGATCTTAAAACTTCATATACCCATAAAAACCATTTTTGGGGCAACTCTCAAAAGGTAGTGACTGGAGGTGCGGCGGCGGTAAGGCAAACGGAGGTGCGGCCGTATCTCACAAACACCCTCTTCTTCAAAACTGGTGATGGTTGTAGGTACAGTGACGACTGATGATGTGGCGACTGTAACAGTAACGGCTGATGGTGCGTCGGCTGTAAGGATGGTGGCCGGATGTATGAGTATGGTGGTGATAAAAGTTTTTTTTTTTTTGAACAAGGTGATAAAAGTTTGGAAGAAATAAAAAAAAGAAAGGACAAGTGAGAAAAAGAAGTGTATTGTGAAAAGATAATGCAGCTATCAATTTTTGTTTTCAAAAAAATCTAGTAATAAAAAAAAAACTAAAATGATGTGTACCAAGTATGTGGGCTCCACTTAGGTAGTAGAAATGAGGAAAGAAAAAGTGATGAAGATGCCTTGTCAGTGGTGTGTAAAGCAAACCACCCTCAATGAAATACGTAAGTGGAACTACTTTTTCTTATTTATGTCAGAAATATTAAAAAGTATGACCCCACGAACCACTTAACAACCCCATGGAATAATTGTATACCATTCAACTATTTTGCTATATCTAACGGCCACAACTTTTTAAAAAACTTTATAGAGGGGCCAGTAAATTGGACAACAAAGTTTATAGCAATAATTAAACCTTAGACTAAAATAAATATTAGCATGTCATAACATAAAACCCCGAAAATGACACTTACCTTTCATAACAGTTGGACCCTTAAGCCAAAGCTCCCCTGTTTGATTAACCGCCATCGCACTCCCAGTGTCCGTATCAACAATTTTGGCCTCCATATTAGCCGATAACATCCCCGCGGTTCCATACCTTCGACTCTCCTCAACCGTATCAGTCGACGCCCCAATTCCAGTCGACTCTGTCAATCCATATCCTTGCATAATAGTCACACCTTGATACTTGTCCATAAAACCTTCAGTAATCTCCTTACTCAAAGGCGCTCCACCAGACAAAACGAATTTCAAACTTTTTAAATCATATTTCTTCTTAATTATATCCGCGTTATTTACAAGTGCCACCAATATTGGCGGCACTAAAGGTAAATAACTAACATTATACGTTCCAATCGAACTTAACATCTCATGCATCTCAAATTTGGATAAAACTACAACAGTCGCTCCAGAGGCTATTAACCCCGTAGCAAACGCAACCAAGCCATATATATGAAACATAGGCACAGTACATAAAAACGTCTGTTGATCATCTCCCAATCTAAACCGTCCAATAACAGTTTGCACCATCGCGATCAAATTCCTGTGAGATGAGATCACGCCTTTGCTAGCTCCGGTAGTACCGGAGCTATACAAAAGCGTGGCGGTATCATCCTGACTCACGGTCTCTTTAACTCTCTTGGGTTTTGGTTTAGTCATCATCATTTGATTCAATGTATTCGCTACTTCGAAACCAGTACTCGAGCCAGAATCAATCAAAACTACAGGAATACCAGCACCAGCTAGCTTCGGCAACAGATCAGCGATCGTGAACGCGAGCACTGGTTTCGAATCAGCTATCTGTTTACTAATCTCATTTTTGTATTTAACGGATTTGTAGTCGTTATTATGGCGCCAAGAGACATAACTGAGAGACATATAATAGGGAAGTATATTGAGTTAGGTGATAGTAGTAAGATCACGTCACCTTTACGTATACCGTGATCAGAGAGTGACGATGAGACGGATTCAACGGCTTTCCAGACGTCTGCGAATGTGAGGCGTGCACCTGTTGTCGCGTCGATGTAAGCGATCTTGCCATGGTGTGCACGCGCCGAGATGAAGGTTGTTATGTCTAGGTTTTCATTTGATGGTAGCGGCGTTGGTGTTCGTTTGCTGTGGAATGTGGAGGTTGTCTTGTTGTAACCGCTTTTCGTGTCGATTTCAGGCATGTTGCTAATATGTGCCATGGTTGTTTAAGTTGTAGTTGTAGTGGTAAAGTTTGCTTCATAGCTTTGAGCTTATATATGATGAAAGTCAAAGCAATGTCACTGTGTTTGACTATTTGTTGATCATTCAAACGGTCCGATTTGTTTCTATTCTTGTGATGGGTTATGGAGCGTTGATTTGGGTTGAGGGACCCACACGCTAGTCAATGGTGGCTATTATTTATAACGAATTTATGATTTACAATACTGAAAATCCATATGAGCATGTCTCGCGATACTGGTGTTTAATTGAAACAAGGTTTGAAGGCTCGCGATTCGCAGCGGGATTTTTAAATACAAATTATTGATTTTTGTTGTGAGTCGCGAAGGAGCGTAAAGATCTAACTCTTTAATAGATTGGATGACCTCAAGGAATTTTTGTAAATTTATTTTGGAATTTTGTTACGAAAGTTATGTCTATGGCAGCAACCAAAAGCATATTGCTCATATCAATCCTGCAAAATGTACTTTAGAGTAATTGGTTAAAGAAAAATACAATTCGGCCTACCATCAAACAGCAGCCTTTTTTTTTTTTTTTTTTTTTTAACGAAAACTTTTTACAATCTAGACGACCTATCTCACATGTCCTCAATGAGACTTAAACCTGTAACACCCCTTGAAACGACACGACTAAAAAACGTGAAAATTATTTTCACAAAAAGTACACCCGAAAACTGACTCACTGTCACTCTTTTACCCAAAAATTTCTACATTACACACTAAAACAATACTTAATAAAATTTGACATGACATTATCAAAGCTTAAGAAAATGTTCTTACATAATCTTAACCAATAACATTCCAAAATAGGTAGAATTGGCTAATTGCCAAACACCCTTATTACCACTTCTATAGCTACCTCATTATCATTTACCCAACTTTTAAGCTTAACATAAACTTAAACAAAAGACCGAATGTAACAAAATGACCAAAAAAATCGAACATATACCAAAAGAGAAAAGACGCTTGGGGGCTTCCAACTTTAACACAATTTGGTCCAAAAGATAACGGTCTTCTACTAAGCTTCCAAAAAGCTATACAACTAAGTGTACTCTATCCTATACCTTGTCTTTACCTTTACTTGAACCTTCGGTACCTATCAAGAAAACATCACAACTAAACATATAAGCGAAACGCTTAGTAAGTACATAGCATAACAAGCTAAACAACACATAATATAAATCATGCCATAACCATAACTAGTCTATTCACTAGTTAAGCCTAGGGATATAGGGGCACATACCTCAAGCCAACATTGTCGGCCTAAACGAGATCAACCCACGAGGTTGAACCTCATCCCATAGTTAGTCCAAAGACTAACTAAACTATCCCTAGAAATGGATCCATAACTAGCTAACGCACCATATATCATATCTTTCACCATTACCATGTAACAAACATGATAAAGCTAACAAAACATAAACCATTACCATATATAAAATATGATAAAGCTAAAACCATGTTATAACCATATACTTACCTCAAACCGTACTAGCTTATTAACAATACGCCAATCTCTAGCAATCGCTTCCTATATCATTATAACATCATATTAGGATACAAATATAATCATTATACAACTAGGGTTAATTCATGATTTTATCTATACCAAGGTGTTCCATAAGCCATATATCAACACTAATTTTTTCACCCAATAACAAAACTCCCAATTTCTAAAGTATGGAAAGTATTATGATTTAACACAATTAATCATAGGAACTTCATCCCTTAACTCGTTATCATACTAATTTCATATCAAAATCCAGTTACCCAACACCCACCAATCATAACTCATGAACCCTAATTGTTAAAATGAAAAATCACTATTAATTAAGCTTACTTACTTGATGGGGAATGATAATTAAACCTATGATTGATTACAATTACTCTTCTTCAATCAAACTAGATAAAATTGAGGTTTTGCCTTTCTTTGTTCTCTGTGAACCGATCTCAACACCTTTCTCTCAAATATTCTGAAAAGCTAATCTTAATATGGATAATTATCCATTTAATGTTGGCCTATTGGCTGTTTTAGTCCTTTATGTTTTATACTTTCTATTTTGGTCACATAAGTACCTTTTTCATATAAAATACATATTAACACAATATTAGGCTATAACTTATAACATTAATAACTAATATAATACTTATAATAACATACTATAATACCTTAACGGAAACGGGTGTAACAATTCTCCTCCCCTTAAATGGGATTCCGGCCCCGGAATCTATTCTTGGAACAAGTGGGGATATTTACTCCTCATTTTATTCTCTGGCTCCCGTCTTGTACTACAACCTTTTCGAAGCCTCCATTGAACTTTTACTAATGGTATCTTTTTATTTCTCAACTTCCGTGTCTTTGTTCCTAAGATTGCTTCCTGTTCTTCTTGTGAAGTCAACTCCGGATCAATCTCAATATCATATAAGGTGACCACGCTTGTTTCATCTGTTAGACACTTCCTTAGGTATGATACATGAAAAGTATTATGAATACCTTTCATTTCTTCAGGTTGTTCCAAAACGTATGCTACTTCTCCGACACGCTCTAAGATTTTAAACGGTCCAATATATCTTGGACTTAACTTCCCTTTATTCTTAAATATTAAAACGCCTTTCCACGGGGAGACTTTCAACATCACAAAATCTCCAACTTTGAATTCTATTGGTATAACTCTTCCATCTATCTTGCGCTGCTTTAAGCCTTTCACGGATTGTCTCAATCTTTTCGGTGGTCGCCAAAATAATATCTGTACTAGCTAAATCTCTAATCCCGACTTCATCCCAACATACGGGTGTCCTAGATTTCCTACCATAGAGAATTTCGTAAGGCGGCATGCCTATATTTTCTTGGTAGCTATTGTTATAGGCAAATTCTGCCAAGGGCAAATGATCATCCCAATTGCCTCCAAAATCAAGAACACAAGCTCATAACATATCTTCTAAGGTTTGTATCGTCCTTTCACTCTACCCGTCAGTTTGAGGATGAAAATCCGTGCTCATATGCAATCTCGTACCAAGTTCCTCTTGAAAGCTTCTCCAAAAGTTTGAAGTGAAATGTCCATCTCTATCAGAAACTATATAAATGGGTACTCCATGACGCGCGATTATCTCATTGACGTAGATCTTTTCTAATTTATGAACGGGCATATTTTCTCTAATTGGGATAAAATGTGCACTCTTCGTCAAGTGATCTACAATTATCCAAATAGCATCGTGTTTCTTGGTTGTTCTTGGCAACTTCGTAATGAAATCCATGGTTATCTTTTCCCACTTCCAAACCGGAATGTCCAAAGGTTGGACCTTTCCATACGGCTTTTTATGTTCGGCTTTGACTTTTAAGCAAGTCAAACATTTTTTGACATACTTTACACAATCTCTTTTCATACCCGGCCACTAATAGTTTCTTTTCAAATCAAGGTACATTTTTGTAGCTCCTGGATGAATAGAATACTTTGACTTATGTGCTTCCTCCAAAAGTAAGTCTTTGACACCGCTTCTAAAAGGAATGTAGATTCTTTCAATTCGAGTCTTGATTCCTCGACTATCATCTACAAGATGAGGAATATAAGAGCTGATACGCTCGCCCTTCCAATTTTCTTCCTTCAATGCTTCCTCTTGAGCAAATTATATTTGGTCAAAAAGATCGGACGTGACAATCATCCGAAGCGAGCTGATCTCGGTGACTTCATTCCGGTCATTACGACTTAGAGCATTGATAAGGAATTAAAACGTACGCTTTTAGGGGGTCATTTAAGCCCTATTTCGACACATTGTATATCCGTTACTGATTAATTTCGTTCCTTTTCACTTTTTAGGTCTTTTAGAAGCAAAATGTTGGAATGAAACACATTTGGACGAAAAAGAGCAAAAGCATGAAGAAAATGACAAAGTCAAGATCGAAGACACTCAAGGCTGATCAACAAAACCTGACGGCGTCCATCCAAAGGGCGATGTCATCCCTCTATGAAGACTTGATCAGAAAGTGTCCACGACGACTCAGTGGAAATTCTGATCCTAAAGCCTGACGGCGTCATGCCCAAAATATGGAGGGCGTCACTCACACTTTTCACTCCAGACGGCCCATATCTAGAACTCAGACGACGTCGCAACTAAAGATCGACGACGTCACAACTCTCAAGTGACGCCGTCCCATCGATGACTTGGCCCAGACAAAACCCTAATGACGGCGACCTGACGGTGTCGCATGCAAAAGGCGACGCCGTCGCGATTGTAAATCTATATATAGAATTCGATTTTTCTGTATTTTAGGAGGTAGAATTTTGGAGAACAAACCCTAACTCAGTTGTAGTCCGGCTTAGACAGTATTCTAGGGTCCCATACCCTATTTTACACATCAAGATAAGTTTGTTAATCCAATTTATCATTATGTTACCCCATATTCAATTGATTGTGTGTATGCTTGTTTCTAACATGTCTAGCTAAATGACTTGTGTGTTTGCTTAGATCTATGAAACATAGTTATTGATTGTTGTTAGGTTGTCTCTTGTCTTAATTGATATAGGCTTAGGAGTGCAGCTAGGCTTTCGTAGTATTTATTGCATGAGTATGCTTGAAGACGATAGGGTGCTCGGAGGAAATAACCTTGTGCTTGCCGAGCCTGTGAATCCTATAGGAGAGATAACATCATAGAACTAGGGAATACGCACACCCTATGATTAATAGGAATACAACGCGTTAAGATAAAAGACGTGACAACCCAACCAACCAATAAAAGATAATTACAGAGTAATAGTATCTAAGTGAACACATCTTTAATCATCATACATCACACCTCAACTAAACATAGCTATCCGTAGTAATTAGATAATTAGATAGGTAGTTAAAGTAGAAAAATTGGTAGAAGTACCACCCCCAACCAATTGCCCCGAGATTTTACCTTAGCTTTCGAAAAAACAAAAAAAAAAGATAAAAAAAGAATCATCCTCAACCCCACCTTCTCGTCATAAATTTCTTTCTAGCATTCCTATTCCCCTAGAGAACGATATCAATCCCCGATGCTTACCCCATACTACACTACAACGATTAGGTTCACTGCCTAGAGGGTTGAAAAGCTTGATCGTAGAAAATGAGATTTTATCGACCCCAAACCCTGCTATCAAGTTTTTGGTGCCGCTGCCGGGAATAGAATAACTAGTTAGACTTCTATCTCGTTTAGGTTCCCTTACTTGATTCCTATCAAGTAAGATTTTCTTTTTTTTCATTTTCATTAGCTTCCTTGTAGTCTATCCTTCTTCTTTGTGTTTTTGTTCGTAACCTTGTCACTTATCACCATGGGTGACATCCCACTACCAAACGATAATCCACCACCAAATCAACCATTTTCACTCAACCCACCACCACTTGACCCGCCAAGAGGCCGTACTCTTGGTGAATACTCTAGACCGAGCCATCAAGGCTATAGGAACACCATTGAGCTCCTCATTCAAGCTCAAACTATGGCCCTGCGATCCGACGCCATCCGTTGGTGCAAAACGGATGTGCATTCCATGGACTTCGTTCCGAAGATCCTAATCAGCATCTCAAGGATTTCCTAAAAATTGTTGACTCTATCGACCTTGATGCTACCACACGGGAGACCACGCAGTTACGTCTCTTCCAATTCTCTCTACGGGACCAAGCTAGTAATTGGCTTGAGCAACTTCCCGCTGGATCCATCTCAAGTTGGGATGATCTCACCACTTGTTTCCTCGCCTAATTTTTCCCACCGGGGAAAACTACCAAACTAAGGAATGACATCTTGATGTTCCAACAACGTCAAGGCGAAACTCTCTACGAGGCATGGACTCGATTCAAGGACTTGCTCCATAAAGTCCCTCATCACGGCATCGATCTTTGGCTTCAAGTCCAAATCTTTTACGGTCATGTCAATCACTCAATTAGGCAAACCATCGACCAAGCGGCCGGTGGCAAATTTAGTGAACTTACCGAGGAAGAATCGTGGGGTACAATAGAGGACCTTGCCCTCTATGACAATGAATGTTGGAATGATCCTCGCGAGTTGCCCAAAACCGTCAAGGAAATCTCCTTGCCTCCCATTGACTCACAACCTTCCAATCGTAGGATGCTAGAACTTGAAGATCAAGTCAAATTCCTAATGAGCTCCTAAGAAAATCCTAAGCCCTCACACCAAGTGAACAAAATCACTCTACCATGTGAATTATGTAGTGGTCCCCACGAAACTCGTGATTGCACAAGACTCCCCGAAAAAGCTTTTGTGGACTACGCCTCCACGCGTACCGACAGAGCGGGAGAGAATCACTTTCAAGCCCGAGCAAAACAACTTCGAAAATTCCTACAACCCCTCATGGAGGAATCACCCTAACCTTAGGTGGAGCCAAAACTCAAACCCATCCCAAAATAACTCATCTAGTCCACCCAATAGGTCCCAACCAAACCACGCCTCCTACAACAACCCTCCGAACACCGGAACTTCCACTAGTCTTGAAGGAATGGTGTCCAAATTCATGTCATCTCAAGAAGCTCGATTGACTAAGATTGAAGCCAATTTCAACCAACGACAAAGCGAGATGACAACCAAGATTGACACCCTCTTAAAAGCCTTCAATGACCGGGATATAGGAGCACTCCCAAGTGACACTATAAAGAACCCAAAAGTGAATTCGATTTCATTGACTTCATGTTCTTGCTCACCAAGGGAGAGTGCATACCCATGTCCCTCACATCCGCAAATCCGTTCGGTCAACGCCTTCAACACGGGTTCCAAACGATCAGTCATGAGATACCAACAACCCGAGCCAACGGCCCATCCTACTCTTTAGAAACCTATCAATCAAGAACCCAAACCTACTCTAGAAGAGGAGTATAAGGAGATCCACCAAGAAAAACCGGTTCTTGAATCTTGACTCATGCGCCTTATTATAATGCTTTAAAAGATAAATATGAGCAAGAACTCAAACTAGGAGAACGTGGGTCCGCGTTTGTGCAAAATAAGTTACCTAAGAAGTTAGATGATCCCGGTATTCATTCTTCCATGTAGCATTGGAAATTCCAAAGCTTTCGACACATTAGCTGATTTAGGGTCAAGCATTAACCTTCTTCCGTTGTCCCTCCATAAAAGCCTTAACCTAGATAAAATAGAACCAATGAAAACCATCTCAGGTTTAGCAGACGGTAGTATTGCATATCCGGTAGGGATAATAAAGGACATGGTAGTACACGTAGGTCGATTAACTCTTTTGGCGGATTTCCATGTGATAGACATGAATAAGGACCAAACATGCCCATTGTTAGTTGGAAGAGGATTCTTAGCTACCACTAGTGCCATAATTGATTGTAAGATGTCTAAGATAGTGGTACGAGAAGGGAGTGTTAGGTCAATTTACGATGTCAAGAAGCATATCTACTACAAAGAGGATGAACAAATACCCTATGAAATCATGTTGGATAGAAAACCATCTAGATATGGACCTTGGACCAATAGAGAATTTGTAGGTCCTCAACAAACTTTCTATCTAGAAGAGACCTTCGTGAGTATCGCAACTCTCAATGAACAACAATTGGTTAGGGACATTTAAGTGAACCCATTTGAGGATACTTTAGTGTTTAGGAAGATGAACGAATTCCTATGAACCTTGCCCATTAATCTTAACATGAATTGGTGGAAAGTTGAGAGTGAGAAGCCTAAGTATAATTGGAGTTGGGATAGACCAGCTATGATCCTGATGGTGAGAAGTTTGAAAAGGCATACCGGACTAAGCGTACTAATAGGAAGTTAAAAGATAAGTTTGATCCCTATGACATTCTTAAGGATAAACTTACTTACATAGGTACGTAGGAGCACGACTTCGAGTCTAGCTACAAGACTCATAAATAAAGAAAAGCGCTTTGTTGGAGGCAACCCATGCTTAATTGTTTGCTTGTTTTGTATTTTAATTTTTGTGTGTTTTATATCTCTTTCATTGTTGTTTATTCTCATATTAGAATTTGTGAAAATACTTTATTTTGTTTTTAACCTCGTCTTAATTACATATAAAGATATTTTACAAAAAGATAAGTGTAGGAAAGATCACATAAGTTTTTAAGAACATGAACATGAGAATTGCAACTATTGAAAATGATATATATATATATATAGAATCCGGATCGATTGAGAATGTTTTTATTTTGAGAAGATTGAGAAGGTTTTCAAAAACAATAGATTTTTAACTTTGATTCATGTTTTTTAAGCGTAAAACTCATTTTAATGTGATTAAAATTCAAAATGTGTAAAAATTTTTGAATCAATGTTAAAAATCTCTCGATTTTATGATATATGTAGAATAATCGAATCATCTCGTACAAATTTAATGAATCATCATCATAACTCGATTTTAACAATGATTTGTGAATCGAATTTGTGATTTATAGATTCGATTCACCATAAAATGATGTTTACTTGTGAATCAAATAAAAACATGAATCATTTGCTCAAACGAAGATTTCTCAATCTTCTCAAAATAAAACATTCTCAATGAATATATATATATATATATATATATATATATATATATATATATATATATATATATATATATATATATATATATATATATATATATATATATATATATATATATATATATATATATATGTGTGTGTGTGTGTGTGTGTGTGTGTGTGTTGTTAGAGTCAAATGCTTGTATAGAGTAATAATAGATGTTTTGCGTGAAATTTTCGAGTTTTAATGATGTAATTTTTTGAACTTTTCCGAAAACGCAGCAGACCACTTTCTGTCGGGACAACCCGACGAAGTCAGATTAAAGCTTCGACGACGCCGCTATTTAAAACAGGATAATCGCTTTTACGTTTTACATGCGGTTTATAAATTTTTGGAAATTCCGTGTCTTAATTTTTGAAAACGCAAACATCCATTCCACAAGCATTATATCTTACTTGCTTTCTAGTGTAGTTATGTGTCATATATAGTTTTACCATCGATTTTACGAAGGTTTCGTTTTTTTCATATAAGTGTGCGAGTTATATTGGGCAAGAAGAAACACACATTAGATGAAAGTTATTACTTATGCATTCTTCTTGAAAGAGGATTTAACCGCAACTTCATACATATCCTACCGAGCTAATCATGGGAGTACTAGTTTCTTTCTCTTTTACTTACCTTCCTTTATCATAACTTTGATACTTTCGGGGAACATTGGAGACAATGTTCAGTTCAAGTGTATGGGGGAGAATAAACCGGGAACTTAGAAACTATTCACTCACTTGATTATTTGTTTTATCCTTGGTAATTTGTGTAATAAACCATAATAAATATTTGTTAGGGCAATTTTAGCACCAAATTTAATTTTTTTTATGACATGTACGAGCTAAACTTTAGTCTTAATAAAGTGTCTCATTGATAAGAATTATATGACTAGCACAAAAACCGTATACCACTCAAATTCCACCCCAAAAATGTGAAGTTCTCCCGTGGATCTTTAGGAATAAAAGCATTCATCTTTAATGCTTAGTGAGTGTACCGGTATTATAATAGATTCTAGAACTTGTTTTGTGATGCATTCCGAGATCGCTAGTGAGACTACACTTGTGTAGTTATGAGTAACTAAATGATAAGAGGCATTAAGATAACCCTTGTTTGAAACCTGTATTATAATTACATCTTCCACATCGGTTGAGTAATTACCCCACACCTCATGAGGTACTCATCTTTAGTACACGATACCCCTAGTTAACCCCTCGTAGCCTATCCTTTTCGTGGTTCTCGTGATGTTTCGTTTTGAATATTAATGAAGAACATTGTTTACAATCCACCCCAAATGTATACCCAAATCGCCTTAGCCTACCTTGTATGCACTCACCTTTAGTGCATTATTGTTATCATTGTTAAACCCTTAGTTCAATTATCTAGTTACTTGCATGGTTGCTAAGTCGAGTCATATCTTTTGTACACAGTTTTGGGACGATTGAGATTCATGGGTAAAATTAATATTTTATGGAGTAACGGGAAAGAACGATAATTCAAATTCCCTTTGTCTACGTAATTAAATACTCCAAGTGTTTTGATATTTTCAAATCGAGTCAATTAGTGTTAGAGAAACAAAAACTCAAGTGTAAGGATGCCCCTATAAATCCCTTATATCTTGATATTATCGTAGAGGATGGTAGAGTCAAAAGGTATGAAAAAAATCGAAAAAAGAAGAAAAAGAGATTGTCAAAAAAAAAAAAAAAAAAAAAAAAAAAAAACTGCCACCATCTTACATCTATCTTTATGTTTATGTTTTAAGTTTATGTTTGTTTTGTTTGAAGTTATCTAATGTAGTGAGTCGAGTCTTGGTTTAGCAACGCCACGCTTTACATGCTTGTAATATAAGATTTTGACTTGCCACCACTAAATATCCCTTATCCAACAAAACCCTTTGTTTCCTATCCTAAGCCTAACGTTACAACCCTTGTAAAGACCTCTTAGATAGTTGTTCCTAGGTGCTTACGCCAAAGCGGTGGAGGTTTGATCTATTCTCAAGCTTATGGTAATCTATGTACTATGCTAGGTAGGGCTGAGCACCGAAGGTTCAAAACCGAACCGGACCGTCGAAACCGACAGAACCGAAAAAACTGAACCGGAACGACAGCCCGTCGGTTCTGTTTCTGGTTTTACATGCTTTCGGTTTCTGGTCGGTTCGGCCCAAAACCGACAAAAACATGCCAAAATACACCTAGACCGACAAAACCGAACCGAACCGACGAAAAACCGAAGCAAACCGACAACATTCGGTTCAATTTCAGTTCGCGTTTTTCACGGTTTTCGTCCTCGGTTTTCTCGGTTCGGTTCGAGTTATGACCGAAGCTCAGCCCTAATGCCAGGTAATGAGTATTTATCTTCCATTTCCATTCATATTATATTCATATAAACCCGAGAGATGAGAGAATCCAAACACCACTTGTGAGGTGCCAGTGTATAATTTTCGTGCTTGTTATGACTATTGTGACGCTTTTACTTGTTGTAAACTATTTTAAAGCAACGCTTCATGCCCCCTAACTTATAAATTGATTGGCCAAAAGCACATTTGCTTGAGGACAAGCAAATACAGAGTGTAGGGATATTTAACAAAAATTTAAAATGTACGCTTTTAGGGGGTCATTTAAACCCTATTTTGACACATTTTATATCTGTTACTGCTTAATTTCGTTCATTTTCACTTTTTAGGTCTTTTGGAAGTAAAATGCTGGAATGAAGCACATTTGGACGAAAAGGAACAAAAACATGAAGAAAATGGCAAAGTCAAGATCGAAGACACTCAAGGCTGATCAACAGAACCTGACGGCGTCCCATCCAAAGGGCGACGCCGTCCCCCTATGAAGACTTGATCAGAAAGTGCCCACGACGGCTCAGTGGAAATTCTGATCCTAAAGCCTGATGGCGTCATGCCTAAAATATGGAGGGCATCACTCACAATTTTCACTCCAGAGGGCCCAGATATAGAACTCAGAAGACGTCGCAACTAAAGACCAATGGCGTCACAACTCTCAAGTGACGCCGTCCCATTGATGACTTGGCCCAAACGAAACCCTAATGACGGCGACCTGACGGCGTCGCATGCAAAAGGCGACGCCGTCGCGATTGTAAATCTATATATAGAATTCGATTTTTCTGTATTTGAGGAGGTAGAATTTTGGAGAACAAACTTTAACTCAGTTGTAGTCTGACTTGGACAATATTCTAGGGGTCCCAACCTTATTTTACACATCAAGATAAGTTTGTTAATCCAATTTATCATTATGTCTACCCCATGTTCAATTGATTGTGTGTATGCTTGCTTGTCTAACATGTCTAGCTAAATTACTTGTATGTTTGATTAGATCTATGAAACCTAGTTATTGATTGTTGTTAGGTTGTTTCTTTTCTTAATTGATATAGGCTTAATTTGTGCAATTAGGCTTTCGTTGTATTTATTTCGTGAGTATGCTTGATCTTGATAGGGTGAACGGATGAAATAGCTTAGGTTTACCAATTTCGTGAATCATATACGAGAGATAACCTCATAGAACTAGGGGATTCGCACACCCTGCGATTAATAGGAATACAACGCGTTAAGATAAAGGACGTGACAACTCAACCGACCAATAAAAGATAATTAGGGAGTAATAGTATCTAAGTGAACACATCTTTAATCATCATACGAGCACACCTCAATTAAACATAGCTATCCGTAGTAATTAGATAATTAGTTAAAGTAGAAAAATCGGTAGAAGTACCACCCCCAACCAATTGCCCCGAGATTTTACCTTAGCTTTCTAAAAAACAAAGAAAAAGATAAAAAAAAGAATCATCATCAACCCCACCTTCTCATCATAAATTTCTTTCTAGCATTCATATTCCTCTAGAGAATGATATCAATCCCCGAGGCTTACCTCATACTACACTACAACGATTAGGTCCACTGCCTAGAGGGTTGAAAAGCTTGCTCATAGAAAAGGAGGTTTCCTCGACCCCGAACCCTGCTATCAAGCATCCGCCATGACATTAGCTTTACAAGGATGGTAACGAATTTCACAATCATAGTCTTTCAATAAATCCAACCACCTTCATTGCCTCATATTGGAATCTTTCTTTTCTAAGAAGTATTGTAAGCTTCTATGGTCGGTGTAAATTATGAACTTCACACCATAGAGATAGAGCCTCCAAATCTTCAAATGAGTTGGGTAATTATCCTCATGCTTTTTCAATTGTCTCGAGGCATAATCAATCACCTTACCTCTTTGCATAAGGACACACCCTATACCAGGATAAGATGCGTCACTATAAACTACCATATCTTCGGTTCCTTCTGGAAAAACAAGAATCGGCGCTTGATAACGCTACACGCGTCGTTCGGGGTCAAAGGAACTTCCTTTTCTTCAAGCAAGTTTTATAACACCCTAGGCAGTGAACCTAATCATTGTAGTGTAGTATTAGGGTAAGCCACGGGTATTGATATCGTTCTCTAGGGGAATAGGAATGCTAGTGAGAAGTTACTACGCTAAGGTTGGGGTTGAGGAAGATTATTTTTATCTTTTTATGGTTTTTAGAAAATGGAAAGGTACGAATCTCGGGGTTTGATTTGGGGTTGGTATTTCTACCAATTACTCTACTTATCTAATTATCTAATCTAAGGTGTATGTAGTCTATGTCTAATTATTGTGTGCTCGTATGATAGTTTAAAGATGTGTTCACTTAGGTTTTATTACTCCTTAATTATCTCCTATTGATGGTTGAATTGTCACGCCCTTATTCTTAATCGCGTTGTATGTCTAAAGTCGTAGGGTATCGTTTATCCCTAACCCTTTGAACTTACCAAAGGGTCTCGCCTACAAAACCCTCTAGGATTATAAACTCTAACTCTAAGGCCCTCTTTGGATGGTTTAGCCTACAACCGCTCTAAGTGCTATAGCCTAAGGTTTACAAAGATTAATCAAGCATTAATTACACAACGAATGACCTAGCGCATTACTAGATCATTAATCAATTAAGATAAGAGACAACCAATCAATATTTAATAATTAAGTTTCATATTCCCTAAGCAAACACAAAAGTAAATTAGCCGGACATGGAGAACATGCAAGCATACACACAAATAATCAAAGACATAATTGAATTAATGAAGTAAAACACTTATCTTGATGTAAGATAGGGTTTGGAACCCTAAAATAATGTACAAGACAGCCTTGGTTCGGTTTAGGTTTTTACTCCAAAAGACTACACACTAATACTGAAAAATTCGGATTCTATATATAAGATTACATATGCGACGGCGTCACCTTATGATTTGTGACGTCGTTGGGTCGTCGTCATTAGGGTTTCGTCTTGGCCACGTTAGTCTTGCGACGGCGTCTTCTTGTGCTTGTGACGCCGTCCTCTTCACTTTTATGACGCCGTCGATCAAATCTAGGCCGTCCGAGTTGTGACGGCCTACTCTTTTAAAGCCCGACACCGCCACTTGAAAATAAGAAATTTGGCTTCGTGCCATCACAAAATGCTCCGACGGCGTCATAGCTAAGCAAAGGACGCCGCCACCTTGTATTTTAGCGACTTGAGTGTCTTGATTCTTGACTTTGGCCATTTTCTTCAGATATCCGCGCCTTTTCGTCCAAATAAGTGCCATTACAAAGAATTTGCCTTCAAGAGACCTAAAAGTGAAAAGGAACGATATTAAGTAATAACGGATACAAAGTGATCAAATAAGGGCTTAAAAGACCCTCAAAAGGTACAATTTAAAACCTTATCAAATATCCCTACACTTGGTATTTGCTTGTCCTCAAGCAAATGTGCTTTTAGCCAATTAATTTATAAGTTATGGGTCATGAAGCATTGATTTAAAACAGTCCACAACACATATAAGCCCATAAAAGTCATAAAAGCACGGAAATTACATACTAGCACCTCACATGGGGTGTTTGGATACTCACATCTCTCTCGGTGTATATGAAATATAACAAGTTGGAAATGGAAGATAAAGACTCATTAACCGGTCCTAGTACATAGATTACCATAGGCTTGAGAATAGATCAAACCTCCATCGCTTTGGCGAAGCACCTAGGAAAGACTATCAAAGAGGTCTTTAAAGGGTCGTAATGTTAGGCTTACGGTAGGGAAACAAAGGGTTTGGTGGGATAGGCTATTTAGTGGTGGCAAGTCAAAAATCTCTATGTTACAAGCATACGAAGAATGGCGTTGCTAAGCCAAGACTCGACACTCTAAACTCTAGATAACTGAAACAAACAAACATAAATTTAAATGATAGATGTAGGATGGTAGCCCGTTTTTTTTTTCTTTTTTTTTTCATACACTTTTACTCTACCATCCTCCACGGTAACATCAAAATGATAGAGATTTATAGGCACATCCCTACACTTGAGTTTTTATTACTCTAACACTAATTTGACCCGAATTGAAAAGATCAAAAACACTTGGGGTACGTTATTACACAAATAAGGGAATTTAACGGTCCCTTCCAATCATTTCATAAACTTTAACTTTTTCCCATGAGTCCCAATCGTCCCAAAACTGTGTACAAAGGATATGACTCGACTTAGCAACTCATGCAAGCAACTAGATAATTGAACTAAGGGTTTAGGGTGATAACAATAATGCACTAAAAGTGAGTGCATACAAGGTAGGCTAAGGCGATTTTGGTGTATATTTGGGGGTGGGGTGTAAACAATGCTCTTCATTGATATTCCGGAAAAACCGAAACATCACGAGAACCGCGAAAAGGATAGGCTCTGAGGGGTTAACTAGGGGTATCGTGTACTAAAGATGAGTACAACGCAAAGGTGTGGGGAAATTACTCAACCGATGTGGAAGAAGTAATTATATTACGGGTATCAAACAAGGGTTATCCTAATGCCTCTTATCATTTAGTTATTCCTAACTACACAAGTGTAGTCTTACTAGCGATCTCGGAATGCATCACAAAACAAGTTCTAGAATCTAATATACTACCGGTTCACTCTAAGCATTAAAGATGAATGCTTTAATTCCTACTAATCTAAGGGCGGATCCTCACATTTTGGGTGGAATTTAGGTGGTAAAGGGTTTTTGTGCTAGTCATGCAATTTCCTATCCGTGAGACGCTTTTGTTAAGACTAATCGCCCACTCCTATATGTCATGAAAAATTTTAAATTTGGTGCAAAAATTACCCTAACCGACATTTTCTCATGGTTTATTACGTAAATACAATTGACAAAGCAAATAATCAAGGATAAGCATAGTTTCAAAGTTCTGCTTTATTTTCCTTCCTACACTTAAACCGAACATTGTCCCCAATGTTCCCAAAGTATCAAAGTTATGATAATGGAAGGTAATAAAAAAAAACGAAAGAAACTAGTACTCCCCTGATTAGCTCGGTAGGATCCGTGTTTGAAGTAGTGGTTAAATCCTTTCCAAGAAAAATGTATGCGTGAAAAGCTCCTTCCAATCTTTTGTTTCTTCTTCTTGATAAATAAAACTTGCACATTCGAAGAAAACAAACGAAACATTCGCGTAAAATCGGCGGTAATAATATATATAAGACTCTACTAAACTAGGATATAATGCTTGTGGAATGGATGTTTCTGCACTTCGGAAAATTAAGACCGAAAATTTCAAAATTTATAAGTAGCTCGAAAACGAGAAAATAGTAATCTGTTGTTTTACTCCTTCCCGATGCCGTCAGTTGCGATCTCGACGTCAGTTATCCCGACAAAACCGGTCTGCGATTTTCGGAAAAATTCTAGAAAATTTACATCTTTAGAATCGGAAAATTTCGCAAAACATCCATTATGACTCGATACAATCATTTGACTCGAACAACCACATATATATCTTTTAATGAATTGTTATTCTCATGTTTACGTTTCTTTGAAAATGTGTGTAATCCTCCCTACACTTATCCTTTATGTAAAATACCTTTATATGCAATTAAAACGAGGTTAAAAACAAAATAAAGCATTTTTACAAATTTAAACATGAGAAATAGTAATAAGTAAAAGATATATGACACTAACAAGCAAACAATTAAGCATGGGTTGCCTCCCACGAAGCACTTTTCTTTATTTAAGAGTCTTGTAGCTAGACTCGTAGTTGTGCCCTTACGTGACTTCATTACCGCCATCTTCTTCCTCATGACGGTCTCTATTGGGGGATTCCATGTTGTAGAAGTGCCCTATGATGCACCTCTCTAAGAGTTCGTCCTCTCCCCACTCGGTCCTATATTTCGGTCCTAAGTTCAAGCAATCCTTATAGAATCCGAAAATCTTAGCCATAACATAATCTACTCCTTTTTCTTTATCCTCCTCATTCCTATAATAGACCGATAGTTGAAGTTCCTTTTCATCATTAGAGAGTGATGAAAACTTCTCAATCTTAAACGGCAGTTGGTAAGCTATGTCATCGGTCTCATCTTTGAATCGCACTATTCCTAACGAGGGGTCATAGGTCATCCCGGTGCTTTCTATGAAAGGTTTTCCTAGAATAACGTGGGACAAGCTAGGATCTATGGCCGTACTAATATCATTCACAATTATGAAGTCCGTAGGAAACGTGAAACTACCTACATAAACGGGCAATCCCTTAACTCTACCAAGAAAATTGCACCTAACCCTAGGATTATCGGGGTCTTGCCTAGTTGGAATAGGTTTCTTCATTACCCAATTGTAGTAGGTGCTAGTCATTATGTTGATTGGAGATTTGCGATCAATGTAGGCCTTTGCCACGAAAAGGTGTCCTATGCAACATGGTATGTTAAGATTCCAAGGGTTCCCAAACTTGATTCTAGGGCTTTTCCTAACATACATGTGACGGAGGTCACGCACTAAGTGAGGGTGGCGAGATAGTTCTTCTTCCGTAGGAAACTTATTGAAATAGTCATTGCCTACTTCATTCACTTCCTCGGTTGTTTCATTCGTCGGTGTTTCCTTAACCTCAAGTATTATCTCATGGTTCGCTTCATCATTTGTTTTATTAGGTTTCACTAAGGCGATGGTATTGACGAATTGAACGTGCTTAGCTAACTTACTTGGGTCCTTAATCTCTACACCGGAAGGCTCGGGAGTTGAGATAGCATTAACCTTCCTATCACTATTGGCCATGGCTTTCAAAAGGTTATCTATCTTCCTATCCACTTCGGCTTGTTGTTGGTTAAAGCGGTTCGAGAGCTTAGCTATTTGGGCTTCTTGGGATGCGATTAGGTTTTGCAACATCCCTTCAATGTTTTATTGGTTAGGACCGTGAAATGGGGGCCATGAGAAATCATTGGAAGTGAATTCTTTGGTTTGCCCCCAATAGAAGTCGGGCTTGCTCTTCCAAGCTTCTCGGATATCGTTGAAATTCCTAGGTCCGGGTATTGTAGGGAATCTTCCTCCCGTTTCATTAAAACGCGAGGATGCGTAGTCAACGGAAGCATGTTCGGGGGATCAGGTGCGCGTGTTATGAGGATCACAAAATGGCTCACACGTGGAAGAAAAATTGTTCACATGGCGTGAAGACTTAGAATTTTCGTAGGAACTCATTAGGAATTTAACTTGATCTTCAAGTTCGATCATCCTACGGTCGGAAGATTGTGAGTCAATGGGAGGCAAGGAGATTGCCTTAACGGTTTTGGGCAACTCACGGGGGTCATTCCAACTTCGTTGTCATAGAGCAAGGTCCTCTATTATACCCCATGATTCTTCCGCGGTGAGATCACTAAGTTTTCCACCGCCGCTTGGTCAATGGATCACTTTGTGGGAAGTTGACATGATCATAAAATTTTTGGACTTGAAGCCAAAGATCAATGCCGTGATGAGGGACTTTATGAAGTAAGTCCTTGAATCGAGTCCATGCTTCAGAGAGATTCACCTTGACGTTGTTGGAACATCAAGATGTCATTCCTAAGTTTAGTGGTTCTCCCGGTGGGAAAAATTGAGCAAGGAAGCGAGAGGTGAGATCATCCCAACTTGAGATGGAGCCATGGAAGTCGCTCAAGCCAATTACTAGCTTGGTCCCGTAGAGAGAATTGGAAGAGACGCAGCGCGTGGTCTCCCGAGTAGTAACATCAAGGTCGATGGAATCGACAATTTTAAGGAAATCCTTAGATGTCGATTAGGATCTTGAACGAAGTCCATGGAATGCACATCCGCTTTGCACCAACAGGATGGTGTCGGATCGCAGTCCGTAGTTTGGGCTTGGTCGGGAAGCTCAATGGTGTTCCTATAGCCTAGGTGGCTTGGTCTCGAGTATTCACCAAGAGTACGGGCTCTTGGCGGGTCATTTGGTGGTAGGTTGATGAATGGTGGTTGGTTATCACCTTCCATGATGAAAAGTGATGGGGTACGAACAAAGGTCACGAAGAAGGGGATAGACTACGAGAAAGCTAAAATTGAGAAAAATTTACTTGATAGGAATCACAAAGAAACCTAAACGAGTGGACTACTAACTAGCTATTCTATTCCCCGGCGGTGGCGCCAAAAACTTGATAACGCTACACGCGTCGTTCGGGGTCAAAGGAACTTCCTTTTCTTGAGCAAGTTTTATAACACCCTAGGCGATGAACCTAATCGTTGTAGTGTAGTATTAGGGTAAGCCACGGTATTGATATCGTTCTCTAGGGAATAGGAATGCTAGTGAGAAGTTACTACGCTAAGGTTGGGGTTGAGGAAGATTATTTTTATCTTTTATGGTTTTTAGAAAATGGAAAGGTACGAATCTCGGGGTTTGGATTTGGGGTTGGTATTTCACCGATTACTCTACTTATCTAATTATCTAATCTAAGGTGTATGTAGTCTATGTCTAATTATTGTGTGCTCGTATGATAGTTTAAAGATGTGTTCACTTAGGTTTTATTACTCCTTAATTATCTCCTATTGATGGTTGAATTGTCACGTCCTTATTCTTAATCGCGTTGTGTGTCTAAAGTCGTAGGGTATACGCTTATCCCTAACTCTTTGAACTTACCAAAGGGTCTCGCCTACAAAACCCTCTAGGGATTATAAACTCTAACTCTAAGGCCCTCTTTGGATGGTTTAGCCTACAACCGCTCTAAGTGCTATAGCCTAAGGTTTACAAAGATTAATCAAGCATTAATTACACAACGAATGACCTAGCGCATTACTAGATCATTAATCAATTAAGATAAGAGACAACCAATCAATATTTAATAATTAAGTTTCATATTCCCTAAGCAAACACAAAAGTAAATTAGCCGGACATGGAAAACATGCAAGCATACACACAAATAATCAAAGACATAATTGAATTAATGAAGTAAAACACTTATCTTGATGTAAGATAGGGTTTGGAACCCTAAAATACTGTACAAGATAGCCTTGGTTCGGTTTAGGTTTTTACTCCAAAAGACTACACACTAATACTGAAAATTTCGGATTCTATATATAAGATTACATATGCGACGGCGTCACCTTATGATTTGTGACGCCGTCGGGTCACCGTCCTTAGGGTTGGCCACGTTAGTCTTGCGACGGCGTCACCTTGTACTTGTGACGCCGTCTCTTCACTTTATGACGCCGCGGATCAAATCTAGGCCGTCCGAGTTGCGACGGCCTACTCTTTTAAAGCCCCGACACCGTCACTTGAAAATAAGAATTTGGCTTCGTGTCATTAAAATGCTCCGACGGCGTCATAGTTAAGCGATGGACGTCCACCTTGTATTTTAGCGGCTTGAGTGTCTTGATTCTTGACTTTGGCCATTTTCTTCGTATATCCGCGCCTTTTCGTCCAAATAAGTGCCATTACAGCAATTTACCTTCAAGAGACCTAAAAAGTGAAAAGGAACGATATTAAGTTATAACGGATACAAAAGTGATCAAATAAGGGCTTAAACGACCCCTCAAAAAGGTACATTTTAAAACCTTATCAGCGCTTCACATAATTTCTTTTGTAAAGTACGAAAGGATTCGTCTTGTTCTTCACCCTACACAAAAGGAACATTCTTCTTGGTGAGTTTAGTTAATGAAGACGCAATTTTGGAAAAGTCTTGAATGAACCTAAGGTAATAACCCGCAAGTCCAAGAAAACTTCGGATTTCACCAACACTTCTCGGTGCTTGCCATCTCATCACGGCTTCGATCTTTGATGGATCTACCTTAAGACCTTCTGAACTTATAACATGACCGAGAAATTGGACTTCTTGTAGCCAAAATTCGCATTTTGAAATTTTGGCATATAATTTTTCTCTTCTCAACATTTCAAGAACTTCTCGTAAGTGTACTTCATGTTCTTCCTTACTTTTAGAATAATTAAGGATGTCATCAATAAACACTATAACGTATTTATCCAACATTGGTCTACACACTCAGTTCATGAGATCCATGAAAAAAGCCGGTGAATTAGTAAGACCAAAAGGCATAACAACGAACTCATAGTGACCATAACGGGTTCTAAAATCCGTCTTAGGAATATCTTCCGCACGGACCTTCAATTGATGATAGTCCGACCGAAGATCGATCTTGGAAAATCATTTAGCGCCTTGAAGTTGATCAAAGAGGTCGTAAATTATTGGCAATGGATACACATTTTTCACCATGACTTTGTTCAACTCACGGTAATCAATATACATCCGCATACTACCATCCTTCTTTTTGACGAATATAATTGGAGCTCCCCATGGTGAACTACTAGGGCGAATAAAACCTTTATCTAATAATTCTTGTAGTTGGCTCATTAGCTCTTTTATTTTAGACGAAGTAAATGGTAAGGAGTCTTAGCAATGGGGGTAGCACCCAGAATCAATTCAATATGGAATTCAACTTGCCTTTCGGGTGGAACTCCCGGCAACTCTTCCGGAAAAACATCTTCAAATTCATTAACTAATGGAACATTTTCAATCTTCTTCTTTTCAAAACTTGTATCTATCACGTGTGCCAAAAAGGCATGACAACCATGCAACAAATACCTTCTAGCCTTCATTACGGAACATAATACCAACTCTCTTTTCCTCTTTTCCCCATAAATAACAATTTCCATACCATTAGGATTTACAACCCGAATAATCTTTTGACTTCATAGAATGGCGGCATTATGTTTGCCGAGCCAATCCAAGCCCACAACTATATCAAATTCTCCTAGCATCATTGGAATTAAATCAATCTTAAAAACACTACCATCAATCTCTATATCAACCTCACGATAAACATTGGTTACAGCTACAACCTTACTATTGGCTATTTCGACTTCTAAGGGGTTTGGAAGTTTATCTAGTGGAGTGGATAATTTCTCGCTAAAACCATAGGATACAAATGACACACTTGCCCCTGAATCATACAAAACACGAGCGGGTAAAGAATGTACGAGGATTATACCCGTGATGACATCAGGTATTAACTTTGCTTCTTCCACGGTCATAGGATAAGCACGGGCCTTGGCCATTGGAACCTGCACCTTTTCTTCTTTAATTGACTTTAACGGCTTCGCTTGAATAGGCTTGACCTTAGGACATTCACTTAACTTATGCCCCTCCTCGTTGCACCCATAACATATCACCAAAGGTTTGGTGCAATTCTTGCTAATGTGGTTTGGATCTCCACATTTGAAACATCCATTCATTCCTGATTTACATTCTACCATATGGTTCTTACCACACCTATTACACCGAGGTGGCGCCTTCCCCATATTGTCCTTCATTGTGAAATCAAATTTTCCCCTTTTTCGAATGTTGTTCATTGCTCTTGCTTCCTCTTTAATTCCTTCTTTTCCTTGCTCTTCATTCTATCCAAGTCCGCTTCTCGTGTACGTGCCCTACTTAAAAGATCCTCCATGGTAGTGCATTTGAAGGGTGATACCATAGTACAAATTTCATCCTTGAGCATCCTTTTAAATTTGTCAAATTTAAGCTTTTCATTGTCGAGATACTCCGAACAATATTGTACCATATCACAAAACTTTCCCCACAATTCATTCACTGATTCATTGGTTTGAACAAGATTATGGAATGCTTCCCTTATTTTATCAACCTCTTATGCGGGAGCATATTCCTTCATGAACACTTTCTTGAATTGTTCCCACGAGCATGTTTCTCTCCAAGCACTACCTTTTTTATTTTCTTTACCTTCCCACCATATTTTAGCCCGTTCACGAAGATAGTTAGTGGCAAAGTTTACCTTATCCTCCTCTGCACAATGACTAGTGCGGAAAGCCCCTTGTATATCGGTAATCCACCTAGTACTCCTTAACGGGTCAATGGATCTTGTGAATATGGATGGAGTACAAGTGGTGAAGTCACGATAAGTTGATTTTTCCTTCCCTACTCCTTGTCTAGCGTTCGGATCATTCATTAATTCCCTACTCTTCTTGAGCTTCTCTATCTCCTCTTGAAATGTCTTTTGTAAGTTCTCGGTTGTTTTATTAACATAATAACGCATAACCTTCTCAATGGCCCTCCCCACTCTATCCGTTACCAAGGTATCCAATTCCTTCAACTCCGCCCTTGTAAAACCTCTAGTATTAGGGTTCTCGGGCATTGGCAATGACTTGTCACTATCAGAACCTGAGTCATCTTGTGCACCCCCTTCTTGGCGGGAAGAGGTTGCCTTCAAAACCTCCTCATTTCTAAAATTCGCAATCTTTTCTACTATACTAAAATTTACAAATTTAACCCCTTAAATACAATTCATAATATAATCAATGCATGAATGACAATATATAATAATATACATATATCCACTTCTTAACTATCCTAAACTTGTCACATATGCATGGTCTTGACGATTATGATTCCACATATGCATCATATTTTTATCACCACGGTGGCCACGCGTAGTCATAAAAATGTGCAACACATGTGTCTTCAAAATCCTCAAAACCATGCACTACAACAAGTACTAACACTAACGCATATCAACTAGGCTTAAGTCTAGGAAATCCTATAGTGAAATCCTAAATATCTTAGACCAAAGCTCTGATACCAAGTTGTAACACCCCTTGAAACGACACGACTAAAAACGTGAATTTTTTTTCACAAAAAGTACACTCGAAAACTGACCCACTGTCACTCTTTTACCCAGAAATTTCTACATTACACACTAAAACAATACTTAATAAAATTTGACATGACATTACCAAAGCATAACAAAATGTTCTTACATAATCTTAACCCATAACATTCCAAAACGGGTAGAATTGGCTAATTGCCAAACACCCTTATTACCACTTCTATAGCTACCTCATTATCATTTACCCAACTTTTAAGCTTACCATAAAACCTAACATATACCAAAAGAGAAAAGACGCTTGGGGGCTTTCAACTTTAACACGGTTTGGTCCAAAAGATAACGGTCTTCTACTAAGCTTCCAAAAAGCTATACAACTAAGTGTACTCTATCCTATACCTTGTCTTTACCTTTACTTGAACCTTCGGTACCTATCAAGAAAACATCACAGCTAAACATATAAGCGAAACGCTTAGTAAGTACATGGCATAACAAGCTAAACAACACATAATATAAATCATGCCATAACTATAACTAGTCTATTCACTAGTTAAGCTAGCGATATAGGGGCACATACCTCACGCCAACATTGTCGGCCTAAACGCGATCAACCCACGAGGTTGAACCTCATCCCATAGTTAGCCCAAAGACTAATTAAGCTATGCTTGGAAATGGATCCATAATTATCTAACACACCCTATATCCTATCTTTCACCATTACCATGTAACAAACATGATAAAGCTAACAAAACATAAACCATTACCATATATAAAATATGATAAAGCTAAAACCATGTTATAACCATATACTTTCCTCAAGCCGTACTAGCTTATTAACAACACACCAATCTCTAGCACTCGCTTCCTATATCATTATAACATCATATTATGATACAAATATAATCACTATACAACTACGGTTAATTCATGATTTTATCTATACAAAGGTGTTCCATAAGCCATATATCAACACTAATTTTTTTCACCCAATAACAAAACTCCCAATTTCTAAATTAGGGCAAGTATTATGATTTATCACAATTAATTATAGGAACTTCATCCCTTACCTCATTATCATATTAATTTCATATCAAAATTCAATTACCCAACACCCACCAATCATAACTCATGAACCCTAATTGTTAAAATGAAAAATCACTAGTAATTAAGCATACTTACTTGATGGGGAATGATAATGAAACCTAGGATTGACTACAATCACTCTTCTTCAATCAAACTTGATAAAATTAAGCTTTTCCCTCTCTTTGTTCTCTGTAAACCGATCTCAACACCTCTCTCTCATATATTCTGGAAAACTAATCCTAATATGGATAATTATCCATTTAACCTTGGCCTACTGGCAGTTTTAGTCCTTTATGTTTTATACTTCTTATTTTTGCCACATAAGTACCTTTTTCATATAAAATACATATTAACACAATATTAGGCTATAACTTATAACATTAATAACTAATATAATACTTATAATAGCATAATATAATACCTTAACGGAAATAGGTGTAACAAAACCCACAACCTCTAGGTTGATCCAGCCAGGCTAAGAAGCCTTTGGTAAACATGCTTATTAATATACTTTTTCTTTTTTTCCCTTAGAAGGCAGTTTAAACTACTCCATCCGTCCTATATTAATTGTCCACTTTGACTTTTTGTAATTTTTTATTCAACTTTAACCTTAAGTATTTTTGTTTTTATCATATAATATTTGATGAAAAATATACCAATAAAAATACATTTAAAACGCAATCTATTCTTATTTTGCATCAAATATTATATAACAAAAACAAAAATATTTAAGGTCAAGTCGAAGAAAAAAGACTACATAAAGTCAAACTGGACAATTAATATAGGACGGAAGGAGTATTTAACAATATTATATCACATGCCTAAGCAAGACTTGAACCCACAACCATTTAATTGAAGAGCTTTTCACACAACATAAGGTACTATTAGAACACAAGCCCTTTGGTTATACTTTATATTGTAATGGCAAATTTTACTGACCATCAACATATATATATTCTCACAAAATCTCAAATTAACAATTATAGTTTTCAAAAGAATTCTTAGTTTAACAGCATATGTTATGACACCTAGATCCACATATATAGTTTTAAAAATAATTAGTTTTTCAATACAAAAAGAGCTAGCGGCTCAGCTTGTTGCCCGTTTGCTTTCTAGCTTTATATAAATCCAAAATTAATGTAATAGTAAAAGGTTAGAAGCGCGTAGAGGAACCACACCAATCCATCCCGAACTTGGTGGTTAAACTCTACTGCGGTGACGATACTTTAGGGGAGGTCTTGCAGATGAGCATGTAACTATAAGGTGCAGTTTGGATTAGGGTTATGGAATGAAAATAATGGAAATGACAACGATTGTTTATGTTTGATTCACTTGTATGGGTTTGATGATATTCAAATATGAGGGTATCCTTATTGAAGGCTAAGTTAGTACTTTTGGTCAAACCATTCTCTCGGGCTCACATTATTATGAGTGTGCAATCATTTATTGTTGTTCTTTTTAAATTTTTAGAACAATTTAAGTAATAAAACACATACCTTATAAATCAATCCAAACAACAAGTATAGAATTAATACATTCATTATCATTCCATCCTATAGCTATATACATACTCATTATTATTCATGGCAACAAACCAAACGCCTCCTAAAATTTCAACAGGAGTTGAATGTTGGAAGTGTAATAATCAAATTCACGTGAATTGAATTTTTCTTTCTTTTTTTCTTTTTTTTAACCTTTAAAAAAAAATTGATTTCTTTAATACAAATAAATAAAAAATAAAAAATATCTCACTTTCATTTTTGACGAACATGACCTACCTCTCTTTTAAAGATTATCTTGCAAATATTTCTCCGTCTTTAGCAAAGTGTTATGTTGTATATACCTCTTTTAGCCTACCAAAAAAGTATTAAAAAAAATACAAAAGTACGTTTTTTATCTCTCAGTTTACAGTATAACACGGTTTTTTCTTAGTTTTTGTTTTGTACTTTTTTAATAGTTTAATATTTTTAATTTGTTAAAACTTTATATTTTTTAATTCAAACTTTTCATTTCACAGTTTTATAATATAAACAAAATATAAAAAAATAATAAAAAAGAAAAAACCCCAAAAACATAAGGGTATAAACTGTAAAAGAAGGATCCTCATAACCTACCCTTCGACAAAATATCTCACGTTCTAAATATTAGTATCAAGTACATATTCAATTTAAGTCTTTTGAAATGCGAGTAAACTAAGGGTGTGTTTGGTTCAAACTAAGGAAAGAAAAGGAAAAGACAATGATAATAGTGGGAAAAAAGAAATGAAAAAAAAGCATTTATTCCAATTTGTTCAGTAATAGGTCATTGCATTATCCTCTATTAAGCACATTTTTTCATTAATTTTTTCATTTCTTACCCTCTATAACTCCCTACCAAGGATGCCCTAAATATCATATTCCAATAATCTTAGTTTCTTTTTCTATTTTGCTGTCAAAATTATATCTCAATAAAAAAAAAAGTTTATCTTCACTAGAAATAAATCACAAATGCAAACTTAAAACTATACCTTGTTACCAAATGAATTATGTGCGTGTTGCACCAGAATGAATATAGTGATAGTCATTGGGATTAAGTCGTAGAATAGCAATGTATTTTTTAAATTGTATTATTTTGGTACGTATATTTTTTTAAAGTTGTAAAATAGCAACATACTTTTATAAATGTTTCAATTTAGTACGTGACGATGAAGTGTCATACCCGAAATTCTTACATGTGTCACTATTTATAACGTGACATGTTATCATCATGTATCAAATTGCAACATTTATAAAAATACGTCGCTATTATATAACTTTAAAAAATACACGTACTAAAACGGTATACTTTAAAAAGTAAATTGCTATTTTATCATGGTTTAAGTTTACACCAATCTTGTTTTTTCATTAGATATAATAATCATATAAACCACGTGATATTTATATCAACCATGTGGATCTTTGCCAACCATAAAAAAACAAACACCGTCCATGAAGTATTCGAATCCAAGTTGAGTCTTGATGAATTGAAAGCCATGTATTTAATTAGTATCATTATCTATGTTTTAAACTTCTTTGTTTTTTTATAGGGTTTTGTTAAATGCAATATGACGTCTTTCAACTTTGTTTCGTTTTAGTATGTGTCTCTTTTTGTTCCACTTAACGTCTTTTGTGTTTTGTTCCATTTTAGTACGTCAAAGTATAGGCTACCGGTTAAGAAATGAGTTTTACCGGTTAAATGTCTACGTGGTTTTTTTTTTTTCACAAAATGGCTTTTACGTGTATTTTTTTACGGGTTAACTCAAAAAACACACACACACACGAAACATTTCCTCCTTTTCAATTATAAACCCTAACCCTAGATCTCATGTAAACAATCAATTAATTAATCACAATTGATCAATCAAAATGCGTTTAACAGTGAATTTCCATCATGATGGGACGTTCGTTCCATCACCTCTCATGTATCACGAAGGAGACGTATCTACAATAAAAGACTTGGAATTTGAAGGTATGACAGTTATTGGGCTGACAAAGCATCTAAAAGGTGCATGTATGTACCCCGTTAAAGGTATTTTCTTTCCTGCTCCTGGTAAAGAACCCAGTAATGGATTAATTGAGATGAAGGATGATTCAGACTTAGCAAATTGTATTGCTCTAGGTTTTAAGAATCACAAAGTAATTGATATTTATATTGAACATCATGGGTATGACCTAAAGCATTGGACTCAGTCCCAGATAGAAGAGGATGATGAGTTGTCTGATGTTGGTGAGATGGAAGATATACAACCCTATGGTCCTAGTGATTTTGTCACACCCTCGCCGGAGGCGGAAACACGAGGTGTAACGGAAGGGAACATAAGCACAAGATAATAGAACATACCAACATTAATATTAAAAAGAAATATTACACCATTACAATACTAGTTTAGCCGACATCGGCAAATATATTACAAAGTTTAGTTCCCAAAATATATGTTTTATACATAATGATTTAGATTGACAAGTGAAAACTTCATTATGCAAGACTTGGTAGAAAGAGCTTACTAACGATCACCTGAAATGCATGAGAGAAAAAAAAAAAAACGGGTCAACTATGAAAATAGTTGGTGAGTAAACACGCTTAACAAAATAGGAAAACTCGTAAGAAATAATCAAAGCTTTCAGTCGACGAAAATGGTCCATAAAGCAAAGGCATTGTAAATCCACTCGCCCAAGTTCCGCCCATACAAAACTTGCAACCTTTGTGTTCACAACCCATCGCCAAAAGTAGTATGTCTAAAAGTCAAGTATAAGCGGTCATAATAGTTCACAATATTGCACCACGATATAATCATTCGGGGATGCTCCGAACATGGGAGACTTTGCCTTTGCTCCAACAAGGGAGACTCCTTTGTCACTCGACCACCTAGGCGAGAATTATTGAGACCGCTCCACCAATAAGGCGAGACTTTATAGTGATGCTCGAGCAGGGGAGACTTTGTCTTGCTCCAACAAGGGAGACTCCTTTGTCACCGACCACCTAGGCGAGAATTATTGAGACCGCTCCACCAATAAGGCGAGACTTTATAGTGATGCTCGAATGGGGAGACTTTGTCTTGCTCCAACAAGGGAGACTCCTTTGTCACTCGACCACCTAGGCGAGAATTATGAGACCGCTCCACCAATAAGGCGAGACTTTATAGTGATGCTCGAACATGGGAGACTTTGGGACAAGGTCATAACATGTACGGTTCAATAAATTCCAACAAGTCATAAATTGTAATTAAGTTCAAGGATTTGATTCGAGTTCACAAAAGTAAGATTCAATTTAATTCAAGTATAGTTCATGCATTCATTTCAAAATGTAGTAAACGGTAAAAGGGATGTGATTACTCACCCGATGGCTGGAATGATGACAAGAGTGGTACACCGAGGTATAAAGTGATGTGTTAACGGGACCTATTACGAATGATATGATATGTAATGAGTTGCAATGTAATGTTATGCATGCATTTCGTATGTTATTTATACCATTATCGAGTTTTGAAAAAAAAATGTTACTTATCGTCGAAAAATACACTTTTGACGTCTCGACCCTTCAAAAATGACTTTACAAGTATTTACGTCAAAATGTCATCCTACAATGGTTTTATAATGATTTATGGTGAAATTTTCACTTTTCGTCGCAAAACAATGTCGTCGGAATTTTTCATGAAATTAACAAAAATGGCTCCGAAAAACTAGTCGTAAAATGGTGTACGTCGATCGTTAGAGAACGAACTCGACGGTTTTGGAAAGTTTGTATCGAAATCTAGAAGTTTCGATTCGGGAGTTTTCGTCAAAAGGTCTCGAACATAGAGATAATAAGGGTTAAAGATAGTGATTTTGGCTAATTGTGGTGTAAAAGTGAGTTTCGCCAAGTTTGAACATCCGTAATAATTTATTACAACTCCGCTATACAAACGGCTTGTTGATTTGAAAAATATGCTCGGTGATCTAAATTTTACTAGAAGACATTTTGTTCCAAAAGTTTCACAACCTTGATAAAACAGCCCTCAACATGGACGTTACGGCTACCGTAACACTTGTATCGTAAAATAATATAGTTTTTCGAAAATAATAGTTACGGCAAGTTTATGAAAACGTGCATATCTTTGTCGTTTCAAATCCGTTTTCTCGATAATCGTCCTTAGCTTCAGATCAAGTATACTAATATATTTTGATAAGTCAAAATAATTTGTGAAGCTTAGGACTCGTTTTGACCGAACAAAATAAAAATAGTATCTGAAATTTGAGAAAATTATATATTTCGTCAAACTTGTAAAATCCATAACTTCTTCGTTATAAGTCCGTTTTATCCGTTCAAGCGGCCACGGATTCGTTTTAAAGTATATTTTCTAAATATCAAGGCCAAAAGGTCGTGCCTCTCTGTCGGATTTTCCAGAAAACCAAAACAAGGACAGAACCTATTTTATACGTATTGAAAATAGTTTTCATGGACAAAACCTATTCTAATCCCTTCAAATCAACTCCAAAGCTAATCTAATCCTACCATACACCTTCTTAGGGTGTCATGGGTTCCTAATCACCATCAAGACCAATGAATACCAAGGGATAATTATAGGATGACCATAAATATATATATATACTCTAAAATCATGTAAAATGGTATAAATCACATATGTCTTGCATGTTGCTCCAAAAATGAAAAGATACTTATGAGATGATAAGAAAACATGAAAAACGATAGAAACATGCTTACAAGTGAATATGATGAGGTGCAAGTAACAAGGTTAAACCTAAATACTCTTGGTTTTTATTTCAAAACCTAATAAAGAGTATAAACTAGATTGTAATTATGCTTGAACTTGAAAAATTTGATGATCCTTCTAACACCCCTTGATGAATCGGTTATGGAGAGAAACAAGAAGAGAGAAAAAGGAATTTTGACTAGAACTTGAATTTATGAATGTGAAATGAATAATTGTAATGTGTAAATTTGTATATAATCTAACTAGGTAAGAAAATTCTACCCACTTGACTTTTTCCCCCCCTAGAACCGGATTTTGTGGATCTTGTTCTCAAGATATATTTTTTTTCTTTCTCTTTTACTTGTAAATGTGTAAAGTATAATTTGTAAGAAAAGGTGTAAGTAAATGTGTAGTTAAATGCAACTTGTAAAGTAATTGGTAACTTTTGATACAAGTAAATTTTTAATAGATCAAAATAGAGTATAATGATTTTATAAAATTGTAAAAATACATTCCTTGTGCAATTTGAGTGATAAAATAATTATCGTGAAATTTTAAGAAAACGTCGTAATAATATAACTTTAACGATTTATATCTAAATAAATCCAAAACACTAGTTAAACTCAAAATATAGTTTTATAACTAAATGTAAGTAAAAAATATGTCGGGATCATTTTTGAAAGTAACGGATTAAATATTTAAAATAATAACTCACGCGACAACGTTTATTTAAATATAAAAATTACACGTTAAATGTGAAATGAAATGCCATGAATGAACTAATATGGTGCATATATAATTTAAGAAATGACCGGAATTTGAGAATTGTGACAGATTTTGTAAGGGAAGATGATGTAGTGATACAAAATAGGTCCATTAATGATCCTTTTTTGAAAATGGGACTTTTATAAGTGATTTTGGTGACAAATCTGATAGTGGTGAAGGTAGCCAACCTAGTGGTCAGGAGTTAGACATAGATAGTGATGATGAAGATGTACACAAAAAGTATAAGATTGTTCCTGGTGTAGTTTATCCTGAGTTTGACCCTAAACTTCCATGGAATGAAATGAAACCAACATTAGGTCTAAGGTTTGATGTAACACCCCAACCCGACAAGGGCAGAAGTGTCACATTCTGGTGTCGTATCAGAACATACAATTAAAATCTTTACAAGTTGAAGACTTAAAAATAACATATCTAAATGAAATGAAATCTCCAAACAAAAGCTCTTCAAAATAAGTCCAAAATAATATGGTAACTAGGGTTGGCCCACTCGGATAATCTAACTCTCACCCATCCAAGCCCATCTTCGGACCTAAAGACCGCCGCAGGGAAAAGCGGTGAGCTTAAAAGCCCAAGTGAATGATATAACAAAGCGAAAGCTAAGCAGAATCGAAATATGAAATGAAACAGAGGAAACAATAACAATGTCGCAACGGAAAGGAAACAATGAGTCGATGAGGATTCCTGCAGAAACACAATTATACAGATATCCAGAAGGAACAGATAACAGAGGATGACAAGGCACATAGCACATTGATGACATATACGGAAGCACATATAAATAACCAGGCATACAATAAATCAGGAAGTCAGAGTACAAATAAACCAAACTGAAGTCCAAAGGCTAGCGGAAGCAACTAATTAGAAAGTGAGCATGGCAATCACACAAGTCAAGTAACTACAGTTAATAACATAATTAGTATCATATCAACAGAAATACTAACAATAGTCAAAGCATGGCACCACACGTAACAAGTAGGAAATTCAGTATGAACTTCATAATTGAATGAATTAAAGACATAGCAGAGCAACTAAATAAATTAACAAGCCAGACGTCACAAGTTGGACCATTTACTCAATCAAACAGTAGCATAAACAGAAATGTAAACATGGCAGATCAACAATCGATTTCACACTATCATGGTCACCAGACAAATCAAAGGGGCCACATAACAGTAGGATAACATGTAATCATATTACAACGGTGAATCATCGCATACTAATCATATCGCAACAGGGTAAGCAGTGAGTCACATAAGGCATGCAATAGCACAATCAATTTCAATAATCATATAATAACCCGATGCGTGAATGGAATGGTAGAAGAATAAGTCACATAAGTGCGGGGTAATGGCCATCAATACGAAATATGGTGCGTTGGGGTAAGCAGACGGTACAATATAGGTATATCAACGATGTAAGGGTTGTCGAAATCTAACCCGAGCCAACGATGCAAGACAAATCAATATAACGGTAGTGGCAATAGCAGACCTCAATAATCAATACGCCCCGGGCGTGAGGGGTGTATTGCACAACCACATCACGCAGTGAGTGGCCATAACAATAACAATGAAGCGCGCATAATCGATGCAAGATAGGGACGGTGTGTAACATCACTCGTGACACTTGGAGTCATGCCATTGGTGCATCAATGACATGGTCATGGAACCCCATGACTAGTTAACGATGTTGGCTCGGGTATCAGTCTGAAGGGTCAAGCAAAGGTCCACAGTGTAGCAATATATATCAGTCATCATAATCAGAGGTTCAATATCAGTATATCACAATTCAGAGGTTCATAACAATAGTCCAATATCAAGTTCCAATATCAAAGGTTCAGTAACATAGATTCAATATCAAAGGTTCAGTAACAGTGGTTCAAAAGGTTTAGTAATCGAGATTCAATAACAAAGGTTCAGTATCAACAGTTCAGTAACAGAGGGGTCAATAGCAAAGGTCAATATCAGAGGGTCAATAGCAAAGGAATCATAGCAATGAAATATCATAAACGAGCAAAGTCAAAGGATTAGAAAGTCATGAGAAACCCCTACTGCAAAGGGATAGAATATCTGTACCTTAACGCCAATGAAAGGAAAGCAAACGAATGAATGAACGAAGACACAACGTCACGTCTCCTCCAACGAATCTACACGGATTACGATTCGTATAATGCTTATTAGCTCATTTAAGTCATAACGATTAATCGTATTAATATTTTTAGAGTTATAAGCGTATTCTCATTTTTAGTAAGTAACTTTCCATTTTAAAACTACTCTAACTTATCCCCATGCACACCCTTCGAATACATACAGACTCAGGTAGACGCTCCACCACTTTTATGAATTCACATTATAACCAATCTTATACCCCATGCGTGACCTTATTAGTATAACAGTTTCTAATACGTAACTTTTGTCGAGAAGCCATCATGGAGACTTATGCTAACCAACAGATATAACAGAACAACCCTTTTTATAAAAAAACATACACCATGTCGACACACTTGTGCCATTTTATTAGCCATTCGAAACCCATTCTTTACAATATTCGGCTCGTTTCAATCTAGTCGTGACATGTCCCCCCTTTTATTTTACTCGAAACCATTCCAAGGTTAACATGTACATGTCGTATATATGTGAGTCGAAAAGGATTTAAACAGGTTTTTATACATGGGTGGATTAGTAAAGTTCATGAGACAATTTTATTATTTTGTGTGAAGACAACCATTTAATTAACATGCATGTTTAGTGAAGTCACAAGAATTTCAAAAACAACTACAGTAGGTCGACATGCATGCGTCAACATAGACCCTTCATTGTGATTTCATGAGTCCACTGATATGGTTTTATGAGACTTTTTTTTTTATTAATTCATGAGAGGATCAACATATCATTTTGTGTGATGAATATTAGCATTACATGCAAAGTTTGACAGATTCATATGGGTCGTGTTTATACACATCAAACAGGTTCCAAAAGAGATGTAATTGGGTCGACATTCATATGAGTTTTCTTCTTTCGATAACTAGATGGCCAAGATTTCAGTTATAACACTTATCGTTTATGTGAGACTTTAAGTTCAATCACCATTCGAAAGGGCCATTCACACTATGGTAATCAAGAGAAACCAAGAAAGAAACTAGACGAGATAGTGTTGTTACCTTTGCGTGTACAAGATGAGACAAGAAGCAAGGAACCAGGGAAAAGGAACCCACGACTAAAACAATACTCACAGCCTCCCTTGGCTTAAAATCCCCACGATAGCACCACTCCACCAGTTCCTTCGATTTACACGAATCACGACCAAATATCACGTCTATAGCAGCCTCGAAACACCTTGCGAATTCCCTTTTTGTTGCTTGAATTCGGATGGGATGGAGGAAAAGTATTTGTTGCCGTCATTTTCTTTTTAGGGTTTTAGTGTGTTATTATGAATGAGATTGTAGAGATATGTATTGTGATATGAGTGAACTATATTTGGCAACAATTGGGGAGTAATAGGCGTGTGATTATGGCCGATCAAGAAGGGGAAGCAAGACCAAATCAAAGTTTTATTTACCTTCCAAATCTTACTTGTACATTTTATTTATTATTTGTCCATAAAAGATATATATTGTACATGGAACATTTTAAGGTATTACATAATTATTTGCAAGTTATATAAGTTTTATCTCTTCCATTATTCTTGGTTATCATAAGTACTTAACGTCATTATCGAGCTGATTAAATTTTACGGATTTTACTCGAGGGTATAATAGTCTTTTGACGCGTTCACGATTTTTAGGGTTTTACATTTGAACACCCAGATCACCTAAAAGAGTGTTTGACCAATTATGGTGTGGCCAATGGATACCAGCTTTGGTACAGGAGAAATGATTATAGAAGTTTGATGGTTTTGTGTGGTAGATATCTTGCAGAAGGTAGAAGTGGTGGTCACAAACTTAGGAAAAGTGAAGCAGCTAAGGGTGTGCAGAGTGAGACATCAAAGAAAGGAAAGAACAAGGGTGTGCAGATTGAGACACCAAAGAAAGGAAAGAACAAGGGTATGCAGATTGAGACACCAAAGAAAGGAAAAACCAAGTGTGCACAGTCTGAGACACCATCAAAGTAAGGAAAAACCAAGTGTGCAGATACTAAGACACCAACAAAGAAAAGAAAAAAAGATCTGCAAAGGTGACAAAAGATGGTTGCACATTCAGGCTTTGGGCTTCTTGGGCACAAGATGGAACCTGTTTTCAGATCAAGACATTGATTCCCCAACATTGTTGCTCTAGGAACTTTGACTTAGGGGCATTGGTGACATTTAAATGGATAGCCAAGCAGTTTTCTCAAAAAGTGATTCAGGATCCTACTATTGGTTGTAGGAGTATCCAAGAACAAATAAAAAAGAAATATTTGATAAATGTTAGTGTGGGTCAGTGTAAAAAGGCAAAGCAAAGGGCCTTATTTGATCATGAAGGTGGGCTCATAGAACATTATAACAGATTGTGGGATTATAGGCATCAAATTTTGAACACCAATCCTGGTTCAACAGTCCATCTTCATGTAGATGAGCAAGACAATGGAAAAATCCACTTCAAAAGGATGTATATCTGTTTCAAGGCTATGAAAGATGGGTGGAGTGCAGGGTGTAGGAGAGTTATTGGACTGGATGGATGTTTTCTGAAAGGCACATGCAGAGATGAGTTATTGACAGCTATGGGTAGAGACGTTAACAACCAAATGTATCCCATAGCTTGGGCTGTGGTCAACATTGAGAACACAGACAATTGGGAATGGTTTTTGGCCTGTATTTGTGAGGATCTCAAAATTGGACCTGGGTTGTACATGACTATCCTTTCAGATGGTCACAAGGTATAATTTTATTGTTCATTTTGTACACTTTAATTGGTATACACTAACAAATATAATTGATATACACTAACTAAATATAATTGTTCATTATGCAACAGGGATTGATGGAGGCTCTCAGAAAGATGTTGCCCAATGCAGAACACAGGCTACGTGCCAGGAAAATTTATGCCAACTTTAAGAATAAATGGAACAACCTGCATTACAAAAGCTTGTTTTGGGGTGCTGCATCAACAACTCTACAGTTTCAATTCTACTCCAAGATGAATTTAATTGGGAACATTGATCCAGAGGTAAAACAGTGGCTTGTAGATAAGAATCCCAACAGCTGGGCTAGGGCTTTCTTCAAGATGGACAAAGGATGTGTAGCCTATGAGAATGGAATTTCATAATCCTATCATAGTGCCATAAGGATTGCAAGAGCTAAGCCTATAATTACAATGTTAGAAGAAATAAGAGTTTATTTGATGCAAAGGTTGTATAACATGCATAACTTAGCATATAACCTAGTAGACAACATTACACCATCGCTTAGGAAAGAAATAGAGCATTTGAAAGATATCCAAAGATTACAGCGCCTATCCCCGTGGTGATAATCAATATGAGGTAAGGAAGGGTGATGAGTCATTTGGTGTTAACATAGAAAAAGGAAGTGTACACGTAAATGGTAGGATTTGAGTGGTGTACCATGTGTTCATCTTTGTAAAGACATTTGGTTTCTGAAATGATCCATCTTAGGGGTTAGTGCTTGGTACTCTAAAAGGATGTGGGTAAATGCTTATAGCTATTACATTAGGCCGTTGGTGGCTCATCTATGTGGCCTTGTACTTGATGAGGCTCCTTTGCCACCAATCCTTAGGAAGATGCCGGAAGGCCTAGGAAACTAAGAATTAAGCATGTCACAAAAGGGTAAATGAAATTAGCGTAGTGGTAGAATGATGACTGTCGAGGCTGTTGGGAAAAGGGCCATAACAAAAAAAGTTGCAAAAAAGAGAAACAGCCAAAACCAGCTAAGGAGAAGAGAAAACCAGGAAGAAAGAAGGTTGTTTCTAGCTTTGTGTTCCCAAATGATGCAGGACCAAGTTGTGCAGACCCAATGGATGTAGATCCAATTGATGCAGATCCAATTAATGCAGATCCAACTAATGCAGGACCAAGTGGTGTTGTACATGAGGTATTAATGACTTATACTTACCCCTTATGTTGATCCAACTGATGCATAATGACTTATACTTACCCTTATGTATTTGCGGTGATGACATTCCCACCCAATAAATGAAGGAACAACATCAAGATCAAGAATGCCGGTGATGACATTCCCACCCAACAAAGTACAAAGAAATACTTACGCAAGGTGGTTGATGATGCAATTACAACCGGTTTGGTTAACAATTTCACCATGAGGAGAAGAGTCAAGTCGAGAGAATTGCAAAAAAGGAAAACCATTCCATTTGGGGCAGATGGTGCAAGTTCAACTTCTGATAAGGCATGGGATGTGGAGGATGTTTTGAGAGAACCTTAGAAGTTAAGATGTGTTGGTCTTTAAAAACAATGTCTAGGGTCTTGTAATTTAGAAGACTTAAAAACAATATCTAGCATGTGTTTGTCTTAGTTGTATGTGCACTAGAATCTATAACTTTATCTTGGATAGTGGACTTTATGTCCACAAATTTTCAATTGAAGTAATGAATCCAAGATGGATGTTTATTATGTCTCTTGTTTGTCCCAACAGCTGTGTGGTCCATGTGCAGGAAAAGAGTGCACCAAAATACCAATAATGTATGTGCCTTTATGGTGTCTGTGTGGTCCATGTGCAGTAAAAGAAGAAATAACACACCATGTGCACTCAACATTACAAAAACTTTTCATTAACACCATGAACACATTACACAATGAACACATTACAAAGATCACTTAACTAGCAACAAGATAACAATAATCATACATATTGTTACAACAAGCTTCCTATAAAAACCTACACTTGATTTCATTTCTTTCAACTCCATTTGCAGACCCAAAACTTGTTTCTGCATAGTTGACCTTTCAAAGACAAAAGACATTTCTATTTCTCTTATTCTGCACTTCATTTCATCCATCTTGTTTTCATTAACTTTAACCTTTTTCAGCAATTTGAAAACCTCTTGTTTGTAGTAGTCATTTGGTAGATCAGGATCCACCCAATCAAATGTTTTGCACTTTGAACCCTACAAAATAAACACAACTAATCAAATACCCGTACCATTACAAAAATAAAATTATAACTTTATAGTAATTTATGCATCCTAGGAATCGTCTCAGTGGATGATTAATTATTTTTGAGGTTTGTAGAATAACTGGTTCTAGACATTCGCAATGGGTAGGTGGTGGATCACGACGGAATCGATTAGATGATGAGGAAGACATTTTAAGACTTGGGGAAGATTGGTTAGGGTTAATTAGATGGTTAGGTTTAGGGTTTTTGTTTATTCTTGTGTGAAATATTTGGGGAAGAAGGTATAAATGAGTATAAAAAACGTATATTGTAAGTGGAATGCCTTCGTGGCATGTCCACGTAGGATACAAAGGTTTGTATCCGGTAAAAGAAAGTACCACGTACCAAGGTCGCACAAAACACAAAAGTATGTTACATTAAGTGGAACAAAAAAAAGTACACGTATTAAAACAGAACAAAGTTGAAAGTACGTTGCTATTGTACAGACAAAACCCTTTTATAATCAAAGATAAACCATATGATTGCTCACAAGTTCTACTCAAAATTGACATTTGACTTAACTCAACGTTTGTGTCACATCATCTCTTTCTCACTCACTCACTCACCAACGCAACCATAATTTAGATTTACTTATGCCTCATTTTCTTATTATACACACAACCCACTCATCACATACACACACATCTTCACCATGAGTATACGTCAACTTGCACAGGTTTAATAATTTTGGTTGGACACATGACCATGAAGCTAAAAGAAAATGTTTTGTAAGTTCTTAATTATTAGGTCGCACAATATCTAAAATTGGCCTTAAATTCCCTAACCTGATAATTACAATCATCATGTTACATAATACACACGACTAATAAATAAATCCTGAAGCTGCTATACCACTTGTCCCAATAAGAAATGAGATTATTCTAGTTGGTGTTGCTTTCTATAAGCAACTCGACATTTTTTATTTTTTATTTTTTGGGTAAAGGGGATTACCATAGCCACTCGAATATTTGATTTTAGCATAACGTAAAGTGAACATTGGATCTACTGAACACGACCTTGGGTCTTTTGGGAGAAATAAAATGGTAATTTTTTCATTAGTATTGTTAAATTCAAGATTCTATAAAATATATTCTTTTTTTTTTGTCACAAATTAAGTAAAAATAAAACAAAAAACCACGCATTATTAGAACTCTAGAAGCAATAACAGTGAGCGCAATAGAGATGTAGAAGTTGGGTAAATTATGATGTCGGAGCTTGTCGTCTGTTTGCAGCTAATTGTTGCAAAGGACTCGTAAAAAATCGAGACTTAATATTGTTTGCTAATTGCTACAATGCAAGGCTGAAATGAGCATTATTCGTCTCGGATGGTGATTTATTAAAGCATTCAACAATATAGTTGTAGTTCAATAGAAATAAAAGAAGAAACCATTATATTTGGGCTTCCGAATATATTGCTAATGGACCTAATTACTTGAGAGATGCCCATTAAATTTTGGTTTAATATTTTGGGCTTGGTTATTTTAAATCATTATTCGCGTAACCCATAGGAACCAAAATCCAAAACTAAATTGAACAAAATTAAAACCAAATCAAATTTGTAAACCGGTTTTCGGGTCAAAATCAAAACGAATCAAATTAAATATTTGATTTTCCGTTCGGTTTTAGTTTTAAAAAACTTCAACTCACCGAAAATCAAAAACTAAAAATCGAATTCGTATACATGGATATTCTTATATATATTTATATAAATAAAAAAGTTAAACTAAACATTTTTCCTAATATATACTTAAAAAAAGTAAAAGTTTGTAAATCTTACTTTTTGTTAGTATTGTATCTCCTTCATTAAGTATCTAATGTTAGACAATGAAACCCGTAGCTATAATATTATTATGGACCATTATTTATAATGGTGAAAACCCTAATACCCTAAACCCACAAACCGGGCTTGGTCCTAATTATCCACTAACATTCCCCATGATTCGAGCGGCGAAATCATGGCTCGAATCGTAGTAGTAAACTAATAAAGCAAAATAAAACAATAACCAAAATAAAACGGGATAATTCAAAGTATCCCAAACAATCGTCTCGGGAATAAGAACCCTAGATTCGACACCAAAAAAAGTCATCTCGGGAATTGATACCCTGGATTCGACACCAACAAAAGTCGTCTCGGGAATTGATACCCTGGATTCGACACAAACAAAAGTCGTCTCGGGAATTGATACCCTGGATTCGACATAAAACAAAAACAAAAAAAAAATTAAATAACTTTTTTTTCCCTTCGCAACAGTAAATCATATGTAGACAAATATTCAAATCTTGAAGTCTTCAAAGCCAAGGTTGAGATCGATAGTCAACAATGACTAGGGTTTTTTTTTTTCTTTTTTTTTTTTTTTTTTTTTTTTTTTTTTGGCGAGGAAGAATAGGAAAAAAATAGGGTTGGAGATGATTGAGAGGGTTGAAGAGTGTTGGAGATGATTGAGAGGGTTGGGAAGGTGAAGCACTAGACGAAGAAGGAGAGGCGTGAAATAGGAGATAGGAGGTTTGTGGGTGGCTTAGAGTAGGCGGCTCAACATAGCCACCTAGGTCTGAGGATCAGACCCGCTCTGATACCATGTTAGACAATGAAACCCGTAGCTATAATATTATTATGGACCATTATTTATAATGGTGAAAACCCTAATACCCTAAACCCACAAACCGGGCTTGGGCCTAATTATCCACTAACATCTAAGTATATATTAACTAGCGATGAGCATGGTTTAGTTTGGCTCGGTTTTAGGTTAAAACCGAAATCGAATAGAAAGTTTTGTTTTTTTGTTTTTTTTTTAAATTCGTTCGGTTTCGGTTTTAAATAAGTTTGTTTTTTCGGATTTTCGGTTTCTGTTTGGTTATCAACGTATGGTCTTTCCAAGGTCGAATTATTTTCTGTACATCATAAATTAACATTTTCAAATTACAACAATAAAGAAACACACATTAATAAGAATAAAAAACTAATGGCAATATGGGCTTATGTACATTCGATTTTATCTTACTAGCCTATTAGGGTTTAAGATGTACTTATCTACTCTATAAGTTCTACACACTTGTAACTTCTTGTGATTATAACGCACGTCGAATAATCAAAGAGCCCAAGTAATAAATATTCTTAAACACTATTTAAATATTTATTAAACACATTTTTACTTAATAAATACAAAAAGTATACTTAATTAAAATATATAGACATTTTAATTAAGTGATTTAAATAAATAAAAACTAAATTTAATTAGTCCTTTTGTGCCCAAGTAATTCTAAAAGATTAGAATTTAAAAACATTTTTAGTACAAACATGCTAAAAATCAATAGACAAAAGAGCTGTCTCAATATGCTCCGCGGATCCATATTTTAGGGGGGGTCCGTATTTTGCGGATCTATAGATCCGCCGGAAGCTGAAATTGAGACAGAAAGTTGAACTATAAATAGCAACCATTTTCTAACTTTTCCAACTAATGAAACACAACCATTTAAAGCATACTACTACTATTTCTTTCATCTTATGACATCATTTTAACACTCTTTATCATTCCACATGACCGATAACACATTTAAAGTGATCCAACGATTCCTACTTTGAATTCAAGTGAAGAACACAAGAAGCTTTCCAAGCCTTCAAGTGTTATAGTTAGTAGTGTGTCATCATATACTTAGCTGTAAAACTTTGTATATCATTGGTGTGTCATTGTACTTCACCATCATCTACCAACTTGGGTAGTGATCATCATACAATAACCTAGAGAGTTCGGACGTTGAGTGATAAGTTTGGTCTTGCCTTGTGAAAGACTCGATATCTAGCTTAGTATCGGTAAATAAGTGAAGCAACGTTATAAGGTTTTCTCCACCACAAAGGAGCTAGTTGATATAGTGCTTATGAACTCTCGTAGTGGGTACTCGGGGAGTGGAGTAGGGCGAGAAAGAGAGCTTCGTGCCGAACCACTATAAATCACCATGTATATTGGTTTGATGTATAGTGGTTTGATCTTTCCTTTACATTCCTCATTTACTTATCATTTATTGCTTATATATTATTGTGTGTAGTATTGATTTCATATCAAGTCGTCGAATCTAAGAGTTTTTGAAAACAAATAAAAATGGTAACAACTATTCAAACTCCCTTATAGTTTTCCACAATTAGTACCAGAGCCACGTCAACCAAGATTTTTAAAATTTATTAGATTTTAAAAGTTGAATCGATCTATGGATTTCGAAAACTGCAAAGAGGGTAAATCTATGCAACGGCCAACACCTTTTGAAAGCGATGGCTTTATAGATTGGAAAAATAGATTCGAAACCTATGTGAAATCAAAGTATCTTGATATTTGGCATGTCATTACCGAGGGTAATTTTCAACTTACCGTAAGAAATGAAACTACTCAAAAAGATGAAATCATACATGTTGAAAAACAATCGAATGAACTTAAAAAGAAGCTTGCCTAAAATAACGAAGCTAAAATGTTTCTTTACAATGCTTTACCAATGCTTTACCCAAGAAAGAATATGAAAGAATTTTTATGTGTAAAACGGCAAAAGAAAATTGGCAAACGTTGTTAATCACACATCAAGGTAATAGCCAAGTCAAAGATAACAAGACCAAATTAATTAACAATATGAGAAATTCTCGATTGCCGAGGATGAATCTATTGATAGTGGATTTTCTAGGTTTAATACTATTATAACTAGTTTGAAAACTCTTGATGAAAGTTTTGCTAGCAAGAACTATGTCTGAAAGTTTCTTAAGGCACTTCATCCAAAGTGGAGACCAAAAGTGTTAGTACAAAAAGTGTGATGGGTTGTAATGGGTGTTGGTTTTGCTTGTTAGGCCGGGCTAACAAGCTGTAGGTGGGCTGATCTTGTACTAATCCAAGTAGTTTGATTAAATCCCTGCACAAGAAAGAGTAAACCATTAGCCTTACCGTGGGGACGGACCCCACGATTAGACTCCGGCGTGAGAGTAAGTACACATTCTTGTCATAGAAATGAGAGTATGTGTGTGTTATTATGAGAGAGAAAGTTGTACCTTGTATAGAGCCCCTTTTATAGGCGGGGTTTACCGCTAGGGTTTCCCAATTACTCGCATATAAGAGTTTAGCTGCCGGAGTCGGACCCTTGTGGATAAGGTTCCTAGGTGATCGAGGATGCGGACACAGGATACCTTCCGTGACCAGAGGTTCGGTCCGCTAAGTATCCTGCATGCGTCATTTAGTCAGGATTATAGGCCATTTCGTTATTGGGCTTACTGTTGGTCCAGTGTTCGTAGTAGTTCTCGTTATTGGGCCTGAGCCCGATATGTGTATAGCATGGATTAGGCCCAATAGGCATGTTATACTTGCTATAAGTCATCAAGTCCCCCCATTCTAAAGTATTCATTGCATGTGGATATTTTTCGTGTGCGGTGAATGTTACTAGACTTGACTTGACTAAGCGATTTTCCTTTCCGTACTTTTTGAATTGTCCTTCTGACGCTCCCCTTTCTTAGGAAGTGCTTCATCATCAAGTCCCCCCAGTCTAGTGTATTCATTGCATGCGGACATTTGTCGCGTGCGGTGAATGTTACTACACTTGAGTTGACTTAGCCATTTCTTTTTCGTACCTTTGAAGCGTCTTTATGACGCTTTCCTTTTTTTTGCGTACTGTGTTGCGTGGGTAATTCTGGGCCTTGCATGTTCTCACTGATTGGACCCAGTGGGCCATCCGACCTTCCACTAACCTTATTTTGTCCTTTTGATTATAGATCATTGGATCGGGTTATTTTTTGACGCGTGTCCTTCCTTAGGGTTTTCTTTGGACGCCAACATTCCCTTTGTATAAATACCCTTCATTTTTATTTTGCCCCATTTTTCCTTTTACTGTTCTTTATTTGCAAGTGATACTTCCTCCTTCTTTCGATCTATCTTCCTTGAATTTCTTCTGTCTTCCAGGTTCTTTTTTCCAGGTTAGGGTCTAATTCATTTTTTCTTCCGTTATGGGTACTTTTGCATGTGCTAAATCTAAGCTTTCACACGGGACCTGACCCAGTTGGGTTATTTAGGTGTTTTTATGTTCAGTCTAAAAACAATGGTTGGCTGTCCTTTAGTAAACGAGTTGATAGTGCTGGCGTTTGTTATACTAAACCGACTAATTATATTAAAAGTTGGAATGATCATTTCTTTTGGGTTGTTATTTATCCCTGGCATGATGACAAGAGCGTTCCTAAGAATGCTACTCCTAGGGATAATGAATTTGATGCGGGGCACTTTGCTTCCCTTGTTGCCCGTCCTTCTCCATTTCATGGATGATGGAAGGGTTAAGAGACATATATTCATATATTAAATTGATTTGTTTACCAACCTAGGACATTAAGTAACTGAAATACTTATATCATTTAGTTACTTATTTAATGCTCTTTATCCATTGTCAGGGACCCTGAATGAGTCTTACTCATTTAGTGAGAAGATTTGTTTTGGGATTTTATTCAGGGACCAGGAACCTTACTAAATAGAACTGGTGGGATTGGTGTTGATTATCAGGTTACTGACTTTCAATGTCAAGCATTCCCAATTCTGCTTTCAGTCTCCTGAAGGTAGGTCCATCTAAGGGTTTGGTGAAAATATCAGCTAGCTGATATTCAGTAGGGATGAAATGGAGTTCTATGTTTCCTTTTATGATATGATCCCTGATAAAATGATATCTGATATCAATGTGTTTGGTTCTTTGGTGGAGGACATGATTGTTGGAGATAGCAATAGCACTGGTGTTATCACAAAAGATGGGTACCATCTTTTAGTGGATGTCATAGTCACTGAGTTGACTTTTCATCCATAACACATTTACACAGCACCTTACAACTGCCAGGAAATTCAGCTTCAGCTAAGGACATAGCCACTGATTGTTGCTTCTTAGTACTCCAACAAACAAGTTTTCCTCCAAGGAATTAACAGGACACTGAGGTACTTTTCCTATCCATGTTGCAACCAGCTTAGAGTCAGAGTAACCTTTGAGGTCAAATCCTGAAATTTAGGATAGTAAAGTCCAAGACTTGGGGTACCCTTCAGGTATATGAGGATTCTTTTGACTGCAGTGAGATGAGATTCCTTAGGGTCAGACTGATATCTTGTTTTCAGACATACAACAAATTGTATGTCTGGTCTAGAAGCAGTGAGATACATCAATAACCCCACTATTCCTCTAAAGAGAGTTTGGTTTACCGATTTGCCAGTGAGATCTGGTCCGAGATTATTTGGTGGGACCATAGGAGTTTTTACTGAGGCACAATCAGAGATCTCATATTTCTTCAAGAGTTTTTTGGTGTATTTCTCTTGACTGATTGTGATTCCTTTTTCAGTTTGCCTGATTTGTAGTCCAAGGAAGTATGTGAGTTCACCTATCATGCTCATTTCAAATTTCTTTGTCACGTATAATTTGTTGAGCCAAAGATGATGTCATCAACATATACTTGAACCAATATCACATCTTGTTTTGTCCTATAGATAAACAAGGTGTTGTCTATCTTTCCTCTGACAAACTTGTTTTGGATCAGGAAGGCTGAGAGAGTTTCATACCATGCTCTGGGAGCTTGCTTCAGTCCATATAGGGCTTTGTCAAGCTTGAAGACATAGTCAGGGTACTCACTACTCTCAAAGCTTGGGGGTTGCTGAACATAGACATCTTCCTTAAGTTTACCATTTAGGAAGGCACTTTTGACATCCATTTGGTAAACTTTGAATTTCATGTATGTTGCATATGCAAGGAAGATCCTGATAGCTTCCATTCTAGCAACTAGAGAAAATGTCTCATCGTAGTCAATGCCTTCTTGTTGATTATAACCTTTAGCTACAAGTCTGGCTTTGTTTTTAATGACAGTGCCGTTTTTATCAGTTTTGTTTCTGAAAACCCACTTCATTCCTATGACAATGACATCTTGAGGACATTTGACCAGTGTCATGACTTTGTTTTTGTCAAACTGATGAAGTTCTTCTTGCATAGCCTGAACCCAGTTAGGATGTTTCAGAGCCTCTCTGACGCTTTTGGGTTCAACTTCTGAGAGAAATTCTGCATATACACACTCATTAGTTGAATAACTTAGTAACCATGCTCTTTGTTAGCATGCCTTCAGTGGGCTCTCCAATGATATTTACAAGCTCAATGTCTTGTGATCTTGTCCACTTACTTTTTCGTCTAGGATTTGAGCTTGACGAGGTCACTGGGAGTTCAGGAATGGGTTCAGGGGCTGGAGCAACAAAAGCATAAGGTTCATTTGATGAGGTAGTTTGTTGTTTAGGTTGAGATTCATGAATTTCATGTTCCTAAACATTTGATTCAGTATGACCTATCACAACAGGGATTGATGGAGCATCAATGAATTCACTGATGGTCGGTTGAGGGAGGTTGTGAGGTAAAATGTAGTAGGAGATGTCAGCATCTACTTGATATTGACATGAGGAATTGTTTTCAGAGTTGAACTCATCAGGAGGGTATCTAGATGAGTCATCAATTTCTATTTCTTCTACTGAGGTATTGGAGAACCTAATGTTTTCAGCGCTCTCATCAAAGGTGACATGGAAGGTTTCCTCAATTTGTTGTCTTCTGGTGTTGAACACCCCGAAAGCCTTAGACATCAGTGAGTAACCTAAGAAGTATCCATCACCAGCTTTTGCATCAAATTTTCCTAAGTGGTCCTTGTGATTGTAAATGAACATAGTACACCCAAACACATGAAAGTAGCTTATATCATGGAGTCTTCCTTTGAAGATCGCATAAGGGGTTTTGTTGTGTCTTTTGACAATGACAGATATGTTTTGAGTATAACAGGCTATTTTAACAGCTTCAGTCCAGAAGTGTTTTGAGAGTACTGAGCCATTTAGCATGGTTCTAGCTGCCTTAATGAGAGTTCTATTTTTCCTTTCAGCTACCCCATTTTGTTCAGGGGTATAAGGAGATGATAAATTTTGTAAAATTCCTTTTTCATCACAGAAACTCTCAAGCTCCTGATTCTTGAATTCAGTACCATTGCCAGTTCTGATTTGTTTTACCTTAATGTCATTTTGGTTTTCAATCTTCCTGATGAATGACATTATTGTATTAGCTGCCTGACTCTTTTTGGAAAGAAAATATACCCAAGTATATCTGGAGAATTCATCAACAATGACAAGGGTATATTTCTCATGCTGGATTGATCTAGGACTTACAGGTCCAAACAGATCCATATGCAAGAGATGAAGGCAACTTTTGATTGAGAAATTTTTTTTTGTTTTGAAAGATGCTCAGTGATGTTTTCCTTTTTCACAGGCAGAACACGGTTTATCTTTTGAAAATACAAGTGATAGTAAACCAATGACTTTGTTTTGTTTCGCCAAGTTGTCGATATTTTTAAAATTAAAGTGAGACAGTCTCTTGTGCCATAGCCAGTTGATAGTTTCAGTGGCTTTGGCAAAGAGACAAGTTCCATTCTGAGAGAAGGTTGACATGTCTAATACATATACATCATTTCTCCTACGAGCTACAAGAACAACTTCTTTGTTGGCATTGAAAATAGTACCTTGTTTATTATCAAACTGCACTATGTATTTTGCATCACACAATTGACTGACACTGATGAGATTGTACTTCAGACCATTGACATATGCTATTCTAGAGAACACTATACCATCACAGTTTACTGAACCATAACCTTCAGTAGGACATGATGAGTTATCACCAAATACTACCTTTGGTCCTGGTTCTTTTACATATTTGTGTAGATATTCCTTCACACCAGTCATGCTTCTTGAACATCCACTTTCTAGGTGCCAAACAGGCTCCCTGGGATGTCTCTGCACAAATATTAAACTGAGTTAGTTTCTCTTGCTAACCCACTTACTAGTGGGCTTGGGTCTGATGGATTGTTTAAATTTTTCAATGGCGTCATGGTCAGTGGTTGAGTGAATAGTGCTACCACAGGTTTTGCATTTGCTTACTGAGGAAGACTCAGTGATGCGGGGTGATTTTGTGCTTCTCCTTGCATGTATGACCATGTCATGCTGAGATGTCTCATGTGCTGGATTTCAACATATTTCACAGCAGGAATTCATGAGACAATCATCAGGATGATGGTCATTAAAGCCACAGTGTGGAGAAGGATGAAAAGGTTTAGCTTTTGGCCTTTGAGCCTGCTTGGATGATGTAGCATACTGATAACCAAGGTTGGTATAAGTTGCTCCACTCAGTGATTTTGCATATTACAAATGATCAAAACTTATGTGATCTTCTCTTTTGCAGATCATGCAAAAGAGAATTCTGTAGCAATTATTAGTGGTATGACTTGTGTAATGGCACAGCTCGCACTTCTTTTTGGGCTTGGTGATTTGTCGTTTTCGTACAAGAGATTTTTCGAAGAAATACAAAGGTATGTATTTTCCCCGGGTCGTTTTCCCAACGAGGGATGAATGGAGTTTAACAACTCACGTCGCGATTATCGGGATTTGAATGTGTTAAAAGAGATTTTTGGGATTTCTACACTACGGGGCAAGGGAAAGTAAAGGTAAGCAATAAAAACAACTAAATCTATGATGCAAACAAGGAATTACGACTAAATATGCAAATTATAACTAAAACCGCGATTAACGTAATTAATAAAACGTGAATAAAATGCAAACTTTTCTAATTTAAAACATGAAAATGAGATAATATTTTTCTACAGCTAAAATGATATTTGAAATTTATTTGAAATTTAAAATAATTTTTTGGTTTTCTAGATTTATTTTGAATTAAAACTAATTTTAAACATTTAAAATAGAGCGAAAATGCTAAAATTATGAAAACTATTGAGAAAATTACAAAACTATTTTTAAAAATCTAAATTAATTAAAAGAATTTTCAGAATGGAATCACATTTTTACGAATTTTCTCTAATTATTATGAATTTAAAACTATTTAAAACTAATTAAAAGGCTAGAAAATACTATTTAATCTAAGAAAAATCTGGAAAAATACTTTTTATGACTTTTTGAATATTCTAAACCTAATAAAATTGAAATTGTATTTTTCTGAACTTTTTCTGAATTATTTGGATTAAAAGCTAATTAAAAAGCCTTAAAAATGATTTTAAATGCAGAAAAATAGCAAAAGAGCATGGAAAAATATGAAAACTTCCAGAAAATTATAAAATAATACTGAGAATCTAGGAAAAATAATAGAAATAACTATGGAGTGCAAGAAATATGATTTGGGCTAGCAACTGATTATGAAAAGCTCAGGGAAATAAGCTATAAGCTACTATAAGCTACCACAACCTTAAACTAACCTACACTATCTAAAATAAACCTGATGCAACTGATTAGAATCCTAAAAGCACAGGCAAGAAGCATTTGAGTACAAATCAAATTCTAACTTACTTATTCCAAACGGCCCTCAAGTGCCAACTTATGAGACTAGATAAGCTAGCTTATAAAATTCCTAAAAATAAACTAAAATGATCATGAAATCCAAAACCAACCAAAGATCTTGTATCCCAAATTTCAGCTCAAATGGACTTGAATCAAAGATTTTAAAAATATAAAAGTTGAACTAATTTATCACTAAAAATGGATTTTGACTTTTATTGAAAACCTTTAGTTTGACTAATCGAAATTTGAACTTGCAAAACAGTTATGGCGATGATTTATGATGAAATGAAATCAAATTAAGCTAAACTAGATGATTATGCTCCTAAAATGCAAGCGACAAAGTCCTACTCTATCGATATGTAATGATGAGCGAGTTATTATGGATTTTGACTTACGGTGCTATTAGATGCAAAACAATGATCATTTTGAGTTAAATAAACCTAAACAAACTTAAATCAATTAAACTTATGCAACAAACTAACCTCCAACTCAAACTTATGCACTAATCCAAACACTAGATATGATCTCTAAAAGCTACGCTTCAATGCTAATCAACGATCTAAGCTCAAGCAATCATTAAAAGCAGATTCATTAACTAAATTAATCCTAAGTGATGTAATATGAGCAATAAACTAACACTATAACTAAAATTATGCGATTATGCAGATTAGACAAATTGATGCAGATTTAACAACTAATAATAGTAATGATCTAGATAGAAATTACAACTAAAACACATTAAAACTAAGCAGTTCACATTATTAATCAAAACTAACAACAAAGAATGATTAAATTCTACAAGTTTATTCAACGAAAATATTATTCACATGAGTCACGCCACTATGGCATGCTTAACTGAGAATCAAATGACCACTAACCAAACTTATACCAACCCATATCAGAATGAATCAATCCAAAATCCAACATCATATCAGCAAATCAGAACCCTGTCACTATTGAAATCTGAATTTTGACTTTTATTGACTGTGAGTAATTGTGAGAGTAGATTCTGAGTAAGTTGTAAAAATGATTTGGAATAAGCTCAAGTAAAGTAATATTAATAAGTGAAATTTAACAATGAAAGTAATAGAAATTTGAAGAGAATTTAGTGACATAAAACTTGCATTTATAAAATTTGAGTACAAAATGAAATTACAATAACTGAAATTTAACTAAAACATTAAAAACACTAAATCTACTCAGCAATTCTATTCTACACTACTCCTAATCTACATGAAATCCATCTGTGGAAAATGGGGAGTATTTATACTTGAGCTCAGCCTTTGGAAGGATCCAGAAGAATACCATCTGTGCTTTCTCTTGCTGCTTTCTAGCCCTTGGATCATCTTCCACGTATCCCATTCAATTGTAGCCTTTAGATTAATTTAGCCACGCATGCTCAGCCAATCAGAAGCAAGTATTTGAGAGGAATGACACACGGATTGCCAAGCTGGCATCCGTGTGTCAGTATGTGTTAGACGAAAGTACAAATATGCCCTCCAATTGTGGTAATTGAGCTGATTGAAGCTAGGGGCTTTTTAGGGTTCTAAATATATCTGGGTAAATGAATTTGGGGCAAAAACTTGGCGGTAAAAGAGTTAATTATTTTTTAATGTTTTGACTTGTTGACCGGGTGTATGTGGTAACCGGGTATGGGGTTGGCAGACTTGGGTTTGGGCTTTTGGATGAGATTGGGCCTAAGGTAATAATAAGATTGGTTTTGGACTTTAATGGTAACCATGTAATACTTGCAAGGACCAATCTTGTATATTCTGATTTCCAAGGTACCAAAAGTGTAATTTCTGAAATTGTAATCCAAGGACCATTTTTGACAATCTCTAATAATCAAAGGCAATTTTGCCAATTCGAATTCGAGGTAGATTTTGCCAAATTTAACTTTGAAAGTTGAGGGACTAATACTGATTCTTAGCGCAAATCTTTAATCTTGAACATATATTTCATAAATCATCCTCTTAGCATGAAAATCTTCATAAATGCACAATTCGACCTTAATTATTGGAAGACTTTTTAAAACCTACACCTATGTCCTCTTTATATACTAGAGGATAAGAAATAATAAAACTTTAGCACTCTTTGTCTCTCGTGCTCGGGTTTTGTTTGATTTGGCTATCTTTTGTGTGTTTGACATATCCATACATCCTCTTAGCATGCATAAACTCAAGAAAACAGCAAATATTAGCAATAAACGGCTCTTTCTTGGTTATTTTGGGTCTATTTTTATATATAAAAGGTATGTGTTTTAGCACATACCAAAATACCCCAGACGAGACCATTGTCGTGTCCTCACGCAATGCAATTAACTCACGCTTTTAAAACCAAGGATTTCAATCTCTTTCTACTAAACCTATGAAGAAGTAGCAAAGATTCCTCAAAAGAGATTAAAAACCCTTAATTCTAAAAACGCCCTGTTTACCTTTTATTTTCATGTATAAATATTATGATTAAGCACATTCCGATTATGAGTGACGGTTTGTTGAACTTTCATGTCGATCAATAACTCCAACATTTTTCAAACGACACGTTAGGATCACGGAATAGGAAACACAACACAGTGAAGTGACCATATGGATAGAATACATCGTCACGATTTTCACAAGTCCCCAAACTAAGCGTAAAATCGAAATCATTGTTAAATATGATTTTAGATGCTAACACTACCCATGGAAGTTACTTGTGTAATTACCTTTTGCTCCCATTTTCCTATTTTCCTCTATTTATTTTATTTTTGTGAGAAATGAATTTCTTCAAATTTCTCGTTTCGATAAGAATTATTCTGATAAAGATATGAAGCTAAGTCGCTAATTAGTTATCCACCTTCCCTCGAAAACCATTGCACACAAGAATGAGGTCCACATCAAGGTCCTAATTTCGCACGATTTAGGGAGAATATCTCCCGGATTCAAAGTTTGGCTTAACACTTATTTCAGCACATTTGCATTTTTGCAATTTAGGCCCTTGGTCTTTTCAACCACTAACTCAACGGGATTACCGTTTTATCAGAAGTCTTATTATGACTTTGGATTTTCCTCAACCTTTATAGAACTCCATGAAAACGGGGGTACCGTCGGACATAGAAAACTTTTATGGCTTTGGATTTTTCAACTTTAATACATTTGGGCTTTATTTCATGTTAATTTTTGTGCCAAACTCCGAATCCTACGGCTTTTATAACAATAGAAACAATAGCAGCAAACTATCGAGAATCGGTTGTCTATTACACATAACAGCGACAAGACCTTGATGTGTACCCAACTCTTATGGGCAAGGATTCTCTAAAGAAGAATAAAGAACTAACTGTCACCAAAAACTCAACATCTCTAATTATTTATTCACAGATATGGGGTGAAACAATCTTGTGGGAACATGTTGGGAATTCTGTGAAACTGTATTTCTGCTGAAGTAGTGAAGCCGTGGAATCTGCTGAAGAAGTGAAGTAAGGATTCTGCTGAAGCAGTATTAGTATCTACTGAAGGATTCTACTGAAGTTGTACGCATGAGTTTTATTATTTATATGTTACCCCATATTTATTATTGTACTGCCCAAGGTTAGCATGGGCTTGTTTAGAGTTTTCCCATGTTTATTTTGTATGGGTAAAACAAATATTTAGTTGCATGCTTAGACGTTTCCCAAGAAATGTATTAGGGTTCCTTGTCTATAAAAGGAACATAGGTCTTATGTTTTACAGACAACTTTTTCAGAAAAACATTCAAGAAAAACCTCTATAGAGAGGGTGTAAAGATCCATAGAGGATCATTAGTTTTAATAGAAAAACCTTGTTGGTAACTTTGATTGTGTTCTTATTATTCCGTTGTGCATGTTCAATCATTGTTATTATATACTCTAGTTGAGTCCGGATCTTAGGATTTACAATTGGTTTCAGAGCGGGTGGCTCTCGATCTTGAGTTTACAAGGTTTTTGGAAGAAAAGATACAATATTCGAAGCTGTTAATAGTTTTCGTAGTCTTTCTGTTGAAATTTTTTGAAGCAAAGAATAACTTTTCTTGAACCGTTGGATCGAGCTACAATTTTTACGGCACATCTCTAGATTGTAATATAAAGTTTCACGGAGGATTGTCAATCGAGCTTCCAATCAAAAGTTATATGCTGTAGAAGTCTGCTGAAAAAGTTCCGTAAGGATACTTCAGCACTGTTTTGAAACAGTCATATCTTCTTCGTTAACCGTTGGATCGACATAAAATTTGGACTGGAAGTTCTTGGTATTTCAAGTAAGGTTTCCACCGGAGGGATCGTTGATCTGAGCCTCTGACAGAAAGTTATAAGAACGAGAAAACTGCTGCAGTCACACTTTGAAAGAAACTTCATAAGAAGCAGCAGGAATAAAGGGTTTGTTTTTCGGATCAGTTCATTGGCGCGAAGCAGGTTGATGAAGACCAGTTTCGGTTGTTGAGCCTCATTATTTTCTTCAGTTGACACTGCATGCGCATGAGGTATTAATGTGATTCCTCTTGTTTGAATTAATTTTGTTTTGTTACTGGTGAAGGTCACGGGTATACATCATGATTATTTAAATTCATGTGAGTGGGTCTCGAGGGGATTAATAAATTCAAGTACTGCGTGTGTTTAATTGGTCCATGATCTGACATGGGACTCGAAATCAATTTGGTCAAAAGATGCGGCACATGGAATTTATTTTATTGGTTCATTAATAAAGTCCGATTGGTGTTTCATATGCACATATAAGTGGGTCATAGTGAGCATTATTAATTCATCACATAGTTTATGTTTTAGTGTGGAGAGGTGCATGGTTGTTGTGGTGGTACCGTGAATATTATTAGTCAACTTACTCTTGCTCATTTTTTATTGGTGGTCATTGGTCAAATGAAGGTAGTGTGCACGTGGGATTGAAAACTATTGTTAATATTGTTTCACAATTTTCGTGTGAATGTGACTAGTCCCACGTTCATATTGAACTTTTGATGTTTGCTTTGGCTGATGTGGGGATAACTTATTTCTGCTGAAAATAAATATTCGAAAGGTTAAGTATTATATTTTGATTCAGTGGAGTGTGGTGCATGTATGTTACGGTGGAATTCATTTTGATTGGTCAACTTTTTGGCTTGTTACTGCTGAAGTGAAGTTCACGTGAGGTTGTGATCAGATTGTTGGGGTTACTGCTGAAGTCTTACGAATTGTTGGTCCCACATTGAGTTTTCTTTGTGACTCATCAGTGATATCTTTTGATTGGCTCATTGGTTTGCATTTTATTGAGCGTGTATCTGTTGATCACGTGGTTACTGCTGAAATTCATTCCGGTTCTTGCTATCACATATCTTTACTGCTGTTATCACATAAAATGGCAGAATTTGATAATAATAGGAATGAGGTTCTGTTTCCTTATTTGTTGAATGATGAGTACGAAGTTTGGGCTAAAAAGATGGAACACTGGATCATGAATAATGACATGAATATCTGGAAGGTGATCCATAATGGCAACAGTTTGAAAAGGATTAGAAGTGATCGTGATGGAAACATCATTATTCTTCCTCCAACGACTGCAGATGAACAGATTGTTGTACAAAGAGAGTCAAAGGCCAGAACTATCTTGCTTAAATCTATTCCTGCTGATCATGTAGCAGATTTTCGTTTTGTGGATGATGCAAGTCTTATATGGAATGCTCTCAAAGCAAGGTATGGAGGAAAGGCAGAATTCAAGAAGATGAGCAAGGAAGTTGATGCTAAAGGTTATGCTGAAGAATTTGCTAGTCCGCCAATTGCTTTCATGGGCATCTCTCAGGTACATACTTGTGTTTTTGATTATAAGGAGAGATATAATGAACTTAAGGAAGCCTATGATGAAATGAAACCTAAGTATAATGCATGCTATGTTGACAATGAAGCTTATAAACTGTCATTAAAAACATTAGAAAGAAAAAAGTTTGGTTTCAAAAGAATCAAGTGGCTTATGATGAAAAGATTAGGGTGCTAGAAAGTGATCTAGAATTTTCTAGAATTGATTTAAAGCGCACTGAGAAAGAAAAAGCTATTGTAGTCTCAGAAAACCTAGTGCTAAAAGAGAAACTAGATGAGGAAATTGCTAGGCATAAGGAATGGTTATTAAATGGAAATAAGTTAGCTAGTCACATCTATGCTAGTTAAAATCCTAATACTCCTATAGGTTTAGGCTTTAAGAAGTATGTAGGGATAGAAGCTAGGGATGACACACGTAAATCTACACCAGCAGGATTAGCTAATTTTGTAAAAGAAGGTGATTCACATGCTGTACGTGGACCTATTAGAGGTGAATTCATGCCCATTGACCTGTCCATTCCAGTTGACTTTGATGGATCACACCATTTATATGGAAAAAAGTCAAGTGACTTGCCAGACCTTAGTGGCCAAACTAATGACTCTGTCTCTTGCTCTAAAAGTGACAAGTCGTCAGACCTAAAGTCCACCTGCCTATGCCTCATGTGATTCAAGTGAAAAGTCGACTCACCTAGGCACACACCCAAGACTACATCCAAGCCCAAAGTAGTCGATGATGAGCCCAAAACAAAGACAGTTACTTATTCCATTAAACACAATTTTGCTTCTAGTTTTGTTCCCGATAAGTTTAAATGTAATAAACAAAGTTGTGTTAAGAATAAGCCTTTAAGAAGAAATCTTGTTTTGTGTGTGGTAGTAAACTCCATCTTATTATAGATCGTGCTTATCATGAGAAAAGATGGGTGTTTCCTCCGCCATAAGACTTCTAGACCTACATGGACTAATGTTGCTAGTATTCCTCCATTTGTTCCCAAAGTTACTCATGTGACAAAGTAAACCAGCCTCCTACGGTAAACCAAAGGTGTATGCATCTGCTTCACGACAGTTTAATAGGCCTTTTCTGTTCCTCCGGTGGAGGATATTCTTCACCGCTACTACTGTTTGGTGGAGCAGTGAGGCTAGGCTTATGCCCTATAGACCTAAAAGTTCTTATTTTCAGGTCATATACACCTTATGTATCTCATATGAATAAGGCACATGGTGGAGTTAGTGTGGCAACTGTTGTTAAGCCCTCAACATGTTATTCTTGGAAAACTCAAAGGAAAGTTTCATTCGGGTACCCAAGAACAATAGTCTTTGTCGGTGCATTGATTGAGGGAGGAATAAGCCTAAGGGAGGCTTATTGTTGTATTTTGTTTTCTAACCATTTTTGCATTTGTTGGATCCTCATCGCCTAAGGGAGGCTTAGTGTTTCTCTTGACACTACAATTGTCTTTGGTTTCTGCTTTGCTTGATGGTATCTTGTACATGTTTTGGTTATTTCTATTTCTACTTAGTTTAAAAATTAAAAAAAAAAAAAAAAACCACACTGTGTTCAGTTTCTTCTTAAACTTGCAGGTTTTGGTGATGGTTAATTACCACAACTAATGGTTTTCATCTCACCATGTCTTTCTGACACAAGAGTTGGCTAGCCCACAAGATTATGGCTTGTGGTAAAGGCTGCGGAAATCTATAAATGGTAATCAACTCACCTGATGATGACAGCATTCCATCAAAGAGTTGGCTAGTCCTGAGCAAACGGCTACAGGTAAAGACATATCAAATCCGTTATATGGTTGCTGGTGTGCCAATAAATCAGATGGTTATCAGTGTACCATAGTTTTCGAACTTAAACATTTGGCTACTCCAGTAGTGATGGCTATTGGTAAAGAGACATCAAATCCATTATTTTCAGTGATTCACCTCTCACAGGAGTTAACACACCTGGATGTGATGAGAATAGTTTGCAACTGATTTGTGTTGATGTACATTATGTCATTTGTTGCTGCAAAGACCTGGCGTTTCAAAGTTTGGTCATCATAGAGATGAAATTGTTATTGGTTCTTTGCTACTAATGTTCGAGTACAATCCTCAAGTTCTGAAGTGTTAAATATTGTTGGGAAGGATTGTTGGGAAGTTTTGTCATTTGTTGCTACAATCCTCTAGTTCTGAATTTTTTAAAGATCTGGAAACTAGAACTTAACCTAGTCAAATTCCAGTTTAGGGAGGATTGTTGGGAATTTCGTGAAACCAGATTCTCTTTGAAGTAGTGAAGCCGTGGAATCTGCTTGAAGTAGTGAAGTAAGGATTCTCACAGCGATGTTAGTATCTCTTGAAGGATTCTACTGAAGTTGTACGCATGAGTTTTATTATTTATATGTTAGCCCATATTTATTATTGTACTGCCCAAGGTTAGCATGTGCTTGTTTAGAGTTTTCCCATGTTTATTCTGTATGGGTAAAACAAATATTTAGTTGCATGCTTAGACGTTTCCCAAGAAATGTATTAGGGTTCCTTGTCTATAAAAGGAACATAGGTCTTATGTTTTACAGACAACTTTTTCAAAAAAACATTCAAGAAAAACCTCTATAGAGAGGGTGTAAAGATCCATAGAGGATCATTAGTTTTAATAGAAAAACCTTGTTGGTAACTTTGATTGTGTTCTTATTATTCCATTGTGCATGTTCAATCATTGTTATTATATACTCTAGTTGAGTCCGGATCTTAGGATTTACAGAACAAAAAGCCATAAGTACCTTCGATGGGCTCTAAAGAGAACCATCTACTCCACGCTTAGCATCTAAACTCATAAGTAACTCTATCATTCCTCAATCTCCGCAAATTTAAAATCCCAAATAATGAGATCCGCGGATGCTTAGCCGATAATTTTAGATTATCTATGGTTAAGGGAACAAGCTAGGGCTCAACACGCTTGGTCAAGTCGTAATTCCATTCCTACTCTCACCAATGAAAGTCAACAAGGTGTCAAAACATATATTAACTTAGCGAATGCTTCGTAAAATAATCTCAAGTCTCGCATTTTTAAAGTAACTTATTAGAAACTAGCAAACTCTTGTTTAAGCTTCGCATATTTAAAATCACTTAGGGAGACTTGCAAATTCTTGGCCTTGTGAGCTAGAATCGCATTTTATAGCCTCTTATCTAAGCAATTAGCAAAGACTATTTCAAGAAAAACGCATATTTAAAGAAACTTCTAAGAGACTAGCAAGAACTTTTCAATCATAAAACTAACAAAAGCTTACAATTTTTTTTTTTAATTTTCTCATTTTTGCACAATTTTTCATTTTCTAAGGAAAAACGGGGTTGCGAGAGTATACGACAAAAAATAAGAAAGTGCGGTCAAATCAAATCGAAGATTACCCACCCCAGACTAAAACGAAACATTGTCCTCAATGTTTAAAAGCAAGGGTAATAACGAAAATCTAAAAGCCGTTTATTAAGTATGCTAAAAGATAAACGTTAGTCGATAAGATTTCGGATATCGGATTTCCATCACCATCGATCGTGAAACTCGAGTGGAGAAAAGAAGAAACTTCGAGCACGAGAGTCTTCATATCGGGAAAATCCTAAACACAACATCACAAACAACCAAACACGAGAAATCGAAGAGGCTAACCCCTTCACGTCACTTATTAGAGAAAATAGAAAGAAGATAGTGATAAGCATGGGGTGCCTCCCACGAAGCGCTACTGTTTTTGATCACCGAGTCGCTAGCCTGACTCGTCCCCGAATTCATTTGTCTTTGGGGAAACAAGCGGGAAGGATACCCGGATCAAAGATGGTATCCTCACTCCGGAGGGAATGAGACTGGGTGGGTTGGGAGGGAAAGAAAATGTCGGGCTCAAGCACATAAAGGTTAATTTCTCCCAAACTCACATAAGGTGTATCAAGAAAGAATGATCCATCATCCGGCGGTTTTGCGGGTGGACGAAGGGATGCCGGATCACAATGAGAATACTCCAAAGAAGACGGGAGCTCATTGTAAGGGATAAGATGTGAAAGCTTAACAACGAAGGCATCCATCGGAGGATCCTTATCTCGAACAAAGTTTTCAACAAAAAGCTCATTAATGAATATCCCAGGTTTAAAGATTTTGTCTTCACATGCGGGCTCAACGGGATACGTGATGGTGGACTCAACAGAAGAAGGAGAATCATCATCAATCAGCAACATATCCTCCACGGGATCATGCACATCATCCTCAATACCCGGTGGTATCAAGTCATCAATAGCATCCTTGATGATCGGGTCATTCGTCGGATTCTCGGAAATCTCATTCAAAACTTTTCTCATATCAACATCGAAGTAGAATCGCTCAAGAATCGGAGGATAAACATCGGTAGTGGGACTGCCACTAATCTCTTCATCGAATCGGAAAGTCTCAAGCTCGGGCGAGAAGTCACTATCTTTAACGGAGATAGGAGGCGAACTTGTATTATCGTTTAGGGCTTCAATCTTAGAAATGAGAAGATGGACTTTCAACAATGTTTCACGTAATGCTTCATCCTCGATCTGAATATCATCGGGCTCAGTCTCTTCATTTTCTGGCTCAAAATCATTTTCTTCTTCTATGTAGACGGGCTCAGAAGGTAAATCGTCGACGAAATCGATGTCTCCATAAGAATCGTTATCGGAATCGGAGAACATCTCAACATGATCATTCGAAATATCAAGAGAAGGCTCATCACAAATATCATTAACAACAACCTCGGACTCTATTGGGATTGGGATAAGGATCTCAACATTAGAAGATTCCGTTTCCGGAATAGTACTAAGATGCTCATCCCCCATTATGAGAGAGTCAACGGGTTCAATAATGTTTGAAGAAATAGAATCATCGACCTCTTCCAAAAGAACGTCACTTCTCTCAACCGGCGTGAGTGAAGGGGAAGAGTCGGAAATGAGAGGCTCAGAAATGAGAGAGGGAGTATATGTAGAAGATTCCGGAGGTGGGACAAGTGGTGTGCTCTGAGAGCTAGCAAGTTCCACCACTTCCGTTGTGGTCTCTGGAATGGTGTGATTGTCTTTTATAACTTGAACGGGTTCTTCATTAACACTTTGTCGAGCTTGAATCTGACTTAAGAGAGTTCTACACATGTTTTCAATATTGTTTTGATGTTGATTAAATTTTTCTTCAAAGTCGATGAAAATGTCCCCGACACCCATACACCGTGGACAATAAAAACCATTCGACGAATCTACCATATCTCCACACCCATAACAATAACGTGGATCGAACGAAGATACCTTGGGGGAGGTAGTCGGGAAACTTTGAGGATTATTGAAAGAATTGGGGCACATATGATTATAACATCGATAATCATATCCCAAACGTGAATTACAACAACGATGTAAATAGTCAAGGAGTCCATAAGAATCAAATATAAGAGGGATAAGAGGAAAGAATTATCAAATCGGAGGGCAAAAGAATATTTTGGGTTTTAAAACAAATTTTGAAAAGGAAAATCTTTTTGGATTTTGTAAACACTTTAGGAAAAGTGTTTTGGTTTTATAGATGTTTTTGGGTTTTTGAAAAGATATATATACAAAAAACAACGATAACTTCACTCGGGGAAGGATCTTCAAATACACACGAATCGAGACGTAATCGGAAACTCACTACATGCCCTCCCCGGCAGCGGCGCCATTTTTGATTTGTCGTTTTCGTACAAGATATTTTTCGAATAAATACAAAGGTATGTATTTTCCCCGGGTCGTTTTCCCAACGAGGGATGAATGGAGTTTAACAACTCACGTCGCGATTATCGGGATTTGAATGTGTTAAAAGAGATTTTTGGGATTTCTACACTACGGGGCAAGGGAAAGTAAAGGGAAGCAATAAAAACAACTAAATCTATGATGCAAACAAGGAATTACGACTAAATATGCAAATTATAACTAAAACCGCGATTAACGTAATTAATAAAACGTGAATAAAATGCAAACTTTTCTAATTTAAAACATGAAAATGAGATAATATTTTCTACAGCTAAAAATGATATTTGAAATTTATTTGAAATTTAAAAATAATTTTTTTGGTTTTTCTAGATTTATTTTGAATTAAAAACTAATTTTAAACATTTAAAATAGAGCGAAAATGCTAAAAATTATGAAAACTATTGAGAAAATTACAAAACTATTTTTAAAAAATCTATATTAATTAAAATGAATTTTCAGAACTGGAATCACATTTTTCTGACTTTTTCTCTAATTATTATGAATTTAAAACTATTTAAAACTAATTAAAAGGCTAGAAAATACTATTTAATCTAAGAAAAATATGGAAAAATACTTTTTATGACTTTTTGAATATTCTAAACCTAATAAAATTGAAATTGTATTTTTCTGAACTTTTTCTGAATTATTTGGATTAAAAGCTAATTAAAAAGCCTTAAAAATGATTTTAAATGCAGAAAAATAGCAAAAGAGCATGGAAAAATATGAAAACTTCCAGAAAATTATAAAATAATACTGAGAATCTAGGAAAAATAATAGAAATAACTATGGAGTGCAAGAAATATGATTTGGGCTAGCAACTGATTATGAAAAGCTAAGGGAAATAAGCTATAAGCTACTATAAGCTACCACAGCCTTAAACTAACCTACACTATCTAAAATAAACCTGATGCAACTGATTAGAATCCTAAAAGCACAGGCAAGAAGCATTTGAGTACAAATCAGATTCTAACTTACTTATTCCAAACGGCCCTCAAGTGCCAACTTATGAGACTAGATAAGCTAGCTTATAAAATTCCTAAAAATAAACTAAAATGATCATGAAATCCACAACCAACCAAAGATCTTGTATCCCAAATTTCAGCTCAAATGGACTTGAATCAAAGATTTTAAAAATATAAAAGTTGAACTAATTTATCACTAAAAATGGATTTTGACTTTTTATTGAAAACCTTTTAGTTTGACTAATCTGAAATTTGAACTTGCAAAACAGATTGTAACTGATGATTTATGATGAAATGAAATCAAATTAAGCTAAACTAGATGATTATGCTCCTAAAATGCAAGCGACAAAAGTCCTACTCTATCTGATATGTAATGATGAGCAGGTTAATATGGATTTTGACTTACAGTGCTATTAGATGCAAAACAATGATCATTTTGAGTTAAATAAACCTAAACAAACTTAAATCAATTAAACTTATGCAGCAAACTAACCTCCAACTCAAACTTATGCACTAATCCAAACACTAGATATGATCTCTAAAAAGCTACTGCTCAATGCTAATCACTGATCTAAGCTCAAGCAATCATTAAAACAGATTCAGCTAACTAAATTAATCCTAAGTGATGTAATATGAGCAATAAACTAACACTATAACTAAAATTATGCAGATTATGCAGATTAGACAAATTGATGCAGATTTAACAACTAATAATAGTAATGATCTAGATAGAGAATTACAACTAAAAACACATTAAAACTAAACAGTTCACATTATTAATCAAAACTAACAACAAAGAACAGATTAAATTCTACAAGTTTATTCAACAGAAAATATTACTCACATGAGTCCTGCCACTATGGCATGCTTAACTGAGAATCAAATGACCACTAACCAAACTTATACCAACCCATATCAGAATGAATCAATCCCAAATCCAACATCATATCAGCAAACCAGAACCCTGTCACTATTGAAATCTGAATTTTGACTTTTATTGACTGTGAGGAATTGTGAGAGTAGATTCTGAGTAAGTTGTAAAAATGATTTGGAATAAGCTCAAGTAAAGTAATATTAATAAGCTGAAATTTAACAATGAAAGTAATAGAAATTTGAAGAGAATTTAAGCTGACATAAAAACTTGCATTTATAAAATTTGAGTACAAAATGAAATTACAATAACTGAAATTTAACTAAAACATTAAAAACACTAAATCTACTCAGCAATTCTATTCTACACTACTCCTAATCTACATGAAATCCATCTGTGGAAAATGGGGAGTATTTATACTTGAGCTCAGCCTTTGGAAGGATCCAGAAGAATACCATATGTGCTTTCTCTTGCTGCTTTCTAGCCCTTGGATCATCTTCCACGTATCCCATTCAATTGTAGCCTTTAGATCAATTTAGCCACGCATGCTCAGCCAATCAGAAGCAAGTATTTGAGAGGAATGACACACGAATTGCCAAGCTGGCATCCGTGTGTCAGTATGTGTCAGACGAAAGTACAAATATGCCCTCCAACTGTGGTAATTGAGCTGATTGAAGCTAGGTGCTTTTTAGGGTTCTTAAATTATCTGGGTAAATGAATTTGGGGCAAAAACTTGGCGGTAAAAGAGTTAATTATTTTTTAATGTTTTGACTTGTTGACCGGGTTTATGTGGTAACCGGGTATGGGGTTGGCAGACTTGGGTTTGGGCTTTTGGATGAGATTGGGCCTAAGGTAATAATAAGATTGGTTTTGTACTTTAATGGTAACCATGTAATACTTGCAAGGACCAATCTTGTATATTCTGATTTCCAAGGTACCAAAAGTGTAATTTCTAAAATTGTAATCCAAGGACCATTTTTGACAATCTCTAATAATCAAAGGGCCATTTTTGCCAATTCTGAATCTCGAGGGTAGATTTTGCCAAATGCTGAAAGTTGAGGGACTGATTCTACCAAATCTTTAATCTTGAACATATATTTCATAAATCATCCTCTTAGCATGAAAATCTTCATAAATGCACAATTCTGACCTTCCGGCTCAGCTTTAGCACTCTTTGTCTCTCGTGCTCGGGTTTTTGTTTGATTTGGCTATCTTTTGTGTGTTTTGACATATCCGTACCTGCACATGCATAAACTCAAGAAAACAGCAAATATTGGCAATAAACGGCTCTTTCTTGGTTATTTTGGGTCTATTTTGATATATAAAAGGTATGTGTTTTAGCACATACCACTTGGAGTTGCTTTTTTACTTGGAGGAACTTGAGGAGATTGACTTTGGTTCATTTATTATTGAATAAGGAACCTTCTCAGTTGAGTTCATCTTTTCACTCAATTTCCTCATAAGTTCAGTCAATTGCTTGATTTCGTCTTCTTCAGTAGGAACTGAAGATGTGGAAGTCTCAGTAGGAGCTGAATCTTCTTTGGTTGGTTTTTCTGGTCTTTTCAATATGGTTCTACCAAGGCCTGACCTTTCTCTAGGAGAGTGTGGGTTGAATTGTAAAGGAGTAAGCTCAGAGTTAGGTGTAGCTCCTTGAAGAGATTTCAGAGGTGGAAGCGGTGCTTGTGATTCAGCTTCAGACTCAGTGATGTGTTCAGTACTACTGGATACATCAGGGAGTCCAAGCATGCTCTTGAGTGCCTGACTTTCAGGTTCAAGTATCCTTCTAGAATTGAAGTTTGGTAGCTTACTTTCAGGGTTTACCCTTTCAACCTAATCACTAGGTTTAGGCATCATCTCTTTATTAGAGAGCAGACCAGTAGACACAAAAGGTTTGGGACTTTGATCTTCAATGAGAGTATTAGTGAGTTGATCCTCACCTAGTATTCTCTTTTTGTTACTGGGGGTTTGAACAGTTTCATAGACTCTAGGGTTCTTAGTATTCCAGCTTTCAATGACTTGTTTTTCCTTTTTAAGTTATTCCTGAAGAGCTTGATTTCATTTTACTAATTCAGAGTTTTGAATTTGCAGTGTAACAGCCTCAAGTTTGGCTTGTTTTAAAATAAGCAGTTCATCCCTACACTTATTTAACTCAAAACTTAACTTGTTATATTTGAAAAACAGATTTAATCGCTGCTCTTCTACGAACTTAAGGTCAACATTTATATAATTCATGAAAGACTGCCAGTATGAATCATTATCCATGGAAAGTAAGATGTTCGCCTTCTTCATAGTGTGGTTAACCTATTCAGCATTCCTAGCGTGATTCTTTTCAACTGCTAGCTTGTCCTCTTCTGAGAGAGCCATCAATGCACTAACTTGCACCATTTCATCATCTGAGAAGACTGTCTCTTCATCCCAGTCAAAGACTTCAGCTACAAGGCCTTTGTTTTTTCCCTGCATAGATTTAACATTTTGTGTAGTTTTGAGGGAGTGGCCTCAAGAATAGCTAGTTTGGCCTTAGCTTTCCTATATTTTGCTTCAAAATCAACAGCTTTGTTTTGGTCAAACTTATTTTGATAAGTTTGAGGAGACTGAAAGAGCTTGGGTTGAAACTTGCTAAAACCTAAGGACTGGTTTGACCCTCAGGGCTTGTATGAGGGTTCTAAAATAGTTTTTGAGAAACAATCTTTAGCAAAGTGACCCTTTTTGTGACATTTAAAACACTCAGTGTCCTCATTAGGTTTAGCATTTGAATTTTTTTTGTTCCTTCTGATAAATCTTTTTGCATTAGCAAGGAGTGCCCTTTCCTGAAACTCAATGTTTAAGTCATTCAGGTACTCCTCGCTAGTTCTCTTATCAGCCTCATCGTCAGAATTTTCTTGAAAATCCTGGACCACACTGTTTGAAAAGAAAGCAGTTGAAATGGGTGTTGAGGTGGTTGTCAGGGACTTTTTAACTTCCTGAGACTTCTTCAAATCGGGGTATCGTCTATTGATGAGATTATCTTCATAGACAAATTTCCCATAGATTTCAGGAAGTTCAAGAGTCTGAATATGATTTGCATTTCTAAGTCCCTGTGAAAAGTTCTACGATTTCTCAGGGAGACTGTTAACAAAACCAACATTTATTTCATATTTAGACAACTTGACACCATCATTTGACAATTCATTTAACAAGGTTTTATAACGGGTGTAAGTTTGAGAGAGGGTTTCTGAGTCTTTGGCTCTGAAGGTATTGTACTCAAGTTTCAGGTCCATGATCCTGTTTTCATTGGTATATGAGGGACCTTCATAGCTGTGGACCAAGTCATTCCAGGTTTGTTTGGGTGTACTACAGCTAATGACTGACTCTAGTACATCATCAGGAAGAAAAGATATGATGATGCTTTTGAGTCTTTGGTCCTGATTGACCACCCTCCTCTAATCTTGAATCCATTGAGCTTCTGGTTTAGGAAAACTTTCAGCAGTCTTTGGGACAAATGGACCTTCATTGATACACTTAATGTAATAAGGTTCCATCCTAGTCAAGTAGCAAAGCATTCACTTCTTCCACTTGTTAAATTTACCAACTTCAAGTCGAGGGGCAATAGCAGCAAAGGTTCCACCCTTTTTATTGACAAGTTGGGGAACTTAACTTTCAGCCATGTTAGGATCCTGATTTTAAAAACGTTTTGAGCGGCTGAAAAAGGGTTTTATAAATGAGCCTGCTCTAATACAACTTGTTGTTCCCGTATCACAAATAGCAAAAAAAGTAATTAAAACTAAGTGTGATCCATGACTTAAGTAAAGCAATTAAAATTAGTTTTTAAGAAGATAAAAACACAAGGGATTTTTCAACGTTTATATTCTTTATTAAAACGAATCAAAAAGAATATATTACCCAAGTGCTTGCGGAACAGCACTTGGGATGTGTGCACTCCTCACTAAGCTTAGGCTAAGTCTAAGCACAACTATCAGGAACCACTAAGCTATCTCAGGGACATAGTCGTATTTGGAGGAGTGAAAGTTACTTGTGTGTGTTTTTCACAATTAATGCACAAGCTTAACTTTCACTCTTACCTTATGGCTATTTATACAAGTATAATTTTAACTATATCCTAAAAGAAAAACTGACAAAAGCTATTGATGAGTGTGTAAATACTCATCATTTTTGGTCAAATCTGAACTGCAAAACGTTTAAAAACGCTCAGAAATGCATCAAAATACTGAAAATATTCCAAAATTGCATTTTATATGTTTCAGATGCAAAATGTTCAAAATCGGATGAAAAATGAGCTAAGTTTGCATAATTGGCGCTTTCGGTCCCCAAGTTTCAAAAATTGTCGAAATAGTCCCCGAGCACATAATTTCAAAGAAAAATCACCAAAGGTCCTTTTAAAATCATAACTTGTCAAAATTAGTCCTTTGGTGAAAAATGTCAAAAGTTTTGAGAAATTACAAAATTGGTCCTTGAAGTTTGAAAATTGGCAAAATAGCCCCTGAAATTGGAAAATGTCAAGTTTGGTCCTTGTATTATTAAAACTTGTCACTTTTGGTCCCTTGAAACATCTTTGCGAAATGGCGACTAGGTCCTTGAATTTTCGAAATTACAAAAGAGTCCTTGTATTAAACACCTTTGGACCCTATCAAATCCAATTGTGACCACCACCCCATTTGGACCCCTGTCATTTACAAGTTGGACCCTTGCTTATTAATAACCCGGTCAAACCAAATGGTCAAACACCCCAAGCGCGCCAAAAAGTCCTCCTTCACCAACTGCTTCTGCAAAACCAGAGCTCCCATCCCCTCCTCACTATCACTCCACCTTGTTCCCCCACCTCAACTACACTCCAAGAAAGCATTTAATGCTCCTCCCCCCCCCTCACTCAACCTCCCAGTTGATAATCCAATTTTGGCGCCAAAATCCAATGAATGGCCAAGATGAAGTCAAGCCATCCAATGGCCAAGGAAATTCTTGGGGCTGCTCGTAAGAGAGAGAGAGACTCATGGATTATAAAAGAGAGCAAAGGATGAGAAGAAAAGGAGTCTACTAGTTTTAGTTTATCATCAATGTCGTTTTAACTTAAAGCTTTTAATTTAGTGTAAAATCAGTAATGTTTTGTTTCTTTGTATCAAACTAAGGGTATTGTATCATTATAAACTATTTCCAATTATAAATTCAAGTTTGTATTAAGACTTCAAGTTTCAAGCTTACTGTTGAAATTTTCAATTTCAAACTCTGATAATCAAGCTTCAAATAGCTTCTTTCCACATTCATACAAGCTTATATAAGCTGGTTATAGCTTTTTATAAGCTTAAATTCAAGTTTCTAGCTAGTTTGGAAATTTGTCAAAGAAAGTCAAACAGGGTTCATTTGGACTTGTAAATGGATAATGGGTGATGCAGTCTGGATTTGGGTTGATTCTAAGTTCAAATGGTTGGATAATATAGGTTAGAGGTTCTGGTTTCACAGGTTTCAAGCCATTGTGGCTAAGGATTTGTTGTAAGTGAATTTTAAGGTTTCTTTGCATAATCTTCATTTGTAGTTATAACTGGTTTAAATCTGTTCATTAAGTTGTATTTAGGATATATAGACTTAGTTTGATCAATTATATAAACTGAATCTGTTGTTATCTCATTTTAATTGCATCTCAGTTGGATTTAAGGGTGTTTGGATTTATTGCTTTATCTGTGTTCTAGGATTGTTCAGTGATTAACTTTTGTTGTTTTAGGTTTGCTTAGTCCATATTGACTCATAACTGTCATAAATTTTAGCCTACATACTGTCAAAGTCAAATCTCATCTCAACTGTCTCAATTTCCTTATCTGTTGTGATTTGTGAAAACCAATCACTTGTTTTGTGTTCAAAATCCATAGACATAGCTTGCTTTAGTGTCATTTCATCATATAACACCTAGATCAGTCCTTACATTGGATTCAAAGTTCAAAAAAGTCAAGATTTCATTTTTGCTTCAAAAGTCAAAAGTTGCAAAGTCTGTTTTGAGCCCAACTGAAAGGAATTTTCATGAGCTCATTTTTGAGCCACATCAAGTGAAATTGTGGTTTTAAAATCTCCAACTGGTCTAATCTCTTATTAGCATTTTGTATATTTTTGTGGAATTTTATAAGGTTCAAAATGCTTGACAATATGGTTGAATCGCTGTACACACTCAAGATAACCGAGTGTGCATGTAATTTGTCTTGAGCTTGTCACAAGCTCAAACCGCTTGTCTAGGTCTCGACTTTGGATTACGATAGCCAACCGGTCTAGATTAAGTTCCAACTTTTGTTTTCATTCTTAGCTTATTAAGTAGCTTGTGCTTAAGTCGCAAAAGCGACCCAAAACCTGTTTTAGCACATAATCTCAAAATCATCAAATCTGCTTAATCGACTTATTTGAAGGATATTAGTTTTCACATACATCAAACCATAACAACAAGGTGGCGTATAAGTGGAATTCTAGAGAGAAAGTTAGAGGTTTAGGGAACTTAGTGAGAGAAGTGAAAGATATTGTTAGGAATTAGAAATTCCGGTATTAAAGAGTCGGTCACCTCAAGTATATGTAATCGTTAAAAGCTCGTAGTCGTAGTTCTTTTAAGTTAAGTAGTATTTAGTTTAGTAACACCGTGGAGGACGGACGGGTCTTTACCCATGTATGCCTCGATCCACACCCCAAAGTGTGGCGAGTTATGTAAGACTATAAATACTCTCTACCTTCCAAGGTAGAGAGTTGGAGCTCATAATAATATCTTTCACTTTCTCTCACTAAGTTCCTAAACCTCTAACTTTCTCTCTAGAATTCCATCTATATGCTACTTTGTGTTATGGTTTGATGTGTATGTGAAAAGTTATATCTTACAATTGGTATCAAGAGCCATGGTTAGATCATATCTTGCACATCTTTGGATTTATAGTGGTTTTAGGTGGTTTTGAGTTTGAAAAAGTTTAGTGGTTTTGCATCATTTGGGTGATTTCTTGCGTTAAAGTTTGAATTTTGTTGGTACTTTTATGTTTAGAATCATCAAAAGTGTTTAGGTTTTCATTTGGTAAGCTTGAATCATCTTGGTTGGGTTGTTTTGGATTGAAAAGTGATGTTTATATGGTTTTTCATGCTAGCGACTTAGTTCACGGAATATTTTTCTTGGTAGCGACTTGCTTAGCATTTTGTAGCGACTTACGATGTTGGAGCTAGCGAGTTAAAGTACAAGTAGTGGACTCTCCACTATGGGTAGCGACTTGTGGTAGCGACTTGGTCGATGTGAGTTGCTCTTTAGCGACTTGTGTCTCTAGCGACTTGTGTGGCGAATTCTTTGCCAAAATTTGGTTAGCGACTTGAGTGCATGAGCGAGTTAATACCTAGCGACTTGCTTTTCTGTTAGCGACTTGGGTTTCTAGCGACTTGGTTTTCTAGCGAATTAAGGGTTAGCGACTTAGTGCATTAAATTCTAGCGACTTAGTGCATTAACTTCTAGCGATTTAGTGATTTATCTCCTAGCGACTTGAGTGATTGTTTACGGTTTTCTCTTGATTTAGTAAAATCCCGTGAAAGAATCTATTTCCCGGTTTAATCATAGAGTTATAAAATCCCGTATAATCTGTTAACATGTCTACCAACGTCCCTCTTGTCATCTCCATCGCTGTCGAGGATGTACAAGCGCAATGGCTCGGATACTCGCCCACCCATGCTTGATGAATCGACTACGACTCTTGGGCTCAACGAATCGATTGTATTGCCTTGGAAAGGAAAATGGTGTCAACATTCTCAAATCCATTGATGAAGGACCATATCGAGTTGAGGCGACTAGAGACATACTTGATACTAATGAAGATGGTACTCTGCTTACGGAATGGACGGACCTAAGATGTATGATGAGCTTGATGATAAAGAGAAAAGAGATTCGATGTAGATATCGGGGCTTCAAACATTGTTCTTCAAGGTCTTCAAAAGACATCTACAAGTCGATCAATCATAACACAGATGCTAAGGCAGTTTGGGATAATGTTAAGATGCTTCTCTCGGGTTCAGAATTAACTATGGAAGACAGAGAATCCCAACTCTATGACGAATTTGAGCACTTCAAGATGAAACCAGATGAGAGTGTATATGAGTACTATGTGAGATTCCATAAGTTAGTGAATGACATGAGGAACATCAGAATGACAATGCCTAACATTCAGCTGAACTCAAAATTTGTGAACAATATGAATCCCGAATGGCACAAGTTTGTCACATCTGTGAAACTCACTAAAGGATTGAAGGATACGAACTATGAGCAACTCTATGCTTTCCTCCTTCAGAATGAGAGACATGCCATGTTTGAAAAGAGGATTCTTGATCACTCAAAGGTCGGGGAGAAACAAGGTCTACAAATGATTCAACCGCCTTCTACGGATAATGGAACTTCCACAAATGCTTCTCGTTGCACCCATGATTGATGATAATCACAAACCCATTTCGATCCAAGGTTCAAGCAACTCGATGCAAATCTTGTCATGGAACATTTCATCAATCAACTAACACTCATGGTTAAAGAGAACAGACACTTTCACCTCACACCAACAAACTCCACACCGCAATGAGATCCGAACCGCCTCAATCTTCACAACCATGCACCGATAAGAGATGGGAAAATTATGGGCAACCATTCGGAAAGACAGTATGATCGAGAGAAGAGGTGGGTGGGAGAGGTTATGTTGGCAACCGAATCGAGGAAGAAATGGTAACCAAGGTCAAGCTAAGCCAATCAAATGCTATAAGCGTGGTGGTGAAGGACACATTGCAAGGCTGTACATCTCCAAAGCGTCCACGTAATCGCCGATTACTTCAGAGACAAGATGTTCTTGGCACAAGCTCGGGACAATGGTGCCGCATTGGATGAAGAGGAATTCTTGTTTCTTCTTGAGGCAATGCCAAGACCTATGATGCGATGTGGATGAGCGACCTATTCGGAGATAGGTCACAATCATCGAACGCCTTTCAAGTCGTGATCGTGATGCATACGACTATGATGTAGATGATGGACCTCATCGCACACACAATCTTTATGGCTAGCATCTCTCCAATGGTTTCTCCCAAGATCTCTTCTTCACCACAAGTGGCCCATCCAAGGACAAACTCATCTCGTAGGTATTAAAGCTATACGATGATGTTGATGTGCAACAGATGCATGACAAAGTACAACCAATCGAAACTATTGAATCAAATATTGAAAATATGGGTAATATCAATATTGTCCCATACGATCAATCGTGAAACAAAGTGAAAGTGAAGTTGTACCAAGTGATGCATCTTCTGCGATCAACAATGACTATGTCTTTGATGAATACACCGCATGTGCTCCCGATGATTCCATAATTTACGAACTAAATGCCTATAAGGAACGTGTTGCTATCTATGAACAACGTGCAAAATTTGAGTTGACCACTCGTGAGCGGAAATGGATGTCCAAGTGAGTACGAGAATTAGAAAAGTAAGTTTAGAGAAGAAGTATTGAAACAAGAATTAAATTCCTTGCAAGAAAAACTTTCTAAAACAAATAAGCAAAACAAGAACTTCAAGAAAATGTGAAAATGCTTAGCAAGAACTTAATGCAAAGGAATCAAAACTCTTGAGAGATTTTCTAATCGAAAACTTTGAAAACAAACTTGAAAACAAGTTGTACTTACAAGGAAACACCATTCAGATCGCTCACATGGTCACGAAACATCGTGTCTTAAGCGATAAGCATAGCATTCCTGTTGAGTGTCTAAATACTCATCATTTTTGTACTATATAAACTGCAAATTCATCTGAAAACACTCAGAAATGCTTTAAAATAATGAAAATATCACAAATCAGTGTTTTATGTGTTTTAAATGCAAAACTATCAAAATCAGATGAAAAACGTATCAAATTTGCAAAATTGGCAGTTTTAGTCCCCCAAGTTTCAAAAATTGTCTAAAACAGTCCCTGGTAAATCAAAATAAAGAAAAATGTCATTTAAGGTCCATGGGATTCAAAAGTTGTCAAAACAAACCTTTGAAATGTAAAATTTGCAAAATTACAACTTTGGTCCTTAAACTTTGAAAATTGTCATGTTTAGTCCTTCAAATTTTAGAAAATGGCAAATATGGTCCTTTAATTATTTGAGAATGATAAGTTTGGCCCTTGGTCTATTTAAGATTGGCAAGACCAACCCTTGGACTACTTTTCATAATTCTGAGTTTGGTCCCTAGGTTTTGTGAAATTGCAAAATGGTCCTTGTGTTTAATAAACAACCATCCTGGACCCTATAATTATCCCAAGCCCAACACTAAACCTCTTGGCCCAATTCACTTACCCGGTCCTTTACCCACAACCCGACAACCCAAACCCACGCTTTAAAATAAACAAACCCGCCCCTATAGCTGTCTTCCCGAGCGATTGTTATGCAAACCCATCTCCCCTCCTACTCCTCACCTTTCTACCTTTCTTGTTCCCCCCTCATCAACATCCTGCCAAGAGCATTAAATGCTCCTCTTACCCACACTCAAACTCAACCACTGTCAATATGTCCATTTCCCGCCAAAACTAAATCAAAGGCCAAGATTGCATACACTCATCCAATGGACCAAAATGGAGGTGGGAACTATTCAGATGAGGAGAGAGAAGCTCTTGGAGCTATAAAAGAGAAGAATGTAGCAGTTTCAAGGAGTAGTTAGTTTTATCATTTTTCTCTAATGTCGAATTTTAAATTAATGTTTTAGTGTAAAGCCAAATGTTGTAATTTCACCTTCCTTGTATTACATTTAAGTAATTTCATCTTTGTAATCAGTTTTTAAGAATCAATTTTCAAGTTTAGCTAAAATTTGTATTTTGTGGTAACTGTTGAAAAATCTCAATTCGAATTCTCATATTCAAACTTTGAATACCTTATTTTCTCATTCAAATGAGCTTAAATAAGCTATACATAGTCTTTGATAAGCCTACAAACAAGTTTCAAACATTTTGGATGCAAGGTCAACAAAAGTCAACCTTGAGCTCATATGGTTTGGAAATGGGTACTGTTGATGCAGAGGATGAAAATGGGTTGGATTAGTATCATTTAGCATAGGTTTGGGTTTGGTTTTAATCTGCACACCAGTTGGAGCCTTGTGAGTTCTGTTTCCATTTCCAAATTTTTGCAACATTGCATTTTATGCTTATAGTGTATCTGTGGTAATCTTTAATGTAAACCTGTTTGATCAGTCGTTTTTAGGTCTAGTGAACTCAATTTGATCAATATGGTATGCTGGTTTAGTAGATAGTGTAGGTTTAAGCTCATATCAATGTTATAGGGGTGTTTGGATCAAAGCTTAAATCTGTTTTAGAGGTTATCATTATGGGTTAGATCAATTGCTTCAAGCTTGTTATAGGTATATGCAGTCATATCAGTCTTTATTTTACTATCATTTGAGCTCTTAGTCAATTTTTCATTTCAACTGAACTTATTTCCATTACTGTTGAAATCAGTAGTTAGGAGTTTGCAAATAGGTGTTAAAAGTGGATAATCTAGCTTCCTTAAGTCTCATTTCATCACATTTCATCCATCTCTGCCTTTCATTTGCATTTGAATCTCAATAAAGTCAATCTTCACATTGTTCTTAAAAGTCAAACGCCAAAAATCGAGTTTTACAAAACTTGCGATATGCACAGCTTGTCAATTCACTAGTTAGGGCTGATTTTGGTCCATTTGTAGTTTGTCGTGTGGTATTCAAGACCCCAATTGTTTTACCTTTAAGCTTTTCCGATTAGCTTATAAATAAGCTCAAACATTAGTACCGCCATCGCTTTACGCTCTTGACTTGTATCCCATTTAGGCGCTTTTGTTTGATCCATAATCTTCTCATTTTAGGCCCTCATTAGCTGCAAATCTGGATATGTGATCTCTGGTAGGTGTTCTTGAGATCTCCACTGCTGGTTTTCCCTTTTTGCTTATTGGATAAGCCAATGCAAGTGCTCAAACAGTAGGGTCTAATCAGCTTTTGCACAAGTATCATTTTGCTTTAATCTTAGGTAGACTACTCATTAGGTGTTAGAATTAGCTATAATTAGTTGCCTTAGAATAGTTTTACCATAATTTAGCTTATGTTATCATTTGGTTCACTGTAGAGCTTATTAGCTTATTGTAAGTAGCTTATTTCTTGACAGTTTGCACTGCAGTCATTGTTTCTTCCACACAAGCACCACATTTTCTATTTTTCTTAGCTTTAGAATGTAATTTTAGAATTTCCCTGAAAGTTTCATAATTTTTAGACACTGTTTAGTATTTTTCTTATTTAAATTCAGTTTTTAATCATTTTTAATTAGCTTTTATTACAATTAATTGAGAAAAAGTTCCAAAAAATAATTTTTCAATTTTAATAGTCTAAGATAAATATAAAAAGCATAAAAAAGATTTTTCCATATTTTTCTCCTTTTATTTGGTATTTTCCATAATTTTAATTAGATTTAAATAGAATTAAATTCATAGAAAATAGAAAATTAATCTGAAAAATATAAAAATAGTTTTGAAAATTCTATTTTGATATTTTAGATTTTTCTAAGTCTTAATTTTATTTTTCTAGCTTTATTTCCTAATTTCTTGTATTTTAGGTAATTATTAAATAGTTAAAAATAGTTTTTAATTAATAATAATTAGGTAATTAGTTATAAAAATAATTTTCTTTTTCCAAAAATTTTCTTTTATCATTAGGATTGTAAAAATGTATTTTTCATATTTTTAGGATTTATATTGTATAAGTTTCACTTTTTATTTTGTACGTTTACGTAATTTTAATTTAAACGTAAGTTTTAAGTTTTAGATTTTAAACGTTCATCATTTTAAAAATAGTGATAGCGTTTATTTAATATTTTTAATCTTTTTAATTTCCTTTAAGTTGCATTTTAGCCCTTGTAGTTTATGTCCTTTTTCCGTAGTTATAATAATTCCAAATCTCCTTTCCCGTTCAAATCTCGCGATCACTATACGTTTGATTATCCATTGCATTCATTTGGGGACATAACGACCGGGAGACTCTATACTCCTCATATCTTCATTGAGTTCGTTCTGAGCGGTTTAAGTCGATTACGGTGCGCCATTCACAAGTGGCGAGCTTGTGTGATTTAGCTTGACCGTTTGGGGCGCATCAAATTTTTACGCCACATTGCTTGAGTCAGTCTTGATTATCTTACGTTTAGCAGTTAGTAATTTGGAATTTCACTCTTTGTTCATACCATCCATCTCAGATATGTTTATATTTTCTTATCCAAAAACACAAAATATTCTTCTCATTCCTCTTATTCGTTGATTCTATTTCTCTTACCCTCTTTTGCCGTTTAATTCTATTCTTCGTATCCTCTCAACCATTTGATTCTCTCCTTAATCCTCTATATGTTTAATTCTTATGTCGACAATCGTCAACTTCATCGTCAGAAATGTGTGTGAGCGGTGTGGAGGGCCTAGTTCAAGCGAATTTTGCAATTCATGCGAATTATCCATCAAAAATTCTTTTCAAAGTTATTTCGACCACCCGCCACAACCTGAAATACATTCTAATCTTGACAAACCAGTTCAAACGTCGGAGCTTCCCCAAGCACCCACCGAGGATTACGAGGACACTTTCTTTGAAGATAGAGCCCGTAATCTAATCGAACAAATTCAAACCGATGAAAAAAGGTCGAGAATTAGAATTGATTACGATGAACCCATTCAAACACCGGTGACTAGCAAGAATGACTTGCCTAATCTTCACGTTTCTCAAGAACCGAACCGGAGACCATAACGGAAGTGGTGGAAATTGCTAGCTCTCGAGCACACCACTTGTCCCACCTCCCGATTTTTCCGAATGTTCTTGAGACTCGATAGTCATTCGGATTACCATGTTGGTTTTGTTGATTCTTTGAATAAACCGATTCCTCTTCATAACTCTCAAATGCAATCGTTTATTCCTTGTGTTGGTTGTGGTGAGCCTCTATGGTTCACCACATCGTTGGTGTGCGTGTGTACAATGTGGTAATGATATTCATAACGGAGTTGTTTGTTTTGTGGTCGAGGAATTCATTTGATCGTAACTCATTTAACAACTCCTCAAACTTTTCCAATTACCCACCACACCCGACTTATCTTCATACAATCAACACTACATTGTGAATTTTGTGAGATCTTCACCAAGGATTTGAGTGTCGGTCCGGAAACACGTTTGTCTATGAGCAGTTTTCCGGTGATGCTCGAGTTTTGGTTATGACCAAAATCCATATGATTCACCATTCCATACTCAGCAGTTTCTTGTTGTGACTCACCGTGAGGTCCCCATTTCACTCGATTGTCAAATAGGAACCCGGTTCCTTGTAACAATCATGACTCTCACATATTTGAAAATTTCCAACCTCCACAGCATTATACGGTTCAAACTCCACCTGAGCCGTTGTCTCATGAAATCTCCCAAGATCTTGAAACCGCAATGAAAACACTTGAGGATATGATGAGTAACTTTAAGAATCAAGTGAGTGGTGAAAAGACCATGGGAGAATTGCTAGCCGAAGAGCGAGAAGCCCGCCAATCGAGGGAAGAATTATTAGTCCTAGAGCATGCAGCTCTAAGGCGTTCCCAATTTCTTAAGGCAGCTCTATATGATGATGACGAGGAGGGTTTTTATCCTTTTAATTCTATGAAACTTTTGATTCATTTATCTTAACCTGTTCGGTTTTTAACAAATTAACCTTAAGAAACAGGGTTGATTTCAATACAGACGAGAATTTCAAAGTTATGTTTCTAATATGTTTAGTTTATGCAATGTACATTGTCTGGTTTACCAAAGTTTTAAACCTTTTCCAATAAATCCATTTATCTAACAATTTTTTAAATACTTTTAATTATATAAATTTAACTTTTAATCAAACACCTATGTACTAATTTTTAATACAACAATTGATCACTTTCATGATTGAAGATCAAATTTTTAAATCAATTTTTAAATTTAGTATTGAAATACTCTTTTGATTTTCAACAATTTTATATTTTCAGAGGCATATGAAGTATAGTCAATTCCAAGGTTGTTCCTTGGAAAGGTTTAAAGCCCAAGAAATCAGAGTTTGAACTTTTCAAATCCGTAAATTAACTATTAATTCCAGATTTTTCTTTGTATTTGTGGTAAGCGAATCGCTTTGCATTTGCCCAAAATTGTATGGTATTCAACTCATATCCCAAAAGTGAAGAGTTGGCTACCGCAAGATTATGGCTTGTGGTAAAGGAAAACCATAATTGGTAATCACCACCAAAGATAATTCGATAATTTATCTAAGAGTTGGCTAGTCCGAGCAAACGGCTCGTAAAGACAAAATCAAACCATTGAAAGTCGGTGGTTTGCTCAAAATCACATGGTTATTTGCAGCCATGGTTCTTACTTGAACCAAACATTTGGCTACTCCGTAATGGCTTTGGTAAAGAGATTAAAATCCATTATGTTTTCAAATCATTGCTAGTGACTAGCAATATCTCAAAGGGGATGACGAAAGTGTCTAAATACTCATCATTTTGTACTATATAACCGCAAATTCATCCGAAACACTCAAATGCTTTAAAATAATGAAAATATCACAAATCGTGTTTTATGTGTTTTAAATGCAAAACTATCAAAATCGATGAAAACGATCAAATTTGCAAATTGGCGCTTTAGTCCCCAAGTTTCAAAATTGTCTAAAATACCCCCGTAAATCAAAATAAAGAAAAATGTCATTTAAGGTCCATGGATTTAAAAGTTGTCAAAACAAACCTTGAAATGTAAAATGTTCAAAATTACAACTTTGGTCCTTAAACTTTGAAAATTGTCATGTTTAGTCCTTCAAATTTTAGAAAATGGCAAATATGGTCCTTTAATTATTTGAGAATGATAAGTTTGGCCCTTGGTCTATTTAAGATTGGCAAGACCAACCCTTGGACTACTTTTCATAATTTATGTGTTTGGTCCCTAGGTTTTGTGGAATTGCAAATGGTCCTTGTGTTTAATAAACAACCATCCGGACCCTATAATTATCCCAAGCCCAACACTAAACCTCTTGGCCCAATTCACTTACCCGTCCTTTACCCACAACCCGACAACCCAAACCCACGCTTTTAAAATAAACAAACCCGCCCCTAGCCTGCGCTCTCCCGACTGTGATTGTCTGCGAACCCATCTCCTCCTACCTCCTCACCTTTCTACCTTTCTTGTTCCCCTCATCAACATCCCGCCAAGAGCATTAAATGCCCTCTTACCCACACTCAAACTCAACCATCAATAATATGTCCATTTCCGCCAAAACTAAATCAAAGGCCAAGATTGCATACACTCATCCAATGGACCAAAATGGAGGCGGAACTATTCGGGATGAGGGAGAAGCTTTCGAGCTATAAAAGAGAAGAATGTAGCAGCTTTCAAGGAGTAGTTAGTTTTATCATTTTTCTCTCATGTCTAATTTTAAATTAATGTTTTAGTGTAAAGCCAAATGTTGTAATTTCACCTTCCTTGTATTACATTTAAGTAATTTCATCTTTGTAATCAGCTTTTAAGAATCAATTTTCAAGTTTAGCTAAAATTTGTATTTTGTGGTAATCATGAAAATCTCAATTGAATAATCATATTCAAACTTTGAATACCTTATTTTCTCATTCAAATGAGCTTAAATAAGCTATACATAGTCTTTGATAAGTTTACAAACAAGTTTCAAATATTTTGGATGCAAGGTCAACAAAAGTCAACCTTGAGCTCATATGGTTCGAAATGGGTACTCGTTGATGCAGAGGATGAAAATGGGTCGATTAGTATCATTTAGCATAGGTTCGGGTTCGGTTTTAACTCTGACACCGCTTGAGCCTCGGAGTTCTCTGCTTCCATTTCCAAATTTTTGCAACATTGCATTTTATGCTTATAGTGTATCTGTGGTAATCTTTAATGTAAACCTGCTTGATCACTGCTTTTAGGTCTAGTGAACTCAATTTGATCAATATGGTATGTCGGTTTAGTAGATAGTGTAGGTTTAAGCTCATATCAATGTTATATGGGTGTTTGGATCAAAGCTTAAATCATCTTTTGAGGTTATCATTATGGGTTAGATCAATTGCTTCAAGCTTGTTATAGGTATATGCAAATATATCTCGCCTTTATTTTACCGCTCATTTGAGCTCTTAGTCAATTTTTCATTTCAATCGAACTTATTTCCATTATCGTTGAAATCGTGAGTTAGGAGTTTGCAAATAGGTGTTAAAAGTGGATAATCTAGCTTCCTTAAGTCTCATTTCATCACATTTCATCCATCTCGCCTTTCATTTGCATTTGAATCTCAATAAAGTCAATCTTCACATTGTTCTTAAAAGTCAAACCGCCAAAAATCGTAGTTTTACAAAACTTGCAAAGATGCAGTTCAATCAATTCTTTTGAGGGCCTGATTTTTGGTCCATTTGTAGTTTGTCGTGTGGTATTCATGACCCCAATTTGCTTACCTTTAAGCTTTTCTCGATTAGCTTATAAATAAGCTCAAACATTAGTAATTCTACCTGCTTCGCTGACTCTTCAAATTTTTGTATCCCATTTAGCGCTTTTGTTTGATCCATAATCTTCTCATTTTAGGCCCTCATTAGTCGCAAACTGGATATGTGATCTCTAGGTAGGTGTTTGAGATCTCCACCGGTTTTCCTTTTGCTTATTGGATAAGCCAATGCAAGTGCTCAAACAGTAGGGTCTAATCACCAGACAAGTATCATTTTGCTTTAATCTTAGGTAGACTACTCTATTAGGTGTTAGAATTAGCTATAATTAGTTGCCTTAGAATAGTTTTACCATAATTTAGCTTATGTTATCATTTGTTCATCGAGAGCTTATTAGCTTATTGTAAGTAGTTTATTTCTCGACAGCTTGTATCGTACCATTATTGTTTCTTCCACACAAGCACCACATTTTCTATTTTTCTTAGCTTTAGAATGTCATTTTAGAATTTCCCTGAAAGTTTCATAATTTTTAGACACTGTTTAGTATTTTTCTTATTTAAATTCAGTTTTTAATCATTTTTAATTAGCTTTTATTACAATTAATTGAGAAAAAGTTCCAAAAAATAATTTTTCAATTTTAATAATCTAAGATAAATATAAAGAGCAAAAAAAGATTTTTCCATATTTTTCTCCTTTATTTGGTATTTTCCATAATTTTAATTTGATTTAAATAGAATTAAATTCATAGAAAATAGAAAATTAATCCAAAAAATATAAAAATAGTTTTGAAAATTCTATTTTGATATTTTAGATTTTTCTAAGTCTTAATTTTTATTTTTCTAGCTTTATTTCCTAATTTCTTGTATTTTAGGTAATTATTAAATAGTTAAAATAGTTTTAATTAATAATAATTAGGTAATTAGTTATAAAATAATTTTCTTTTTCCAAAAATTTCTTTTATCATTAGGATTGTAAAATGTATTTTTCATATTTTTAGGATTTATATTGTATAAGTTTCACTTTTTATTTTGTACGCTTATGTAATTTTAATTTAAACGTAAGTTTTAAGTTTTAGATTTTAAACGCTCATCATTTTAAAAATAGTGATAGCGTTTATTTAATATTTTTAATCTTTTAATTTCCTTTTGTTGCATTTTAGCCCTTGTAGTTTGTGTCCTTTTTCCGTAGTTATAATAATTCCAAATCTCCTTTCCTGCTCAAATCTCGCGATCACTATACGCTTGATTATCCATTGCACAATTACCGGGACATAACGACCCCGGGAGACTCTATACCCCGTGATCTTCATTGAGTCTCGCCCCGAGCGCTTTTAAGTCGATTACGGCCCCGCCATCCACACGGCAGTGCTTGCGTGATTTAGCTCGACCGTCTGAGAGCCATCAAATTGCTTGCCCTTGTTGAACCAAACCAGAATAAAAGGCTAGGAATGCTCAGCTCATAGAAGGTAATTACATGTCCGAGTCAGGCACCCAGTTGCTGTGTGCAATCGAGAAAGATAAGATATTAAATGAAATCACTAGTGAAGAAGATGAATAACAAACAAATGATCCCAAATGAAGAGAAAAACAACATCTTCTCCTCATGATTACAAGAAGGAAAACGGATTTCTTGAACAGTTTAAGCCTCTACTTTGTTGACCGAAACGGAAAAGGATTTAGATAAGGCAGTGACGGAACATTATTGAAACAAACCTCCCTTGAAAACGCCAGCGATCGTATCCTCCTAAACACCAATGCATCTTGTTCCTAGAACACCGTTACCAGCAAGACACCAATTAATACATTATATTTCAACTATTTGTTGATTTTGAGAAACGTGCAAGAGAAGGATCACACCCATCGGTAATCAAGGAGAAAGAGGTTTTGAACAATGAAAGAATGTTATTTAACCGAGGTCATGCCCTTCAACTTCTAAACTTCAGATCACTTGAGAGTCTTGGGTAGAAATCGATATTGCCATGGCGAAAAGGATTTGATGCACGGTTGTCGGGTTACGACAGCAGACATCATAACGATAATGAGCGGAAAGAATCGACAATGAACGAGAACTTATTACGAAACGTGTCGCTCAACGCTTTCATCGCTCAATTGCCCATTATCGCTTCCTTCACGAACTATCTCCGGCCCCGAAAGTCTCCCATTGATCTGAACATTGAGCAATTCCAACCAATTCTGAGTTGAACCGATGATCATGACACTTTGGTTAAACATTTTTTAAACTAGAAGTCGAGTATTATAATCACAACTGAAAAATATCAACATCCTCAAAGAAAATGTCAAAACCAACATCAAGATATCAGTTGACGCTCAAATCGAACCAGAAAGGTGATCTGCTCGCACGACAAAAGTTCAAATCACTGTGCGGTCACGACGTTTCAACGCCTTTAGATTCCGTAATTTCAACGCCACCTTCACCAGGTCATGCTTTCGCCAAAGGAAAAACTAGTCTTCAAAGAAGTGGCATAAACGCCGCTTCAACGAAATATCAACAGTCACCGAAACACCGCATCAAAACAACGAACAAATAGTTTCAATGGCCCAGCAAAGGAAATTGAGAATCGAAGCGTGCAAAGGAAAATGCCACGATCAATGGGAGTGTGATCCAAGGCTCACTGCAATAACATATGCTTTATCTGTGACATGTCCCCTCATCCCGAGGAACAAACTCGCCATTCAAACATACTCATCATCCATGACGTCAGTGAACAAACCGCGTGAGATTGTTGAAGAGGAAGTTGTAGAAACCGACGATAATGCACTCGATGCATGCTTATATGCAAACCATCCGCAACCAATGCTGATCACAATATGCCCAAACACATTAGCAGAGACCTTAATGATTCCATGCTCCGATGCCCAAGGTCAACCATGATATGCACTCGATTCTCATCAGCTTTGAATGTGAACCCAGTGTACCTTGAGCAGTTCAGATTCTAGATCCGTCAACGTTAAGAAAGAGAACTGTCACGTTTCTAGAGCACAATCTCAAGACTTAGTTTTAAGAGTGGTGAACAGAGTACACTGTACGTAGTTGTGATCTCAAACACATCTAAACAGTGGTGCAAAGAGTAGTAAAACAAACCACGTTCTCATTCCTTTCACAGAGTAATCAGCGACACAACAGTGGAGCAGTCAAAGTCTCAAGACAATACTAATGGAATGATATCTTCCAGCTAAGCAACGTGCACCGAAAGAGCAGAAGAACAATCTAGGAACTTTAAATTTGAATGAACAAACGAATCGCGTTCGATCTTAGCACATATAGGCATCAGATCAATCTCGAATCGAGACTATTTGCAAACCTTGTATCGATGATCCCGCTGAATTGCTTCAATCGCATGTATGCCATGTAACAGCCTTGCCTAACGATGTTAACTCGCCCAGTTAATATTAATGCTAAACTCATGCATGTGCAGGTAGGCAAAAGCGAAGAGAACACGAAATTACGGAAACTCCACAGAAGAACATCTCGTTAATAGGCTTTTATTGACACCGTTGGTCATAAGATTAATCGATAACGCCCACCAGAAATGGATGCTCATCGCAGAACTATTCTCCCGTGGCCCAGAACAGGGTTAAGCACGCACACTAGTATTGCATCTATTCACTGACCGATTCCATCATTTATTTTCTATGAATGTTTCATCAACCCGATGCCGGTGGTCCAACCATTGTTCAATCAACGGAACTCTTTCAGACGGATCCACCGTCTCATTTCAAATCGTCAGACGTTTCAGTCGACCGCCAGTTTGCAGGCCGACTTCGTGTCAGCATGATCGAGCCGATGAGACCGCCACGCCGGTCTTCGCGACGACCATCGATCGTTAGATTTGGCAATGATTCGCGCTATTACGGGTTGGCGATATTATGCATTGGAGAGAGTCATCTCCATAGTGTATTATGCGGAAGGTTTAGGTCAGCATCTCGTTCTTCGTCAATTCGCGATCTCAGAAGTAGCCTCAAAAATACGCACTGCCAGAGATTCACGGCAGCGAACCGCTGAAAGTGAACCGGCTCAAACCACACCATCTCTATCGATGACACGATGAGCTCACCAATCACAGTTGCTGCCTCAACACAGTCACGGTTGCATCGCTGGTCAATCACTGAACTTCGCAACACATCAATCATCTTCCCGCAGCGACTTAGTCAGGAGGTTTACCCAGACCAGCATGAAAGATCATCTTAGTTCAAGATGTCAATTGGGAAGCAAGAAGTATGCCCAAACCCAAACCTACCAACTCCGTCATATGTTCTTCATATGATTCATATGGATTTACGCGACCACGAGGCGTAATATCTTGAAGAAGTATGTTAGCTGGGTCGATGATTATTCTAGATTCACCGGCCGTTTATGGACAAAGGATGAAACTCCTCGATCATCATCAAACTCATCAACCGCAGCAAAGACCTAAACAAAACCGCCGACGTCAAACATAACGGACCGAAGTTCAGTCAACAAACAATTAGTGAAAGCGCAATCAACCATCAGCAGAAGTTCCACGAACCCCTCAATGTAATCTGTAGGAAAGACAAACGCACTTGTTGAAGCTACTAGAACAATGTCGATTCACTCAGCGTTCCAATCAGCCGGGTCGGTCACTACACCGCATGTTACACAAAATCGCCCCCCATTCATACTATTCACGAAAAATCCATGAATTCGTCCACAACATCAACTAATCTATCTTTCCTTCGCTGGTTTGGTAACGCGTACATCCAACAAATGAGGGTCAAGAATTAGGCAACTTAGGGCTGTCGACATTGAGTATTTGTAGGATATGCACCAAACAAAAGGGATACCAATCACAACAAAAGAACCCGAAATATCATGGAAACACCACGCCACGCTTGATGAGTCGACCGTCAAATGGCTCCTGACACCCACCAGACCCGACTTCAAAACAGCCCTATTGGTTCATCCTTGTTCCAAACTCCTCTCAAGAAACTCCATATGTACCCATCCGAAGATGATGTAAAGAAATTGTTTGATCCCATGTTTGATGAACTGATGAGTCTACTACTAATGAGGTGTCGATCCCTCAACAGATGCTCATTCCAATGAATGAAGTCAATCCATCAATTTCAATATCTCAGAAGTCAAGCAGCACCGCCGATCCTTCGCCTCATCAACAAATCATCATTCTTCAAATGTACATCATGGAATGTTTCGCATCAATGATGAAGTTAACTTTCTCATTCTTCGAAGATGCTCCATTTGAAAACATATATACTCCCCGAATCATCATCAACCATCTTCTTCAGAGACATCGACCACCACCCCGCCTCAACAATGCCACATGAACACCGTAAAATGGACTCACGATCATCCATTAGACAACATCATTGAAATCCTCTCGTCTCAGATCAACCCTAAGCAACTCGCAACCGATGCCTTATGGTGCTTCTTCAACTCCGCATTATCTAAGATCGAACCAAAGATGTTAAACTGCTATGAATGAAGATAGTCGTTCAATGCTATGCAAGATGAAATTCACGAGTTTGATCGCTCTGATGTACGGAGTTAGTACCGCCTTAGCGCGCTATGATTATTGCTCTAAAATGGATCTTCAGCAAACTTGATGAGCATGGTGATGTAAGAAGAACAAGGCGTCGACTAGTTGCTAAAGCGATATCGTCACAGAGGAGGGTATAGACTTTGAAGAATCGCTTGCTCAGCTGTTCGAATCAAGGCAATCGTAATCTTTCCGCTAATGCCGCTAGCAAGAACATGGTGGTATATCGATGGATGTAAAGACCACATTTCGAACCGAGATCTTGGAAGTTGTCACGCCACCATCAAGGATTTGTGAACCAAGAGCATCCTACTCACGCTTATCGCTTCAAGAAGGTTTTACGGCTTAGCAAGCTCCAAGTGGCATGGTATGATACATCACAAAGTTTCTTCTATCAACCGATTCAAAGAAAGGAGCGCTGATCCTACATTGTTCACCGTAGTCAAACATTTAACTCATGTTCAAATTTATGTTGACGATATTATTTTGCCTCGATCGACCCAATGGAATGTGATCGCTTTTCTAACGAAATGAGTTCAAAGTTTCAATGTCAACGATGGACAAATGTCATTTTCTCGATTACAAATTTCACAAAGTCCGGAGGCATTTTCATAAATCAATCTAACATGCACATGAGATTTTAAAGAAATTTGATTTGATTCATGCGACCGCTGACACCCCCACGATCGATCAACCAAACTAGATGAGGACCTCTCGTGATCATGATCGACCAAACGAATATCGGAGTATGATTGATCCCCGATGTATCTCATCGCAGTGACTGCACATCTTGTTCTCCGTGGTGCATGTGTGCTAGATACCGGCTGCCTTTCACTAAAAGCACCTCAAGCAAGAACGTCTTCGTGATTCCAAGGAACCATCAATACGGGACTACGGCACCCGCGAAGGACCGGTATGTCACTAACGGCCATGCGCAGCCGATCATGTGTGTTGTCAAGATATCGCCGGCACGCCGAGGTGCTCAGCCATGGGTGATAAGCTTGTAGAGTCGTGTCTTCAAAGAAGCAATGAGTACTTTATTTCTTCACGAGGTCGAATACATAGCCATGTCATCTTGTTGCGCTCAAATCTTATGGATGAGATCTCAATTATCCGACCATGGCTTTGAATTCAACAAAATCTCCTCGCATCGCGATAATAAAGCGCTTATTGCTCTCTCATGCAACAACGCTCAACACTAAGAGCAAAGCATAGCGACATTCTACATCATTTCATCAGAACAAGTGGGAAAAGGGTGGTGGAACCATATTTTGTGAGGTTCGATCGCGCCAGCGTATATCTTCACCAAAGCTCTTCCAAGAGAACGCTTTCAGTTTATTCTTCCACTGGCTGGTTTGAAAAGCCTTCAACCAATTCCTCAAACGCCTCAGAGGAAGACGAGAGTAAAGGTCTTTTTCATCATCTCTGTACATATATATTTGAAAAAACAAAATACAAAATTATAAAACCTTCAAAAATCAAATAGAAAATATAAAACTTTCAAAATCCATAAAAAAAAAAAAAAAAAAAAATTGTCATTTTTGTCATGTTTCTTCCGGCTCGATAATATCTACGGTTTTCGTCATTCAAAGAATGACACGGACTTTAGATGTTGTTCAATTCTTTAAAAAAAAAAAAAAAAAATGAAAAATGAGAGAACACGATTTATTGTCATTAGCAATAACTCCTTTTAAAGAAGAAAGCCAGTTTTATCACAGCCAATGTTCCATGCTCGATTCTTTAAACTTTATTCTGCTGTAACCAATGCTTTGGAAAATATCTCATCTCTATTTTGATAATCATCGCATTATTTGTCAAAAATCATTCAACCGGTCAACAATCAGTCATCGATCGAGAATGATTTCACCGTTTGTGCCATTAAATTGTTTCAAAGATATACACGCACGTTTTATAAATGAGTTTAAAGTCCCGATCCTATCGTCAAACGCCACATCGAAACAACACCTTCAGCCAAAATCAATTTAACACGAGATCACAATCAAACGTTTGACAGGTGATCGGGAGAATGTGTGATTTAAATTGATTTAATCGACACTGCAAACGGCTCATCACAGCATGCATGTCGTTCTTCATGCGGACAACGACCTCAACTTCACGCACACGGGGAGCATCTATCTTAAACCTGATTTGAACGCGATCATCATCCAACGCAAACCCCTCATATGTGCAAAATCCTTTCGAGGCACATCGGGGAGCGACTGATGAAATCCGTTCCCTGAAACGCCATATTTACTGATTGAAGCGGAAGCGATGTCAGAAAACGGCATCAAACGTTAATTTTCGCCCGCCGCCAACATCATCACTGACGCACATGCGAGCTCGCCCAAAACATAAAAACACCGTGAATAAATGCCTGATATCATCATCAGCATTCCACCGATCAAACGGTTTTATTGATCCAACGGCGATGAACAACAACGGACCAACCCTGTTTTTAACGCACGATGATATGACGATAAGCGTCAGTATTGTCTCCGATGATCCGCCGTGACCGAGGATTCACCAGACAACCACCACTGGTGTAGTCCTGTAGGCATGACGATAAAGAGAAAAACGAGAGGAAGAGCGACGCGGTCGAAGCATCGAAAACCAACAGTTCCAACAGTTGAAGGTTCCGCAGCACGGGTCGAAGACCAAAAGAACAACGGCGAAATAGCAAACAGCCTCCATTTATTCTCCAGAACCGGTTCACCACATGCCAACGATGGCAACATCGGCTGACGTCACCAGCGACGACCGCACTCACCCTTCCAACCACCGTTCCCCAGCGGCCTTGTTTCACGGGAACCGACATCTATCGACCGCCCCAGAGATGGCCGATATGAAGAGAGACCTTCCCACCAGACCAAGATCCAAACATGCCCGAAGCCACGATCATCAACACCACACGACTTCAACGAAGACCGTCAACCAACGTGAAAAGAGATCTGATCTGAGTCCACGACATTGCCTGTATATCCCGAATGTGTTCACATAGTCACGAATGAAGATGAGCCGAGCCAACATCAAACAAGTTCCCAGCGGCACGCGATCCATTACAGATCAACTACACGATCAACCCAACGAACACGGGCGATTCAATCTCTGAATCAATCGGTCCGTTCAAAGCATGGATCGACGGACGCCTTGAAAAACGGTCGCGTCGCTAACAAACCTTTCAGACATCGACCGCACATCATTTTTCAAACCAAAAGGTATTTTTGCTGATTGATACCGATTAAAACTTGCATTGCAAAAACACTTCATTGAGCACACACCATTGCCAAATCTTCATCAATCGCTGACCTGTACCGTCGTTCACCACCGCGCCAGTCGAGTCGCCCGCCCGAGAACGTTCAGAACAAGCGAAACCCCGCCGGCGAGATCGATCTTACCATCACGTGCAAGACATCGATCAACGGAACGGTTCGTCAATCAATCAGTGATCAAAGACACCGCACACTCATTGTTAATCGTTGTATGCAGTACCGACGCTTGCGCACCGATCGACGGAGCCGGTCGATCACAGTCGATGTCACTTCAACACATCTGTCTCAAAGAAACCGATTGCGCATCACGACCGACATTCACCCATGCCGCCACGCACGCCACCGTCACGATTCAACAAAGTCGCCACCGACGCGAAGATTTCACGATCCAAATGCAGCAATGCCCGGCCAGTCACAACATCATATACACCAACACCACAGGATGCGTCGCAGATTGTCGATATCCGATGATCCAAAAGATGGCCTCTCGATCACGCGATCAAGAGAAGACCCACTGAAGTGTAAACATGCACGCGGCAGAATCACGACCACGAGCAGAGCAGCGACTGATCAAGAATGAAGATCAACTGCCAATGCAATCACTCAGCATTCAATGGGTTTGGCATGATTGAGGTGACCTCCTGGGAGATTGTTAGAATTCTGTAGTTGAAGAGCCCACACCATAGCAGTAATCGCTAGAAAGTCAGAGTCGTAGTTCCTTTGTTGCAGTATTTAGTTTGGTCGGACAGGACGGAGCCCACCATCGCATGCCTCGATCCACCAAAGTGTGGCGAAGTTATGAAGACTATATTTCACCTCCAGAGAGTTGAGCTCATAATAATATCTTCACTTCTCTCACCAAGTTCCCTAAACCTCTAACTTTCTCTCTAGAATTCCATCTATATGCTACTTTGTGTTATGGTTTGATGTGTATGTGAAAAGTTATATCTTATGATATTATTATGAGCTCCAACTCTACCTTGGAAGGTAGAGAGTATTTATAGTCTTACATAAATCGCCACACATCGGGTCGTGGATCGTGCATACAATGGTAAAGACCCGTCTGTCCTCCACGGTGTTACTTAACTAAATACTACTTAACTTAAAAGAACTACGACTACGAGCTTTCTAACGATTACATATACTTGAGGTGACCGACTCTTTAATACGTGGAATTTCTAATTCCTAACAATCTCCCCTAGGGAGGTCACCTCAATCATGTACAAAAATACATTGAATACAACCTGATAATACATTAACAATTGATCTTGCATCCTTTATGTAGTCCTTTGCTCCTAAGCTCGTAGTCATTGATTCTTCACATTGCATGTTTGGTTATTCCAAGTGGAGGTCTTTACTAATCCACGTGATAATAAGTTTGAGCCAAAGATTCGAGATCATCGCTATCAACAATCTCGACACATCCTTTGTGGTGTTGGTATTATGTGATGTTGTGACATTAGGACCGACATGCTCACATTCCGATCATGATATCTTCTCATCGAGTAGCGGAAGCATTTGTTGAATCAAGATATTAGCAAAGCAGAGCGTAAGCATGGAGTGAAAATATCGAGTCATTGATGCAATAATCATGATTTCTTTGAGTTGAATGTGTTAAGTGAGCATGCGGCTATGGATTGACCGCTTCATTCGATCACCGCAAACGCCGGGTGTACCGCATACAACGCTTAGCAATAAATCGCACGAAAGTGTCTTTGATCACTTTCGTTGAATTGAGGTACACGCCCACGGTTCCCCGCTGATCAAGACATGTACCGCCTGTGATCGTATAATTCAAGAATTTCCTTGACAGGGTTTCGCAATGCTCTAGTCGTTCTCAAACCGAACATCTCAAAGAAGACAACACGGAGTGAGTGAACCAAAAATTTTAAGTCCACCGATTGATGAAAAGAGATTTGAAAACAATCGTATTGCTCAATAGAAAATTGTTTTTGCAATACAACGAAGGTTTTATTGAAAATCAATTATCAATCATAAAACACCTTTTGGTTTGAAAAATGAGTACACGGTCGATGTATCGAATAAAAGAGTTGTTAAGCACAAAGACCGGTTTTTCAAAGGTATCCGCTCAATCCATAACCTCGAACCGTGATTGATTCAAGAGATTGAATCGCCCCATTGTTTCGTTCGGTTGTCACATGGTTGATCTATATAATAGATCTCACATGCCACCTACCAGAGCTTGTTTGATGTTGGCTCGAAGGCTTTCCATCTTCATTGTGAATATGTATACACATCACTCGGATGTTCCGCAATACCACAAGGATAATGCGTGGGACTCAAGATATAATCTCTTTCCACATTGTGTGAAACAGAGAGTCTTCATTGAAAGTGTCCTAATGAGATTTATTGATGATCTCGTGGCTCTAGACTCAATTTTGTGCATATTTGGATCCCGTGCGAGAGACTAGGAGAGGGTCTCCTTCTTCAATATCAACAATCTCTAAGAGAAAGTCGATAGATAATGTCGGTTCCCGTGAGAATGAAACAAGCCCTTTTAAGAGAAACTTGAGTGGTTTGGAAAGTTGAAGTGCAATGCGCCACCGGGTCCATGACGCCTTGTCTTCAATACCGATGTTACCATCAAGAGCATATGAAGTGAACCCGTTTCGCCTAAGGTTGAATAAATGGAGGGCTATTTGTTTTCACCCTTTCCTCATTCAATTCTTTTTAATTCTTCAACCCTTCAAGCTTACCGAGACTTCATAGCTAGAACCTTGTTGGGTTTATTCCAAGATTAGCTCGGTCTTAGTCCGCACTCTTCCCATATCTCATTTTTTTCTCCTTTATCATCATACCTAAGGACTTCTACACTAACTAGTGGATTGTCCTCGGTAGATCCCTCCGCTCGGCGGATCATGGGAACACATACCTAACCTTATCATCCTTATATCACCGTACATAAAGTAAAGTTGGTCGGTCAATTTGGTATTGTTCATCCGCCATTGGATCCAATTGAAAACCATTTGAAAATCAATTCGATACTTGTGATATATTATCAAAGCATTTTGTACCGAATTGTTTTTGATATTTTAGAACGAGAACTCCCTCAACATGTGCATCAAGTATTTGAAAATGTTTAGCACACGGAGGCAAGAGAAAGAATTAACTTCTTTGATTACCATTTTCTAAAGATATCAACATCACTTCCCATATCAAATCAAGTAGATATCGCATTTCGGGAAGGATGAGGTTTCCATAATTTGCTCCCCTCAATATGTGCCTCGAGGTTTGAAAAGAGTTTTGCACATACTAGAGGGACCCGCACATTGGGATGAATGATCACGTTACAAATCAAAGGTTTAAGATAGATGCTCCCTCAACATGTGCATTGAAAATTTGAAATCGTTTGTCACATGTGGAAGGACAACATGTACATCCTTATAAAACCATTTACCGAATTATCGCTTTAAATCCAATTTAAATCACACATTCTCCCCGATCACAATTATCAAATCATTTGAGATTTGTGATCTCTTATTGATTTAAATTGATTTTGAAAGCTTTTAAGGGAATTGTGACTTGATTATGAAAGCGTTTTAATCGATAAGGATCGGATTTTAAGACTTTAAACTCCATTGATAAAACATGCATGTATATCTTTTGAAAACAATTTAATGCCAAATAACTTTTTAATTTAATTGAAATCATTCTCCCCTCAATCAATGACATAGGTTGTTGATTGAGAGATAGAGATTTTGACAAATAAGTCCCGATGATTATCAAAAATAGAGACCGAGTTATTTTTCAAAGCATTTAGTTTTCAAGAGATAAATGTTTATAGAATCGAGCATGGAATTTGAAAACATGGTGAAACATGGCTCGTTTTTCTTTTAAAACCGGTTATTGCTCGAAAATGACAATAAACCATTTTTCTTTCTCCCAATATATATATATATATATATATATATATATATATATATATATATATTATAATATCTAAAGTATATGTCATTCTTTTAAGAATTGAACAACATCTAAAGTCCGTGACATTCTTTGAATGACAAAGACAAAGACCGTAGATATTATCGAACCGAGGAAAAAAAAACATGACAAATGATAATATTTTTGAAGATTTTTATATTTTTCAAATTTTTATGGATTTTGAAAGTTTTATAATTTTGTATTTTGTTTTTCAAATAAATATATATACAAGAGATAGATGAAGATAGACCTTTACTCCTCGTCTTCCTCCTCGAAGACGTTTGAGAGTTTCGGTTGAAGGCTTTTCAAACCAAGTCGTGGAAGAATAAACTCAAAACGTTCTCTTGGAAGAGCTTTGGTGAAGATGTCTCGCTAACCGATATTCGACCTCACAAAATATAGTTCCACCACACCTTTTTCCACTTGTTCCCGATGAAATGATGTCGAATGTCGATATGCTTTGCTCTTGAGTGTTGAACGTTGTTGCATGAGAGAGCAATATCACTTTATTATCACAAGATGAGGATTTTGTTGAATACAAAGCCATAGTCGATAATTGAGATCTCATCCATAAGATTTGAGCACAACAAGATGACATGGCTATGTATTCACCTCTCAGTAGAGGAAATAGAAGTACTCATTTGCTTCTTTGAAGACCACTCACAAGCTTATCACCCAAAACTAAGCACCTCCCGACGTATTTCGACGAGTATCTTGACACCGCATGATCGGATCCGCATATGCCGTTAGTGACATACCGGTGTCTTTGGGTACCAAAGTCCCATATTGATGGTTCCTTGGAGATACCGAAGACCCGCTTAACCGCTTCAAGGTGCTTTTTAGTAGGCTTAGCACGGTATCTAGCACACATGCAAACAGCGAACAAGATGTCTCGGTCTACTAGCCGTGAGGTACATCGTGGATCCAATCATACTACGATATTTTGTTTGGTCAATCATGATCCCCGAGAGGTCCTCATCTAGTTTGGTTCGGTCAATCATGGGGTGTCAACAGGTCACTTGAATCAAATCCAAATTTCTTTAAAATCTCATTGCATATTTAGATTGATTTATGAAAATGCCTCCGGACTTTGTGAAATTTGTAATCCCAAGAAAATGACATTTGTCCCATCATTGACATTTGAAACTTTGAACTCATTTCATTTGAAAACGATCACATTCCATTGGGTCCGCCGAGGCAAAAATAATATCATCAACATAAATTTGAACATGAATTAAATGTTTGCTCGACTTCGGTGAACAATGTAGGATCAATCGCTCCTTTGATGAATCCGGTTGATAGAAGAAACTTTGATGATGTATCATACCATGCCCTTGGAGCTTGCTTTAAACCGTAAAGAGCCTTCTTCAAACGATAAACGTGAGTAGGATGCTCTTGATTCACAAATCCTTCAGTTGGTCGACGAGACGACTTCTTTAAGATCTCCGCTCGTAAATGCCGTCTTTACATCCATCCGATATACTACCATGTTCTTACTAGCAAGATTAGCCGAAAGATTACGATTGCCTCGATTCGATCAACTGGAGCAAAAGATTCTTCAAAGTCTATACCCTCCTCTTGACGATATCCTTTAGCAACTAATCGAGCCTTGTTCTTCAACACATCACCATGCTCATCAAGTTTTACTTTGAAGATCCATTTGAGAGCTATAATCATAGCACGCCCTGAGCGTGTACTAACTCCCATACATCAAGACGATCAAACTCATGAATTTCATCTTGCATGGCATTGAACCAAATTATCTTCATTCATGGCGGTTTAACATCTTTGGTTCGATCTTAGATAGTACGGAGTTGAAGAAGCACCATAAGGCATCGGTTGCGAGTTGTTTCCGGGTTGATACAGACGAGAGGATTTCCAATGATGTTGTCTAATGGATGATCGTGAGTCCATTTTCTCGAGGTGTTCATGTGGCGCTTGTTGAGGAACCGAGGTAGTGAGTCGATGTCTCCTCAAGAAGATGGTTCGATGATGATTCGTGAGTAGCAAATATGTTTTCAAATGGAGCATCTTCGGGAGTAGCAAAGGGATTAACTTCATCATTGATGCGAAACATTTCCATGATGTACATTTGAAGAATGATGATTTATTGATGAGATCAAGGATCGCAGCAGTGCTTCTTGACTTAAAGATATTGAGACCAAGGATTGACTTCATTCACAGAATATGAGCATCCTCTGTTGTAGGGATCAACACCTCATTAGTAATTGAATCATACAGTTCATCAAACATAGGATCAAACAATTTCTTTAAGTCATCTTCATATGGAGGTACATATGGAGTTTCTTGAGAAGAGTTTGGAACAAGAGATGATCCAATGGGACTGCTTTTGAAGTGCGGGTCCCGAGTGGAGTGTCCAGAGCCATTTGACCGGTCACCATCAAACGTAACGTGAATTGTTTCCATGATATTTCGGGTTCTTTTGTTGTAGATTCGTATCCCTTTTGTTTGATGCATATCCTACAAATACTCCAATGTCGCTTTTAGCCCTAAGTTTGCCTAAGTCTTGACCTCATTAGTTGGATAGCACAATGCACCAAACACACGAAGGAAAGATAGATTAGGTTTTCTGTGTGGACAAGTTCATATGGAGTTTTTCCATGAACAAGTGTGAATTAGGGAACGATTTTGTGTGTAGCATGCGATGGCAATTGCTTGACCCGAGAAACATTGGAACCTTTGAGTAAATCAAGATTGTTCTAGCGGCTTCAACAAGAGTTCGATTTCGCCTTTCAACTACACCGCTCGTTGAGGAGTTCGTGGAACACTTCTTTGATGGCTGATTCCAACGCTTTCATAGAATTCATTAAGTTGTTTGTTGACAAACCCGGCCCATTGTCTGCTCGATAATTCGACGGTTTTGTTAAGTCGAACTCGCAATGTTTGATGAGTTTGATGATGATATCGAGTTTCATCCTTTGTCCATAAGAACTTGACCTGTGAATCTAGAGTAATCATCAACCACAACTAACACATATTTCTTCCCAAAGATATTCTCGCACCTCATTGGTCCACATAAATCCATATGAATCATATGAAGAACTTCGTGATGAGTTAGTAGGTTTGGGTTTATGGGCATACTTCTTGCTTTTTCCCAATTGACATGTCGAACAAAGATGATCCTTTTCATACTTTAGTCTAGGTAAACCTACAACTAAGTCCTTTCGAAAGATCGTTGATGGTGCCAAGTTCAAGTGATTGAGACGACGATGCCATAACCATGACTTTGTTTTGAATCCTTTGATAACAAGCAGATTGGAGAAGCCCTCATCATGTCATCGATAGAGATGGTGTAAAGATTTGACCCACGAGTTCCTTTTAACAGTTCCTTACCATTAAGATCTCTAACAAAGCGGTATGTTTTCAAGGCAATTTCTAGATCGTAATCACGAATTGACCAACAGAGAATGAGATTATGACCCAAACCTTCTACATAGTAAACTCTAGAGATGACACTATCACCAACAACATAATCTCCATAACCCATAATAGCACCGAAATGATCATTACCAAATCTAATGGCCCGATGAATTTGCTCACGAAGTTCATGAGCGCATGACCGGTCTCCAAATATATGCTTGGAACAACTGAGTCCGTGTACCACGTAACGATTTGAACGATCTACAGCTTGAACACGCACAAGAATGGATAATCGATAATTGGGATCCCCATGCAAGAATGGGTTCCATTTGGTTAGTAACAATGTTTGGAACACCCACATCGAAATAGAAGCATTCATATCGTAAAGTGAGGCAATGGAATCGTTGTGAATAGATGCAAGATTAGTGTCAGATTAGCCTGCTCACAAGTGTGATCACTTCTTAAGGGAATAGTTCTACCAAGAGGCATCCATTTTCTAGTGGGCATTATCTCGATTAGTCTTAAGACCAACAGTGTCCAATAAAAGCCTATTTTATCGAATGTTCTTCCCGGGGTTTCCACTGCTTTCTAACTTTCTTTCGCTTTTGCCTTTTAGCCTTCTTAGCATGAATTTTAGCATTAACAATATTAATCGGACAATTAACATCATTAGGCGTAACAAGAACACCACATTCATGATTAGAAATGTAATTCAAGCGATATCATCGTACAAGGTTTGCAAATAGTATCGAATTGAATTAATTACAAGACGCCTATGGCTAATACTAGAATCAACACGATTCGCTTTATTCAATTCAAGCTTAAAGTTCCTAGATTGTTCTTCTACTCTTCTAGTGCACATTCTTAGCTTGAGAGGTCCTATCATTCCTTGTATTGTCTTGAGACTTTGACCGCTCCGCTTAATGTCACCGATTACTCCCGTAGAGGAATGGGAACATTAGTTGGTTTAACTACTCTTGCATCACTGCTTAGATGTAATCGTCCGAACTACATGCAGTGCACTAAGGTTCACTTTCTTAAAACTAGAGGTACTTGTATTTGTACTCCTAGAAGGCACACTTGAGTTCTCTTTCTTAGCATTGATGATCCGAATCGAACTACATAAAGGCACACTACGGTTCACATTCAAAACATTGGGAATCGAATGCATATCATACTTAGCGTTAGGCATTGAGCATGGAATCAAAGGATTAACTCTCTCACCTAATGACTTTGGGCATATTGTGATCAAGCATTCTAAGATTTCTTGAGATCGTTTGGCATATAAGCATGCATGTCCAATTGCATTATCATGAGGTTTCTCTAGCTTATCCTCTTCAACAATCTCACGCAGACATTCTAGGCAATCCTTAAGGGATGAGAAGTATGTTTGAATGGCAAGTTTGTTGTTCCTTAGATGAGGAGGACATATGTCACGATAAAGCATATTTATTACAAGAGTGAACCTTTGATACAACATTCTCCCCATTGGTCATTGGCATTTTCCTTTTACCGACTCTTCGATTCTCAATTTCCTTTTGCAATGACGCTATTTGATCGTTATTTTTGTTACGAGTGACTTTAATTGATTCAAATAACTCATTGAAATGACGTTAACCTTTTCATTTTCTTCTAGAAAACTTTCATTTTCCTTTTGTAAAGCATTTACTAAGTTTTGAAGATGAAACGTTTGAGAATTCGAGAATCTAAAGGAGGAGGCATTTGGGAGCCCGTCATATTGTTTGTTTGACCCTTTAATTGAGAGATTTGGGCTTTCAACTTTCTCGATCGTGTTGCACCGAGCTTGAATCGCTCATCACGCTTGTTAATTTGAAAACCGCATCAAACTCGAGCATCCGAAGATGTCTTGACATTTGAAGTTTTGACATTTTCTTTAAGATGTTGATATTTTAGTTGTAAATTAAAATGCTCAACTTCTAGTTTAGAAAATGTTTAACCAAATTGTCGTGATCATCCAGCTCAATTTTCTCGCTTAGTTTAGAATTAGTTTTTCAAGCTCAATGACACGATCATGGGAGACTTTCAGGCCACGAGATAGTTCATGAAATTTGGAAGCATTAATAGAGCAATTTGAAGCGTTGAAAACACATCTTGAGCAACACATTCAAGAATAAGATTCTCATTTAATGTATGCAAGTTCTTTCTCTCAATCTCATTATATTTCAAAGGCACGCTCATAGTCACTAACTTCAACAACCATTGCATCAAATTCCTTTTCCATTCCCTTAATATCGCTTTCTATCCCCTTTAAGACTCTCAAAGTGATCTTTTAGAAGTTTAAAGAAGGGCATGACCTCGCTTAAATAACATTCTTTCATTTGTTCAAAACCCTTTCTCCTTCGCTTATACCAAGGGTGTGATCCTTTTCTTGCAAGTTTTCTCAAAATCAACAAATAGTTGAAATATAACGTATTGGCTAATTAATGTCTTGCTTTTAGTGGCAATTGTTCTAGGTACAAGATGCATTGGTGTATTAGGAGGATACACAATGCTTCTAGGCATTTTCCAAAGGGAGGGTTTGTTTCAACAATATTTTCCGCTTTCGCTTATCTAAATCCTTTTTCCGTAAGACTTGTTCGGAGTCAACAATGTCCGAGGCTTAAACTTGTTCAAGGAAATCCAGTTTTCCTTCTTGTAATCATGAGGAGTGATAATTATGTTTTTCTCTTTGCATTTGGGATCATTTTGTTTCTTATTCATCTTTTCCTAGTGATTTCATTTGATTTCTTATCTTCCTCAAGCACTCAACGCAACTAGGTTTCGCCTAGGCTTAAGGATTTCATTACCATCATAAAGCACCTTATGAGCATTTCTAGCCTTTTAATTACCTCTGGATTTGGTTCCTCAACAAGGGAATGCTATGCTTATCGCTTAAGACTCGATGTTTGGTGACCATGTGAGCAATCGAATGGTGTTTCCTTGTATGTACAACTTGTTTTCAAGTTTGTTTTTCAAAGTTTTCGATTAGAAAATCTCTCAAGAGTTTTGATTCCTTTGCATTAAATTCTTGCTTAAGCATTTTCACATTTTCTTGAAGTTCTTGTTTTGCTTAATTGTTTTAGAAAGTTTTTCTTGCAAGGAATGTAATTCTTGTTTCAATACTTCTTCTAAACTTACTTTTTCTAATTATCGTACTCACTTGGTCATCCATTTCCGCTCACGAGTGGTCAACTCAAATTTTGCACGTTGTTCATAAATAGCAACACGCCCTTATAGGCATTTAGTTCGAAATTACGGAATCATCGGGAGCACATGCAAGGTATTCATCAAAGACATAGTCAATGTTGATCGCAGAAGATGCATCACTTGGTACAACTTCACTTTCACTTTGTTTCACGTATTGATCGTATGGGACAATATTGTTATTACCCATATTTTCAACATTTGATTCAATAGTTTCATTGATTGTACTTTGTCATGCATCTGCTGCACATCGGCATCATCGTATAGTTTTAATACCTCGAGATGAGTTTTTCCTTGGATGGGCCACTTGTGGTGAAGAAGAGATCTTGGGAGAAACCATTGGAGAAATGCTAGCCATAAAATTGTGTGTGCAGAGGTCCATCATCTACATCGTAGTCGTATGCATCACGCCACGACTTGAAAGGCATTCGATGATTGTGACCTATCTCCGAATAGGTCGCTCATCCACATCTCGCATCATAGGTCTTGGCATTGCCCTCAAGAAGAAACAACAATTCCTCTTCATCCAAAGCAAGACCATTGTCCCGAGCTTGTGCCAGCAAAGATCTTATCTCTCAAGTAATCAAGATTCGTGGACGCTTTGGAGATGTGCGCCTTGCAATGTGTCCTTCACCACCACGCTTATAACATTTGATTGGCTTAGCTTGACCTTGGTTACCATTTCTTCCTCGATTCGGTTGCCAACATAACCTCTCCCACTCCACCTCTTCCCCGATCATACCGCCTTTCCCGAATCGGTTGCACCACGATCCTTCCATCTTTAACAAAGGCTTGATTGTGTGGGTTAGATGCGCTCGAGGTTGTTGTTGGTTTGTGGAGATAATTCATGTTTTGACTAATGAGAAGAGCTAGTTGATTAATGAAGTTACCCACGAGCATCAAGATCGCCTTGTTTGAACATAGGATCGTGAATGAGTTTGTGATTACCATTACCCAAGGGTATAACTTGTGATGCTTTGGTTGTGATTCCGATGTTTGAGTAGAAAGTCGTTGAGTCATTAGACGAGCTTGTCTCTCCTGGTTGGTTTTGAACCGATTGAGAATCAATTTTTCAAACATAGCATGTCTCTCATTCGAAGGAGGAAGGCATAGAGTTGCTCATAGTTTGTATTCTTCAATCCTTTAGTGAGCTTCACAATGGTGACAAACTTGTGCCATTCGGGATTCATGTTGTTCACAAATTTTGAGTTCAATTGAATGTTAGGCATAGTCATTCGATGTTCCTCATGTCATTCACTAACTTATGAAATCTCACATAGTACTCATAGACATTCTCATCCGGTTTCATCTTGAAGTGCTCAAATTCGTCATAGAGTTGGGATTCTTTGTCTTCCATAGTTAATTCAACCCGAGAGAAGCATCTTAACATTATCCCAAACCGCCTTTGCATCGTTGTTATGATTGATCGCCTTGTAGATGTCTTTAGGAAGACCTTGAAGAACAATGTTTGAAGCCCCGATATCTCGCATCAAATCTCTTTTATCCTTATCATCAAGCTCATCATACATCTTAGGTCCGTCCATTCCGTAAAACAGAGTACCATCTTCATTAGTATCAAGTATGTCTCTAGTCGTCTCAACTCGATATGGTCCTTCATCAATGGATTTGAGAATGTTGACACCATTTTCCTTTCCAAGGCAATACAATCGATTCGTTGAGCCTAAGAATCGTAGTCGGCCTGTCAAGCATGGGTGGATTTAGTATCCGAGCCACCGCTTGTACATCCTCGGCAACAATGGAGATGATAGTAGGGACGTTGGTAGACATGTTAACAGATTATACGGATTTTATAACTCTATGATTAAACCGGAAATAGATTCTTTCACGGATTTTACTAAATCAAGAGAAAACCGTAAACAATCACTCAAGTCGCTAGAAGATAATGCACTAAGTCGCTAGAAGATAATGCACTAAGTCGCTAGAAGATAATGCACTAAGTCGCTAACACTTAATTCGCTACACCACTAAGTCGCTAGAGTCCCAAGTCGCTAGACAAAAGCAAGTCGCTAAGTAGTAACTCGCTAAGCCTCAAGTCGCTAGCAAAATTTTGGCAAAGAATTGCTACTCAAGTCGCTAGAGATACAAGTCGCTAAAGAGCAACTCGCTATGCACCAAGTCGCTACCACTGTCGCTACCCGTAGTGGAGAGTCCACTACTTGTACCGTTAATCGCTAGGTCTAAGTCGCTAGCTCCAAAACCGTAACTCGCTACAAAATTGTGAAGCAAGTCGCTACGAAGAAATAAATCCGTATATCAAGTCGCTAGCAAGAGAAACCACATAAACATCACTTTTAATCCAAAACAACCCAACCAAGATGATTCAAGCTTACCAAATGAAAACCTAAACACTTGTGATGATTCTAAACATAAAAGTACTAACAAAATCCAAGCTTTAACACAAGAAATCAACCAAATGATGCAAAACCACTAAACTTTTCAAACTCAAAACCACCTAAAACCACTAGAAATCCAAAGATGTGCAAGATATGATCTAACCATGGCTCTTGATACCAATTGAAGGATATTAGTTTTCACATACACATCAAACCATAACAACAAGGTGGTGTATAAGTGGAATTCTAGAGAGAGAAAGTTAGAGGTTTAGGAACTTAGTGAGAAAGTGAAAGATATTATTATGAGCTCCAACTCTCTACCTTGGAAGGTAGAGAGTATTTATAGTCTTACATAAATCGCCACACATCGGGCTATGGATCAGGAATACAATGGGTAAAGACCAGTCCGTCCTCCACGGTGTTACTTAACTAAATACTGCTTAACTTAAAAGAACTACGACTACGAGCTTTCTAACGATTACATATACTTGAGGTGACCGACTCTTTAATACAGGGAATTTCTAATTCCTAACATTATTAGAGGTTAAGAGCAGTTGATAATTGTTGCATTTTGGTTCTTTTAGCATATTATAGCTTTTGTTATCAGTTGGTGGCTTGTTGTGTTCATTTGGCTTATTCAAGTGCTTATTTGTAAGCACTTGCTATAGCAGTTGCATTTTCCTACAAACAACCATCTGTTTTTCCATTTTTCCTAGATTCCTAATATTATTTTAGACTTTTCTTGAATTTTTCAGATTTTTCCAAATCAGTTTGCTATTTTTCCTCATTTTAATTAGTTTTTAAGCCTTTTAAATTAGCTTTTAATACAATTAATTAAGAAAAGTTTCAAAAAAATAATTTTTCATTTTTCTTAAGTTAAGATAAATATAAAAAGTCAAAAAAATATTTTTCCAAATTTTTCTTAGTTAAATTTGTATTTTTAAGCAATTTAATTAGTTTTAAATAGTTTTTAATTCATAGAAAATAGAAAAATATTCAGAAAAATATAAAAATAGTTTTGAAAATTCTTTTTGTTATTTTAGATTTTTCCAAGTCATAATTTTATTTTTCAAGCTTTATTTCATATTTTCTTTCATTTTAGGTTATTATTAAATGGTTAAAATAGTTTTAATTAATAAAATTAGATAATTAGTTATAAAATTAATTTTCTTTTCTAAAATTTTCTTTTATCATTAGGTTTGTAAAATATCATTTTCATATTTTTAGGATTAATATTGTGTAAGTTTCACATTTTCCTTTATGACGTTACGTAGTTTTAATTCGCTTTTATAAAACATAAAATCAAAAACATCATTTTGCAAATAGTGATAGCGTTTATTTAATATTTTTTATCTTTTTAATTTCCTTTAATTTGCATTTAAGCCTCTGTAATTTGTTTGCTTTTTCTGTAGTTGTATTATTCACAAATCCCTTTTTCTGTTCAAATCTCTCGATCACTATACGTTTGGTGATCCATTGCATAGCTCGCTGGGACATAACGACCCGGGGAAACCCTATTCTCTCCAGATCTTCATTGCATTGGTGTTTGAACTGTTTGAAGTTTCTTACGGTCGGCCATTCACAAGTGGCCGGTTTGTGTGAGAAAACTTGACGGTTTTGCATCGACCAAATTTTTGGCGCCACGCCGCCGAGTCAGGCCGATTATCTTCCGCTTAGCGATTAGTAGTTTGAATACTCACTCTTTGTTCATTACATCCATCTCTATCTATATATATATCCATATTTTCTTATAAAACCCAAAACCCAAAACATCCAAAACGTATAAAACACAAAAATATTTTCCTTTTGTTTCTATATATGTATCAAAATAAAAATACAAAAGATTTGTCGCTTTCTTAATAATAACAACATAAAAGATTACCACCGCAAACCAAGGCAGTGTACTACCTAACTAGGGGTACGACCATAATAAGTTCCCGAACCAAAGATTTAAAACTTGCCTTTGTGTCCTTGTGATTGGTGTACCTTTTTCAAAGAAGCCATTCATCTTGTGATTATTGGTTAAGTTCACTGTTGTTTTGCCTCGATTTTGTTTTAATTGATTTTGTTGTTATATCTAATTATCAGAACCAGAAAACCCAAAAAGATTCTTCTCACCCCAATTTTTATAATTCCCTTCATAATTCCCATTTCTCTCCTTAACTATGAGGTTTCTTAGAGTTAACTCTAGTGTATGCGCACTCGCTCTTCTAGATCTGTGAGCCCATTTCGTGAGCTTGTCAAGATTCCAAGAAGGCGTGTCCAGACTTCTCGCTCCTTCACCGGATCGAGATCCGGATCGCTCACACTACTTCCATTATCATGGCGGAAGAACGCCTATGTGTGAGCTTCTCCGTGCACCCATCGACGGGTATGGAGATGTTATCGTTGTACCACCATCGTGGTGAAAATTTTGAACTCAAAACCGGTTATCAATCTTGTAACCTCAAATCAATTCTACGGTTTTGAGCGGATGATCCTCATGCTCATATTCGATGGTTTAACAAGATTGCATCTACCATCAAATACAAAAATGTCCCCACCGATGTCAAGCTTTCTTCTGCTCCCATTTTCTCTTGAGGGCAAGCCCGGATTTGGCTTGAAAACAACCCCTTAGTCTATTGAGACATGGGAAGATCCGTGAAGAAATTTGTGAATGAATTTTATCCACCTTCCAAAACCACGAGTCTCAAAATGAAATCATCAAATTCACTCAAAAGTTTGATGAATCCTTCAATGAATCGTGGGATCGTTTTAAGGAATTGCTTCGCAAATGCCCTCACCACGGTTTCTCCGAGTTGATGCAACTCGATACTTTCTACAATGGAGTGAGTCAAGCGAATCAAGATTCTCTCAATTCCTCCACCGGAGGAAATTTCCTAAGCAAACCGTCAAAGAAGCTTTGCGATCATTGAAAACAAGTCTAAAGTCCGACCGCACTAAGCAAGCCGGTTGTTTGCCAAGTCGGTGTTGGTCCTTCTTCTTCATCGCCTGTGAGTCGGTCTAGCACCAATGCTAAGATTGACAAACTCACGAAGCCATTCAAGCTTTGGTTCTCTCCAACCAAAGAAAGTCTCTTTTCCACAAACTTCACCTCCTGCTGAAGTTAAGAAAGTGGAAGTTTGTGTTACTTGTGGTGGCCCCATGCTTATTATAATCGTATGGCCACCGATGGTAACCCTTTGAAGATAATGCCGTGGGCGGATTTCTAATCAAGGAGGCAACCAATATCGTGCTCCTATAGACCCGAACCACCGCCCTAACCACTACCTCGACCTCCGGTTTCAACCAAAACCGTAATCAAAATCAAAATAGACCAAACCAAGGTTTCCAAAACCAAGGTAATTTTAGTCCAAACAACGATTTTCAAAATCGAATCAAAATTTCCAACATCAAGGAAATTTCAATAGAAACCTGTGTCGTGAAATTTCAACCTGTGGTATTTTCATGGCAATAATCAAGGAAATTTTCAAAATCAAGGCCCTAATACTAACAATAGAGGCGAAATTTTCTGTGTAAACTCAAGCCATTGTTCCAACTGGACCATCATCCGATGAGTTGTTGAAACAATTCATGAAATCCCAAGAGGAAATGAACAGTTGTTGGTTAGCCGATTTCGACATTAAGAAGTCTTTAAATGATCGACCCTCGGCCTCGTGTACTCTACCTAGCAACACGATCGCTAATCCGAGGGGCGATGCAAAGGCGATCACAACCAAGTGGTGCTTCATATGTTGGACCCGCTATTCCTACTACCTCTTCTTCTTCTCTCCGGTAGTGGAAAGTGAACCCGAGGCGACAAAGGACAAGGAACTTCCTACTAATAACGGAAGTACCAAAGAATGTCCATCCTCGTGTTGTCCCGAAACCCAAAACCAAACCTCGAGTTGTTTTGAACCTCCAGCTGGTAACCCCAAATCTAAAACTTCTATTCCTTACCCTCACGTTTACATGAGCAAAAGCTCATGAAAAGCTAGTCATCAAATGGAAAAATTCTTTCAAATTTTCCAAGAACTTCATTTTGACATAAGCTTCATGGATGCCATCATGTTGATGCCCAAGTTTGCATCTACTCTCAAACACATGTTGAGCAACAAGGAAAAGTCGTTTGAAATGGCTAAAACTCCTTTGAACGAGAATTGCTCAATAGTTCTATTAAAGAAGCTTCCGAGAAGCTAGGAGATCCCGGAAAATTTCTTCTTCCTTGTGTTTTCCGTGATGATTGAATGCTTTGCCCTTGCCGATCTTGGTGCAAGCATCAACTGATGCCTTATTCAATGTGGAAGAAACTTTCTTCCGAACTTATTCCTACATGCATGACTCTTGAGCTTGCGATCGTTTCTATATCGCCCCTCTTGGCATCGCCGAGGATGTATTTGTGAAAGTAGGAAAGTTCCATTTTCCACCGATTTTGTGGTTGTTGATTTCGATGCCGATCATCGGGTTCCTCTCATTGTTGGACGAGGATTCCCGAGAACGGGCCGTGCTCTTATTGATGTATTTGAGCAAGAAATCACTTTACGTGTGGGTAATGAAGTCATACCTTTAACCTCGATCGACTTCGAGGTACTCCTCAAATTATGATATTGAATCGCTAATCGAGTCGATTTAATTGATATTGCTTCGAGGAGTACTCTCAAGAGTTTCTTGGTTATCTTCATAATTCCGTGAGTGGGATTCCACCACATCTTCTCAACCTATCATTGCCGACTCTTCCCCTCTCTCACCCGCTTGAGGGAGGTGACTTCTTCCGGAAGAGATCGATGAATTTCTTGTTATCGATGAATCAATTCCGCATGGAATTGATGGTGTTTATGATTCGGAGGAGATATTCTTTATCTTGAGCAATTGCTTAATGAAGATCCATTACCTTCACTCCTCCGAAAAAGATCACAATTGAGGAAATCAAATCAAGACAAACATCTATCAAGAATTTCCCGAGGTTGAACTTAAGGACCTACCTCCTCATCTCGAGTATGCATTCTTGGAGGGTGATGATAAATTACCCGTCATAATTGCTAAGGATTTAACCGAGGAGGAGAAAACTGCCTCATAAAGGTCTTGAAGTCACACAAGCAAGCAATTGCTTGGAAACTCTCCGACATTAAGGGTATCAACCCCGAGTTTTGTACTCACAAAATCTTAATGGAGGATGACTTCAAACCAATGAATTCAACATCGTAGAAGGGTGAATCCTAAGATTCATGAGGTTATCAAACAAGAGGTTCTCAAACTTCTTGATGCCGGTTTAATTTACCCGATCTCGATAGTCCTTGGGTTAGCCCAATCCATTGCGCTCCAAAAAGGGTGGCATTATCGTTGTCACGAATGAAGAAAACGAGTTAATTCCAACTCGATTGGTTACGGGATGGCGTGTGTGCATTGACTATCGCAGTTAAACGAAGCCACCAGAAAGACCATTTTCCTCTACCCTTCATGGACCGATGCTTGAGAGATTAGCAGGAACTAATACTATTGTTTCCTTGATGGTTTCTCGGTTACTTCAGATCCCCATTGATCCGCCGGATCAAGAAAAGACCACATTCACCGCCCATACGGGACATTTGCCTCTGACGTATGCCTTTTGGCTTATGTAATGCTCCCGCACGCTCCAAAGATGTATGATGGCAATTTTCCACGACATGATCGGGAAACTATGGAGGTGTTTAAGGATGACTTCTCGGTCACGGGGACTCATTTCGGACATGTCTCCCATTTAGATAAAATGCTAAAAGGTGTGAAGACACCAATCTATGTCTAAACCGGGAGAAGAGCCACTTTATGGTCAAAGAAGGCATAGTCCTTGGCCATAAGATTTCAAAAATGGGATTGAGGTAGATAGAGCAAAGTTGATGTTATTGCTAAATTACCTCATCCTACTACCGCCAAAGGTATTAGGAGTTTTCTAGGTCATGCCGGGTTTTATCGTAGATTCATACAAGATTTCTCTAAAATCGCTCGCCTATGACCCATCTTCTCGAAAAAGATGCTCCTTTATCTTTTCTCCCGAGTGCATCAAGCTTTTGAAACATTGAAGAAAAAGCTTACGGAAGCACCCATTCTAGTTGCCCCCGATCGATATACCCTTTGAGCTCATGTGCGATGCAAGTGATTTTGCTATCGGTGCGCCTTGGGGCAACGCAAAACCAAGCATTTTCACCTATCCACTACGCGAGTAAAACTATGATCAAGCTCGGACCCATTACACCACTACGTAAAAAGAATTATTAGTGGTGTATGCGTTGAAAAGTTTCGCCATACCTTATCTTGACCAAATGCGTGGTGTATACGGATCACTCGGCTCTCAAATATCTCTTTGCAAAACAAGATGCAAAGCCGAGATTGCTCAGTTGGGTTCTCCTCCGCAAGAATTTGATATCATTATTCGTGATAAAAAGGAGCCGAGAACCCGTCACGATCATCTATCCCGCCTAGAAAACCCTCACCAGATGTGTTCGAGAAAAGGAAATAAACGAAACATTTCCTCTCGAAACACTCAATGTGGTTTCTTTTCGTGGAGACTCTTCTACCCCATGGTTTGTCGACTTTGCAAATTACCATGCGGGTAACTTTGTGGTGAAAGGGATGTCGTCCCAACGTAAAAACAAATTCTTTAAGGATGCGAAACATTATTTCGGGACGACCCTACTTGTTTAAAATTTGTGCGGATCAAGTTATTCGGCGATGTGTATATGGTCGAAGCTATTGACATTCTCAAAGCTTGCCATTCGGACCCATGGGGACATCATAGCCCCAACTACACCGCCAAGAAGGTGTTTGATTCCGGATTCTATTGGCCCACGATTTATAAGGATGCCCATGAATTTGTCAAAACTCGGACGCTTGTCAACGTCACGGAATATCTCACAAAGGAATGAAATGCCGCAAAACGCCATTCAAGTGTGTGAGATTTTGACATCCGGGGCATTGACTTTATGGGCCATTTCCTTCGCCTCGCGGTAATAAGTACATACTCGTGGCGTTGACTACTTGTCAAAATGGGTTGAAGCTAAGGCTTTACCTACCAACGATGCCCGAGTTGTTGTGAAATTCTTAAAATCTCTCTTTGCTAGGTTTGGAACTCCACGAGCCATAATCGCGATCGTGGTACGATTTTGCAATGACCAATTTGATAGAGTCATGCGTAAGTATGGTGTAACTCACCGCCTCTATCGCGCACCACCCACAAACAAGTGGGCAAGTGGAAGTTTCCAACCGAGGATAAAGAATTCGGAGAGGACGGTTGGTGAAAACCGTGCCTCTTGGTCGGATAAGCTAGATGACGCTATGGGCCTTCCGTGCGACTTACAAAACACCCATCGGGTGTACTCCATACAAGCTAGTGTAACGGAAGGCATGTCATCTGCCGGTTGAGCTCGAGCACAAGGCTTCATCGGGCCTTGAAACATGCCAACTTTGATATTCAGACACCGGTGATCACCGGAAAGTTCAAATGAATGAATTAAATGAACTCCGTGATCAAGCTTACGAGAACTCTTTGATCTACAAACAAAAGACAAAGAAGATTCATGACTCAAAATCAAGAACCACGTTTTCAACGTTGGTGATCGAGTCCTTCTTTTCAACTCAAGATTGAAGATTTTCTCGAAAATTAAAATCCACCGGTCTCGGACCATTTACCATCACTAAAGTCTTTCCATATGGCACCATTGAGTTATCTCAACCCGATGGTCCAAACTTTAAAGTGAATGGTCATCGGTTGAAGCATTATTTTGAGAGGACATACCCCCGTGGTTGTCCCGGATTTACAAACTTTCCCAAGAACCAATGAATGCGGGATCGAGTCAAGCTAGCGACTCGGTAATCAAAAACAAGAGCATGCCATATGGGTTTTCACCCATATTTCGACTTCTTTCTATCTTTCTACCACCCTAGTGTGGGGGTTGCCCACATGTTGTATATAAGTTTTCTCAAATTCAAAAAAAAAAAAAAAAAAAAAAAAAATCCTTTCAAATAATGGCCGTAGTATTTCCCTTTTCGTTTTTGTTTCGCATAACCGCTTGTACTTTGAATATTGAGGGCAATATTCATTTCTAAGTGTGGGGAATTCTCACGAATTTTATCATGTAATTATACCGCCCAATTTCCCGCTTTTGGCCAAATTTTTTTTTTGGAGTAAGTGTTTTACACCGACTCATCTTATGGTTATCACTCCGCCTTGTCTAAAAAACAAAAGGATTGGCTAATCCAGAGCAAACGGCTCTTGGTAAAGATATCTCAAATCCGTTGACGGCTTGCAATTTGCCCAAAATTGTATGGTATTCAATTCACCATATCTTTAATTAGTGAAGAGTTGGCTAGCCCGCAAGTTTATGGCTTGTGGTAAAGGCGATGGAAAACCATAATTGGTAATCACTCACCAAAGATAATATTGATAATTTATCTAAGAGTTGGCTAGTCCGTAAGCAAACGGCTTCCGTAAAGACAAATCAAATCCGTTGGAAGTCGGTGGTTTGCTCAAAATCACATGGTTATCGATGTACCATGGTTCTTACTTGAACTAAAACATTTGGCTACTCCGTAGTAATGGCTTTTGGTAAAGAGATTCAAATCCATTAAGTTTTTTCAAAAGATTGCTAGGGACTAGCAATAGTTTAGTGTGGGGATTGATGAGTGTGTAAATACTCATCATTTTGGTCAACTGAATCGCAAAACGCTTAAAAACGCCGTAAATGCATCAAAATATCGAAAATATTCCAAAATTGCATTTTATATGTTTCGGATGCAAAATGTTCAAAATCGATGAAAATGAGCTAAGTTTGCATAATTGGCGCTTTGAGCCCCCAAGTTTCAAAATTGTCGAAATAGTCCCTGAGCACATAATTTCAAAAGAAAAATCACCAAAGGTCCTTTTAAAATCATAACTTGTCAAAATTAGTCCTTTGGTGAAAAATGTCAAAAGTTTTGAGAAATTACAAAATTGGTCCTTCAAGTTTGAAAATTGGCAAAAATGGCCCCTGGAAATTGGAAAATGTCAAGTTTGGTCCTTGTATTATTAAAACTTGTCACTTTTGGTCCCTTGAAACATCTTTGCAGAAATGGCAGCCTAGGTCCTTGAATTTTCAGAAATTACAAAAAGAGTCCTTGTATTAAACACCTTTGGACCCTATCAAATCCAATTGTGACCCTGCCACCCCATTTTGGACCCCCTGTCATTTACAAGTTGGACCCCTTGCTTATTAATAACCCGGTCAAACCAAATGGTCAAACACCCCAAGCGCGCCAAAAAGTCCTCCTTCACTAACTGCTTCTGCAAAACTAGAGCTCCCATCCCCCCTCCTCACTATCACTCCACCTTGTTCCCCCCACCTCAACTACACTCCAAGAAAGCATTTAATGCTCCTCCCCTCACTCAACCTCCCAGTTGATAATCCAATTTTGGCGCCAAAATCCAATGAATGGCCAAGATGAAGTCAAGCCATCCAATAGCCAAGGAAATTGCTGGGAACTGTTCAGAAGAGAGAGAGAAGACTCATGGATTATAAAAGAGAGCAAAAGGATGAGAAGAAAAAGGAGTCTACTAGTTTTTAGTTTATCATCAATGTCGTTTTTAACTTAAAGCTTTTAATTTAGTGTAAAATCTGTAATGTTTTGTTTCTTTGTATCAAACTAAGGGTATTGTATCATTATAAACTATTTCCAATTATAAATTCAAGTTTGTATTAAGACTTCAAGTTTCAAGCTTACTGTTGAAATTTTCAATTTCAAACTCTGATAATCAAGCTTCAAATAGCTTCTTTCCACATTCATACAAGCTTATATAAGCTGGTTATAGCTTTTTATAAGCTTAAATTCAAGTTTCTAGCTAGTTTGGAAATTGGTCAAAGAAAGTCAAACAGGGTTCATTTGGACTTGTAAATGGATAATGGGTGATGCAGTCTGGATTTGGGTTGATTCTAAGTTCAAATGGTTGGATAATATAGGTTAGAGGTTCTGGTTTCACAGGTTTCAAACCATTGTGGCTAAGGATTTGTTGTAAGTGAATTTTAAGGTTTCTTTGCATAATCTTCATTTGTAGTTATAACTGGTTTAAATCTGTTCATTAAGTTGTATTTAGGATATATAGACTTAGTTTGATCAATTATATAAACTGAATCTGTTGTTATCTCATTTTAATTGCATCTCAGTTGGATTTAAGGGTGTTTGGATTTATTGCTTTATCTGTGTTCAAGGATTGTTCAGTGATTAAATTTTGTTGTTTTAGGTTTGCTTAGTCCATATTGACTCATATCTGTCATAAATTTTAGCCTACATACTGTCAAAGTCAAATCTCATCTCAACTGTCTCAATTTCCTTATCTGTTGTGATTTGTGAAAACCAATCACTTGTTTTGTGTTCAAAATCCATAGACATAGCTTGCTTTAGTGTCATTTCATCATATAACACCTAGATTAGTCCTTACATTGGATTCAAAGTTCAAAAAGTCAAGATTTCATTTTGCTTCAAAAGTCAAAAGTTGAAAGTCTGCTTTTGAGCCCAACCGAAAGGAATTTTCATGAGCTCATTTTTGAGCCACATCAAGTGAAATTGTGGTTTTAAAATCTCCAACTGGTCTAATCTCTTATTAGCATTTTGTATATTTTGTGGAATTTTTATAAGGTTCAAAATGCTTGACAATATGGTTTAATCGCCTGTACACACCTCAAGATAACCGAGTGTGCATGTGTAATTTGTGCTTGAGCTTGTCACAAGCTCAAAACTGCTTGTCTAGGTCTCAGCTTTGGATTACAGATAGCCAACCAGGTCTAGATTAAGTTCCAACTTTTGTTTTTCATTCTTAGCTTATTAAGTAGCTTGTGCTTAAGCTGCAAAACTGACCCAAAACCTGTTTTAGCACATAATCTCAAAATCATCAAATGCTTTAATCAGCTTATTAGAGGTTAAGAGTAGTTTTCCTTTAATCACTCCAATTATTTTAACAAGGCAATTTACAATTCAAAGATTGACACAAGAGACATTATACCCAAATTTATTTCAAGTAACAAATTTAAGACATATCAAAAAATTTAATCTCCCGATAATTTTCCCGTTCTGAGCATTCCCAAATATAATGTTGAAAATACCGAGTAATAGAATCTTTTGAAATTGCAGTGAAGATGAAAGGATTTTAGAAGTCATTGGTTGATTTACAGCAAAGAATTTGGTAAAATATTTCACCCATCGAAAGAAGTTCAAATTTAAAAATTTAAAACAAAAATGTTTAAAGGGAACCCCTTTTTTTTAAAGGGAAAACAATAATTTTTGGGATGTTTTTTTTAAATTTTTCCCTTTATTTTTTTTTTTTAAACCCCGAAAATTTTCAAATTTTAAATGGGAAATTTCATTACTAAAAAAATTAAAACCCTATTAAATTGAATTTTTTTTCATTTTTAACCTTTTTTTTTTTAGGTTTTACTGAATTTAAATTCCTTTATTTTTAATTAAATCCCAATTCCCCCTAAGGGAAAAATTTTGGGTTAATTTTATTTCTTAAACCGGGGCAATGTACAATTTTTTTAAAAAAACCCATTTGTTTTTTTCCCCCTTTTGATTGTAAATCACTAAAGGCCCCTTTTAAAAAATTTTTAATTTTCAATAATTTTTTTTTGGAAAAGGCCTACATTTTGGGAATTTGGTTTTAAAATTTTGGGATCGTTAATTTGCGCATTTTGAGGTAAAAATTTTCCCTACTTTTCCCCTTGGGATTTGTAAAATTTTGTTTCTTAAGGGGCAATTTCAAAACAAATTTTAAAGAATTTTAAACCTCTAAAACCAGGATTCCCCTTTTTAAAATTTTTTAACCTTTTTTAAAACAGGTTTAATTAAAAAAATTAAAAGGCTTTTTTCCTTCTATTTCATTTTTTTTTAATTTATAATTTTTTGGGAATTTAAAAGCATTTTTTATTTTTTTTTTATCACCTACAAACTCTCCCTCAAGCTCAGTCCAATGCACCATTTCTTCATCTGAAAATTCATTGTAGTACCTCTTTTGAGGTGTTGTTCTTTTCTTAGAAGTTGGTGTGCCTATTGTACTAGGGTCAGGAAGAGCTAAATAGTGGGATAAGTCAATGTCAGAGTAGTCCATGTAAACTTCTATTCCACCAAACAACTTTAACAGATCATACATTTTATTGCAATCCTAGTCATTCTCTGTGTAGTCAATTTCGGTGGTATACCACTGGTATTTCGGATTTCGGATGTTCCAAAAAATTTCGCTCCAAATTTCGTTTCAAATTTCGTTTCCGAAATATTCGGCGAAATTGACCGAAAAATGACCGAAAAATGACCGAAAAGTTATATTCTTTATTCTTTATTATAAAATGTTATATTCTTTATTCAACGACGAAATTGCAAATTAGTGTTAAATAAAGAATATAACATTTTATAATGCAATCAAATTAAATGTATATATCAGTAATATATTAGGTGAACATACCTTACAAAGCATTCAAATGAAAAATAATATGGATGACTTTAAGTTAAATTTGTTATTAGGGTTTGAAAGGGAGGAGAGTTTGGGATTTTTTTATGTGTGCTAAAAAATTAGGGTTTTAGTATGTGGATTTGGGATTACATATCACGATGTAAGCAATTTAAACCTCGAAAACATGCAAATATTATGCATGAACGGGTTTTTTGGTTATTAACGAGTATTTTAAAACTATAAACGGTCAACGCGAGTCAAATTTGCCAACTCAGCTAAAAACATTATAACTTGATTTCGCGTATAAGATAGGGTAGATTAACTTGTGTTTTTATTTGAAAAAAAATGATACATAATTCAGTGAAAATTGCCAACTTACAGGATCATCGCCTTTAACACAAACTGGTATGGTTGATTTTGTGCCTGGTCGTGCGGTGATTGATGCTGCACAACGTAAACGTGTCAAGTATGAGACTAAGTGCGCGGTTATTGGATATGGGTTTCTCCCATTCTCATTCTCTTCTTTAGGGGAACTTGAGAAGGATGCGGTGGCCTTATTGAAGCGGATCTGTAAGTTTTCTATGACTCAGGACATTGGGACGCGTGCTGCTGCTCATATTTTTAGTATGATTAGCTTTGCTGTAGTTAGAGGAGTGGGGGCCCAGATAGTCTCTCGGCTCCCACTAATTTCTTGTAAATTTTATGAATTTCTAATAAAGAGCGTTTCATAAAATAATAATAATAATAATAATAATAATAATAATAATAATAATAATAATAATAATAATAATAATAATAATAATAATAATAATAATAGACCGATTTCCAAGCAAAATCTACTCTATTTATTCATCTAGGAAAGAGAAAAAAGAGAAATGCTATAGTCACAAAAAAATTTATAAAATTATATTCACATAATAATTTGGCAACTAATTGTGGAGGGTAAGAAATAATTAGATCACTAAACATCACTACTACACAAAAGGGTAGATAGATCACTTCACATAGAGCGGTTTAGTGAAAAACCGATCTAACAAAGGAAAAAAGTGGAGAAATGTTATACATAGATCGGTTGTTTGTTGAATAACTGATCTATTAAATTTTGAAACTAGTTAGATCGGTTCTTTATTATTAACCGATCTATTTCCTAAAAATTCACCAAAATAATTTTAGCGGGATACAACTTTTCATTTGCCGCTTCACCAAAATTTAGACACACAAAAAACCCTAACCATTTTCCCAAAAGTACACACCAGCGCCTCACCCCTCTCACTAGACAAGCCCTAACCATTTCCCCAAAATTTCACCATAGCTGATTCACAAGGTAAATTGATCTAATCACTCAAATCCTTAATTTTGTTAATTAATATCTCAAAGTCGATGTGATTTGATATACCGGATTAACAACTAATTTGAGTAATCTTGGATATGCGAAGTTAATTACAAGAATTTTTATGTATATGATTGCGATATTTGTTTTGTCGGGCTCTGGGCTATCTTTCTTCTTTGCTGCATGATGCAAACTTTCCTAGGTATAAGTTCACCCAGATCTTACATTATTTTAACATGTATGCACTGATAATGGAACTATATGTTTTCTGGTAGAAGGAAAAGCAATGCATATTAGATAAAGTTGTTATGGACTAAAATAGGAACCAAACCTTCGATATAGGTGGTGTTGTGGTTTAAGTAAAACAGGTAAATGGTGAGGGATCCCTGTGCAAGCCTTTTGTATTCCTGATATCGTTTCCGGACTTTCCATGGCCATCCCAAGATGTCTCTGAGGAATACTCGTCTCCAAATCAGTTCTTCTATCTTTATGATAAAAGCTATGTAAGTACAGTTTCAACCTTCGGAGATACGTCTTAGATCTTTTACTCGTATATATTTTCAGACTTTTATGTACAAGAACATGAGTCAACTAATATGTGGCTATGCTTTATGATCGGCTTAGGAGGTTTATCTTTTGATGAGGGCGCTTTTACGTATTCGGGTATGTCTTTAAATCCTTCGGCATTCATTATATAAAGTTAAACTTATAGATGACCACTTTGACCCATTTTCTTTCTAATGGGTCAATTCACTGCGCAATTTGCTCTTGTTTAAAAGCATCTTTTTGTATACAACTTGCATGAAGAAAATATTTATTCACCAAAAAGTTTTACACAATATAGACTAAAATGTATTTCTCCTGATGCTTGCATGTAGTGAGTGAATCAGTCACCTATGGACATATCACCATTTAGCTCCTTTCGATCAATTTCTAGGTTCATATGAAGTTTGCATGAACATATGATCACCTATAAGACGTTTGTTGTTGTGTTGACGTGGATAACGATCGCAACTACGACAACCCCATGAACGAGATTCCAAAGGTCATCAGCGTTACTCTTTTGGCATCCTTGATTGCTTTTCTTATTTTGAGGTAGGAGTGAACTCTTTAATCACACTAATATTCTACCTGTAATATTTGCAACGGAGAAGCTTGGACTTTTGGATAGTAGTTAGTAGGACATGTGAACTCTTATTTTGAGGGTGTTGTATTATATATGTTGCAATTGTCGTTTTTCAATGAATTAGTTGTTTTGTAACTTAAATACTATCTTTATGTAAGTTGTTTGTACTAGAATAGTATTATGTATGTTAATGAATTGCAATTCTGGAAAAAAAACTGCACTTTTGTATATGATTAAATTCTGGGAAAATCAATTTTTATGTACTATTTTTTTTAAATCATACCTATTAAATAGATCGGTTTAAAACCGATCTAACTACACCAGAGCAAAACACAAAAAACAAACATTAAATAAATCAGTTATTTGTTCTTAACCGATCTTTATAAGATCTTAAAAAGATCGGTTCCGAACCGATCTATATAGGTGCCTGCTCATAAAGATCACCCTTAGATAGAGTGGTTGGTTACCGATCTATATAAGGCATTCTAACCGATCTAACTAGCTTTTTTTGTAGTAGTGCATGTCAAGTTTTTGTTGCTGAAAAATAAAGAATATAAAAATGGAAACTAAAGTTTCCATAAGACGTGAATATGAAACGGGTGCATTTACATACGTTAGTTCTTTCATATGATGTAGGCTATGATTAGATCACAATAGATCTCAACACTACTAATTTTTAGTTTTCAATATCGAGCATATATAATAAAAATTCTAGTTTGTGAGAATGTTGAGCAACAAAACTCTAGTTCTCATCAACCTTTTAAAAATGCACCCTAACTCAACCTCAAGATCTTCCATGGCACTTTCAACAGCCTCGAGTCTCTCTATTGCACTTTGGAGCTCTTGCACATCACAATCCTCCCATGGAGTCAAGCTATTAACCCTTGTAAACTTCACCTTTGCCGCGAAAACCCCACCACAATTCATTATGGTCTTTGTTGGTTCAAGGTTAGGGTTAGGCATAGACATAAGCGACATAATTGACTCCAAAAGTATAACAATGGTTTCCCTCACATCTTTCAATACATTAGCAACAACCATTAGGTTATCATCCACTGGGGTATCATGCCCATCACGAGTGGTCGTGTTCTTCAGCATTTTTAATGAGTTTAACCTCGCTAGCATTTGTTTCCTCAACCCTTTTCTTTGTACATGGTATGTAATGAGCTTCTTCTCCGTTTCACCAAGACTGGCCCGGTGAAACGTGGACTGAAGCTCTTGGATGTGACCCTTGACTAGGCACAAAATGTCTTTGGTCATCCCACAAGAGTCTAACATCTTTAATGAAGATTCGGACACTTGCTGAATCCACTTTTGGTCTTGTTTGTGGTGGGAGAGAACTTGTTTGATGTCGGGTGAACGAAGTAAGTTGTTCACCGAGTCATGCAAGTCTTTTAGTGATCCAAAACTCGACAATGACATTGGAAATGAAGCGGTGGAGTGTTTGGAATGTATGTAATATTTGGTTGATGGAAACTTCTTTATATATAATTTTGTTATGGATTAGATCTGGAATGATTATAGATAATGGATGTGTTATAGATACTCTCTCTATGTTGTCACATCAGGAGGTTTTGATCAAACCGTATAACTTACGATGCATACCGTACAAGCCAGCGATGCACTTAATCATTGGATACGAGAGGGTGTGAATAACTTGTCCCTATATATAAATACAAGAATGTATCATTAGCTTATAATTAAAGGACGGGTACAAATTGAAGTACCACTACGTACGAATAACATGACAATATGGCAACAGCTAGATTTAGGAAACTTGTCCCTATGAACCTTCCGAGATATTGCATGGCAGCTGAGATTTATGAAAGGGTGGGGTTATTCATACGGTGGCTATAATTTTAGATGTACCTCTTATATTTTTTTTTTTTTTTTTTTTTTTTTTTTTTTTATAATTTTGTTTATATTAAAAGCTATAAACGCGAAAATGCGAACGATAAATATAAAGTTTAATAAATCAAACGTTTAAAACCGTAAGAAATCGTAACGTAAACCCACAAAACCGTTGTCTTGAAAAAGTGGAGACGAAGGGAATATTCGCGTGATGTGGCCCATTAGAAATATTAATAGTATATCCCTTATGAAAATATTCATTGCAGGGCCACAGGGGAGACACTGAGCATATTATTTATTGTGTTTATTTGGAAAATATATATTGAAAAATGATTGCGAAGCATAAAATATGTCACTAATTGTGTGCCTAATATATGTGTCAATTAATTATTGGTGTGTGAAGACGTGGGTCCCCTTGTTGTCCCCAATAGAATGTTGACACATATGTTTATGCATGTTATTAAGAATATAAGTTAAGCATCCCAATCAATACTCATATATATTACTTCAGGTCTTTGGATTCTTAAAAAAAAAAGGAAAAAAAAAAATAAAAACAATCCCACACTTTTGTGCATTGAGCAAATTATGTTTTATATATGTGTATGACCCTATTGACCTTGCTAAAATAGAAATATACTATTACAGATATGAGATGCAAATAGACGTTTTTTGTTTATTATAATATCGATCTGAGTATTATTTAAGTGATTTTTTTTAGCAAAGAAAATTTTATTACTAGCAAGCGCTAGACTAAACATTCAAAGAAATCAAATGGGGTTTTTAAGCGTGAATCCCAAGAAAAGGCCTATTACATCTATTATAACACCAAAGAAAAGAATGCGACACGATATCATCAAAAATCAACGAACGATTAGGAGTAGAGGTTTCGAAAATAGAACGATTCCGAAAACCCCATTACAGCCCACCATATATTTAAGTGTTATCATCTAATATATCGAAATCATTTGGTTATTAGCAATATTTAATATATCTTTACATGGCAATACATTTCATGGTTAGCAAAACCATATATTTAAGTACAAAATTAATGATGATTATTTGAATTTGTATAGCATTTTTTACTTGACTTTTTATTGGTTCTCGATTACTTAGTTAACAACTCACAACTTTAGGAAAATATGGATACACTAACTTAAACGAGACTACGAGTTAATGTAAAAGTTTTTTTTTTCTTTCTTTTTTTTCTTTTTTCTTTTTCGCTTAAGGCTATGCTTAGCAAAATTAGCTCTATGTTTTAAGCTGTAAACTACAAAACTGTTAACAAGATATATAAGTTGTATCTTTTTTTCAATAAAAGTGTTTGTAAGTTAACTTTTAAATGTAATTATAAGATGTAAAATGATATAAAAAGACATATTTATAACTGTAAACAAATGTTTGAAGGGTATACTAGTAATTTAAAGTTTTAATAGTTCCAAAATATTTAAAAAGCTTCATGAATTAAATTTTTATTTAGAAACTATTTATTTGAGATAAAAACTTAAAGTTAATGTATCCAAATAAAACGACTAATTTTTAAAAAGATTATTTTTTAACAAAAATTAACAACTTCTAAAAAGTCCATTTTTTTTTTTGGACGGCGAAGAAATATATATATATTTATAAGAGTGAATTACATAAATCGTCCTTGGGTTTGCTATAAATTACGGATCTTGTCCACGTGGTTTTTAGCGGGTTTCGTCACATGGTTTACAAAGTTCTGGATCTTGTCACGTCGACCGGTCCCAAAAAGGACCTCCCTTGCAAATACTTTCTAACGTGAGGGCTAACGTCATATTTTGGTGTTAACGATCGAGTTAATTACATAAATCGTCCTTGTGGTTTGGTAAAATTCTGAATCTTGTCACTGTGGTTTATTATAATATTTTTTTAAAAACTATTTTTCTTTTAATAAAATTAATTTTATTAAAAAATAAAAAATTAAAAAAACAAAAATAAAAAAACTTTTTAATTTTATTATAAAAGCGAATGAAGCGTATAAAAACGTTTTATACAGTTTCTATTTTTACGTTTCATTTGTTTTTATACGGTTTCGTTCGTTTTGTATGAAAATGTATGAAAACATTTTGTACAAAAATGTCGTTTTGTACAAAATGTACGTTTTATGAAAATGTATGAAAACATTTTTCATACAAAAGCGAATCTAAAAATGTGCGTTTTCATACAAAACGTACATTTTCATCAAAACATACATTTTAAACAAAAAACGCACGGTTTTGTTTAAAATGCACGTTTTGTATGAAAACGACATTTAAAAAAAAACGTCGGTTTTGTTTAAAATGTACGTTTTGTATAAAACGTACATTTTAAACAAAAAAACGTGCGGTTTTGTTTAAAATGTACATTTAAACAAAACCGTGCGTTTAAAAAAAAAGCGTTTTGTATAAAAACAAATGAACGTATAAACGACAAAACCGTATAAAACCTTTTTTATACGGCTTCATCCGTTTTATAATAAAATTCAAAAAGTTTTTTTTTTTTTTTTTTTTTTTTTTTAATAAAATTAATTTTTAAAAGAAAAACAGTTTTAAAAAAATAATATTATAGTACATTTTAAACAAAACTGTCAGTTTTTCATACAAAAAGTACATTTTAAACAAAACCGTGACGTTTTTTGTTTAAAATGTGCGTTTTGTATCAACGCATTTTCGTTCGTTTTGTATGAAAAATGTTTTCATACATTTCATACAAAACGTCATTTTGTACAAAAATGTTTCATACATTTTCATACAAAACGAGCGAAACCGTATAAAACAAATGAAATGTAAAATAGAAACTGTATAAAAGCGTTTTTATACGCTTCATTCGCTTTATAATAAAATTAAAAAGTTTTTTTTTTTTTTTTTAATTTTATTTTATTTTTTAATAAAATTAATTTTTTAAAAGAAAACAGTTTTAAAAAAATATTATAATAAACCATGCGACAAGATTCAGAACTTTACCAAACCACGAGACGATTTATGTAATTAACTCGATCGTTAACACCAAAATATGACGTTAGCCCTCACGTTAGAAAGTATTTGCAAGGAGGTCCTTTTTGGGACCGGACGGACAAGATCCGCAACTTTGAAACCATGCACGAAACCCGCTAAAAAACCATGACAAGATCCGTAATTTATAGAAACCACAAGGACGATTTATGTAATTCACTCTATTTATAAACAAAACTAAGAATGTTTACCCAGCAAGAAGCTAGGAGCAATTACACATCAAATGAGCATCACCTAACAAAACGTGTGCAAGCTATTCGGGGGTTAAACAACCAATCTAACCATACAAGGTTAAGTTTTTTACTCCTACTAACAACCCAATTAAAAACCACAGCTACTTCTAAAAAGTCCATGCCCCTTATTTACCAAAGAAAATGTCTTTATATTTTCATTCCACGTTGCTAAAAGAGAAGTAGTTTACATAGCATTAACTTATGACAGTATGCATCTTTTCCCCTAACGAAGGCAGATGCATGCACGAGCGGTATGGCGGTTCATAGAAAATATACATTTTAAACTAATATTTTAGTCAACTAGTCTAGTACAATCATGTACGTGTGTCGAATTCACCTTTTTATGCGATTTTTGTTCATTGGAGTGGATCAAAGAAGTGACCGCCGTTGAAACCATCTTCGATCTAACTATTTTGGGTTTAAAAGCTTATCTTGCCAATAAACTTTTTAAAATTTTCAAATACTATCAATTTACTTTTCTTTTTTCAATACCTTCATCACTAATAAAATTTGTAATTTGTTTCAAACGAGGTGCAAACCCCCCGCCGCATTGCGGCGGAGTTTTGTAAATTTTCTTTTGGGACCTTAGCTACGTTGTACTAAGTTCGGACAGACACGCCACAATACATAATAATAGATAGCTTATATGTCTGCTTCAGAAACCGGTGCAGCCTGTTCTTGAGCTGGGACTCCTGAAGTCACGTTACATATAAATAGACTCGAAGTCGTCCTGTCGTGTTGACCCTGCAAAAGAGACCATAAAAGTCTATGAGATCCCATGTATCAGGTAGCTAACTATTTACGGCAATTTTAGCCTAAGCTAGTCGTCCGAATTCTGAGATGAGCATTGCACCATACATAGTTTCAATATCGCAGGCCAACAAAGGTGTAGCAGTTAACAACTTTATGGTGGTTCAACTTTCGGGTTGCCACACGTCATGCTTTAAACTTGCTTTCAGGTGGGTTTTTATAGTTCACGCAAACATGCGCTTTCCTTCTTGGGGCTTAGAATATCCTAATTCAGATAAAAAAAAATTATAACATATGCAGTTTTCTTCAATGTTCCGGGATCTCACCCGAAAGTTGAACCACCATAAGCTATTTTTCATGTCACTTAATATCAATGGGAGGTATATCAAATTAGAGACTTTCTCTCTTAAAATATGGTTTTCTAATTTTAGCATCGCGAGCTCATCTCATTACAAAAAGCAATAAAATTTTTAAAGAGATAATAAGCTAAAATTTTGTACCTCCACCAGGTAATGGAAGCAACGAACGGATTTCAGGAGACCGGGGAGGAGGTTCATTCAGCTCATCAAGTCTATACTTGTAATGTACACTCCTTCTAGAATCTGTTTTAGAATTTGCTTTACCAGATGGTCTGGTTAACGCCCTAGGCTGGTCAGATGTCTCTACTTCATTGTCATTATTCGCAAAACTCAGTACCTGCAGACGGAACAACCAAGCAGTATATTTATTAGGCCTGACAGAAGTAAAGAAACTTAATAATATGAGACCAAGAAAAATAAAAAAGGGTAAAGGCGATAAGCACAAAGTTATGACTTTTGCCGGTTTAAAAACAAATTTCACATAGTAAAGCTTACAATAAAACATTCAATCATTACTAATTTTTTTGCCAACTTTTGAAAAGCTAACAAAATCAGAAAATACACTTTCAAAAAAAAAGTGTATGTATATCGTTAAAATATATAGCAACCACTTAGTAAACCTATTAACAATAATACTCCAATAAATCAACCTCAGGAGTGTTTGGATTAGTATTTTTTTGGCTTCTGAGCACATTCGAAAGCCACTGAATGTTGTTTTTCCGGACGTTCTTGATAACAATTAACACGTGATTTGCCATCACCTTATAACTTCACAATTCAGAATAACATTAAAAGTAACAAAACTTTTCAAATTTATGACTAAAAGAACGAAGAATTGATACTTGAATTTAAGAGTTAACCTTAGAATTGTTGGCTTCCAAATGTGTCTGTCATTCAGCTTTCTTTCTCACAGTCACTGGCTGAGACCACAGGGCGATTCAGGATTCTTGAGAAGATAAGGGCGTTAGTAAACAGATAAATACACACGCAACTATAGATTCTTCACAAATCCAAACACCACTTTCTTTTTTAAATTAACCATCTTGGCCTTGATAAATTAACATATAAATACTAAGCAATTGACTCAACAGTTGGCAAAAAAACAAACCTTCATTGGATAGTCAACTGCTTCTTCAAATAATAACCAGCCCACAGGATCTCTATACATTGAATATACCGGAGCGTCTTCATCATTGATAAGCACAACTTTTTCAACCATAGGACCTATAAAACCAAATCTCATAATTACTTTCACTACCAAATAACACAATCTCATAATTACTTTCACCGACCAGGGGATAAGAAACGTTTACGAAAACCAAATCTCATAATTACTTTCACTTCAACAATATAATAATTTCTAACTTAAAGTTTATAAAATAAATGTATACGACAAAAATCAATAGAAGTCTTCAATCCATTATTAGAACCATTATCAAAAATCATATCTAACCACTACTGCCGGTGCCCCATTTTGAACCATTATCAAAACTTGCCCAAACACCGATTTTGCCATTTTAAAAAAAGAATCATATTTCGTGCTCACCAATACTTGACATTCACTGCTTGTGGCTACTAAAGAAAGTTCCGCAACTCCATTGCCAAAGATATGAAATATCCTAGGAGATACAAATGATGAGCTGCACATAAAGAAAAGAATCACACTTGTAGCAACCTCATATAAGAAGAAATATATGTTGTTAAACCAAAGAGATTGTCTTACTTGACTGTCTATATAGCACAGTACATCCCACCATAATCCTGTTGTTTTAAAATTCTCTTGAAATAATGTCAAATGGAGTATAAGTTGGAAGATAATTTTTTTGTCAAATAATGCACTAAAGCTTCAAATAATTTGGCAAAAGCAAAGTCATATACCAATAAACCATGTGGGGAATCAAATCAAGATGGCTTTAGTTGAATCAGCAATTGGATCGAACCGATATACCTCTTTTGGATCAGCCAGCATTCCTACTATACCGGTATCTAGTGCGTCTTAGTTTTCCACTCTATAGGCTCTTGCATCCATCAGCATCACCATATGAGCATCCACTCCTTTACCAATATCTGCAAAAGAATAAAACAAATTATTCGCACTCATGGTTACAAACGATTGTTAACAGAGTATGTACAAACGTAGTGTTGCCAAAAAAAATTAATACAACATCACTACAAATTTTAACAATATTTCTCTAAAAAATTAGAAACATCCTCACCTCAGAATATCAAAACCCCTGAAAACTTGCTCATAATCTCAAATAGGTTGAATCAAAAATAATCTGCTTAAGCAAAACACATCAAATTAGGGTTGTCATGTTGTATCATATAAATTTATCCAATTTGAAAGTAAAATAATTATAACTAACCATTCAAAAACAACAAAACCCAAAAATCACATACATAAACCGGAATGAAAAATAGAAACCCATCAGATCAAGAGCCGAAGCAAAGGTCGGTGAAGATGGATCTGCAAAAGTAGATGGGGTATTATGAAAGGCGGTGTAATGTTTGACTGAAAGTTATCACCAAATCCGATGGCGGGCTGAAACTTGAAGCCAGTGTTAGCAAACCCAGAAGCCCAACAACTGAAAAGCCCAATGACCCATTTATTAGCAGAAGCCTGACATGTGAGTCGCACGTGACGCAGGAAGTCTTTTTTCCCACCGTCGCAGCAGTTAGCATATATATATATATATATATATATATATATATATATATATATATATATATATATATATATATATATATATATATAATGTTACCATTTTCTCATATGTTACCGGCTATAGCCGGTTTTCACCTCCACGTGATCACCATTAGCCGGTTTTTTTTCCTCTTACAACTGACACCACGTCAGCGCACTTCCCCCCAAACACAAATTCAAAAGTCAAATGAACAATTAATCCCCCATTTAATCCTTTACCCACCACCCCGATCATTTTTAAAAACATACAATAATCACTTAAACGCTAATCAACACACATATTCATCTGTCAAAAACACACACACAAACAATGAATCCAGATAACAAAAAAGTACGTTTTTTAATGTTTTCAAATATCAGTTGATGATTGATTGTAGAATAATTAATAACAGCTTTTTTGAACTGTAAATGGTGATGTTTGGGGTTGTTAGTGATTCTATGTAAAATGGTGTTACTTTGTAGTTTATAATGGTTGTTATGTTATGTGTAATGTATGCTATGTTTTTTGTTTTCCATGCTCTGATTTTCGTATACATAATGATTCTTATGTGTTTAATGAAATGCTTATAAAGTAGTTGGAATGTGCCTAGAACCTTGTTTGTGTTGCCAGTAATGTTCATAGAACCATTGTTTCATGCCTAATTAAGTGTTTTGTGTTTGAATATATTTTTTACTTGGTCTGTTTGTGAGTACACTGAGAGATCCAAATAAATGAGAGCATTGAAATGTGCCTAGTTTGTGATTGGCCAGCAATAAAAGTACCTAGCAGACTTGTTTGTGCTTGGCAACTAATGAGACTACAAATGCAACCTAGTTTGTGATTGGACATCACTGAGAGTTCAAATGCAGCCTATTTTGTGAGATTGGCCGATGGGCGGGCATTACTTGTAATTTTAATTTTGATTGTGTTAGTAAACGGAAAATTATTTTTAACGAAGGCGAGCTTGATGTATAATTTTTGTTGTGAACAAAATGAAATTGCTTAACAATACCAATGTGATAACTTTTTAGTTTTACTATTTTACCGACTTGTTGAATGCTTGGATGGTTTTATAAAGATGATGTGATATCAGATACGTGATATCAGATACAGACAAAAGATGACGAAAACATACCTCCAAAAGTCCTAAAGACTGCCATTTTCAAAAAGCTACATGTTCCACAAAACTTCATTTGTTTATGTAATTATGTACCAAAGTTGTGGTCTCCTGCATCTCCAAGTACCGGGATTATCATACTGAAAACACCATTTAAACACAGCTTTAGACAACTCAATAACACAATATAATTATTTTTGTTTTATAAATATACTTACCCTTTATCAGTAAGAGTGGATCAATGATTCCATCATATACATGAACCCTGTAGATAAATATATAAGATAAATATATAAGACATTAATCTCAGAAAATAAAAGTGCTCATGTGTCAATGGTTTTCTTGTTTTAGTAATATTGTACCACGGATACTTCTCGCTCAGCTTTTGGAGGGCTGGAGGGCAAGTCACAGCAGATACCTACATGAATCGCCAACCTTTAGTTATATGCAATGTGTAAAAAAGAATAAATTTGGTTCAAAAATTAGTAACGTAGAAAAGAAATAACTAAATAAAAACTTTCAAATATCCAAAATATAATTAGTGACCCGTGACAATAGCAAAGAGCGAGAAACTGATGGTACTGGGCAATATGTAACTTAACAATATTGCGAGCAGAAAAACATAGTAATGCAAATGGTTAATGAAATTACTGAAACATCATAAGTTTTTGGAAGGCAATTATAGGCGAAATAAGAAATGGAATGATGCATGTTTGCAACAAACTCTTATTATGGCCTATTTTTTATGATAGCCTGGTGTTTATTCATGTTTCATCTGGATAATCCTACTTAAGGGAGTTTTTTATACTTTCTTTTATACAGCACAGTAACACACATATAGTCAACTTTGCACTTTCATTTTTGTCTCATTTTATACGGTGCAACATAGTTTATTTGCTTTCAATTTGTAATAGGTCATCCCACATGTATAGTCTAAAAGCGATCATTAATACATAAACCATTATTAACGATGAAAATAGGGGGGGGGGAATTCGACAAAGGCCGTTCAAACAAAAGGAAACATAATTTTAAAAGGAAAAAAGAGAGTGGCCGAACCAACCTTAATATCAGCAAACTAAATTCAGTCGGCACTGTGATATCAACTAATCTTTTACCTGAAAGACAGAGCACAAAAAATGATATATTACATGTATTTCAATAAGGATTATGAAATAGGATTTTTCAAAAGCAAAATGTGCTTATTTGCTTACTTTAGTCTTTTTTTTAACAAATCTAAGAAACCATTTCAGTGCACCCCTTCTTTAACCCAAAAAACTAATAAAAATCCCACTACTTTAGTCACCATTTACCACTAATTTTCAAACCCCATTAGGACATGCTTTCGCAAATTAATAAACTAAATAACATCAATATAGAAATCACCGAAACCTTCCTAATTCAGATAGTAAAACAATAGAACTTCTTTTTGGGTCTCTTTCATCCTTTCTTCTTTCACCATGAAGGTATTAATCTAACACACTTGCATGGATTCTAAAAAAAAATAGTATCATTTACACACATATGGATGACTCATACAAATGCTCTTACTTACACCAAAAAAGATACTTTAGAGCTATAATTTACCTTAGTTGCATAAGCATATCGACCCTTGTTATACCTCTCAAACTGCATGAAATTGATAATTACCAATCTTGCATTAAGAATTAATAAATTTGTTAGCTTTTTGTACAAAATATTTTGGAGAAGAATGAATATCAAGGATAAATTCATTGAACAAAAATAAAGGCGCATATTGACTTACCTGTAGTTTATGACTGTGCCCAATTATAATGACCACGCGAAGTACCGCTAACATTAAACCTGGTAAAATTAAATGGATGACTGCATTTAAAATTTAAAAGTCAATCTAAGATCACATGCCCCCCTCTCCCCCTCCTCCCATACCAATTTTAGAAAACTTAATGATCCACGATCCCCGTTCCGTGTTCCATGTGACTACGATACTCGCATTGTTTTATTAAATATATAACATACCATGAAAAATACATAACTATCGTTGCAGTTTCCAAGTGATGCAAAGATGCCCAATTAGAAACAATAGCACAATTAGAATAGCAGTACCACATGTTGTGTTCTTTGTGCTTATATTCAGTGCATATTAAAAAGCACACCTGAAGTTATATCTTACAAATCATATAGTGAAAGGTCAAACCTGGCTAATAGCACTCCCTGCACCAAATGATACCCAATATATGCCTTCTTTAAGTTGTCCTTTGGTAGCTTTGTTATCTTTGATAACTGAAAAAAATTCAGATCATGCCAATAGGAAATTATACCAGCTAATATATGACTGAAACATAGCATGTTTAAATCCATACTCGACATACTCGAAGCTTGTTACGGTCAGGTATCGGGTACGACTTTTCATGCTCAAAATTTGACTAACATGACTTGTTTAAGCCTTATTCGTATTGAGCATACCCTATTAACAATCCTTTTATAAACCTAAAATAAATTTAATAACTTTGTTACAACAATAACTTGAAACAAAGATATCCCTTTTTTCAGTATCAAGTCTATCAAACAACTTTGACTTCAAAACTAAACAAATGATCAAGAACAGAAAAAAAAAACCATTGTTGAATATTTTATTGGAGTAATATTGTAAGAGAGAATATACAACTGAAAAATAAGAATATACTTATATATACATGTTTTAGTATGGTACTGGTTCGATCATGCAACCATGTGTATCCATGAACTAACAGAAAATAGAAATTCACTATATATTTGTGTAAGTTTATAGATGCCTAAATCAATAATGAAAAAAAACTTAAGACTAAAGAATACGACAAGTACTAAACTCGCCAAGTATTATATTAAACTTCAGACCAGGTGTAATAGAGATCCCTAAAGATTAACATTTACTCACCCATTTCTGACACCTTCAAAGACATGGTTTATATATAACATGTTCAGCACTAATTAACCTGCTTGAATTGTTTACTTAGACGTGATGCCTCTTTGGATAATAAGGTCCAGAGCTGCTTTTCACTTATTGGTATCAAGACTTAGCGCTTGCTTACTTAATCCAGGTGAAGAGCAACGCCCTTTGCATAGTGTCCATTTGGTGGTCTGTGGCGTAGACTTGAAAAAGAAAATTGCATTATCATAGATTCATAGTGATGTATATAGACTATAGACTTGTCAAGAGTCTTAGAAATCCAAAGAAGTATGGAAGGTAATCATGTAAACATCTGTAGTTCGACACAAAGATACCTGAATTAACTGAGTGAGTTCCGCCTTGAAAGATAAGTTTGTAGCAAATCTGGGACCCAAAGAAAATGCAATCTGAGGATCAACAATGCAATTCTTGCATGCTCAGTATATTTCTACGAGTTAATCTTCAGCCTAGTGGATGTTTTCTCGCTGAGGATAGAATAGATAATGGTTGTTATTTTGACTATTAGTTGTAAATGAAAAAAAACTGGCAGAAATCAACAAATGCTATATTTACTTGGAGCCAAGAGGTTGTGCCTAAACATCAATCCTTTTAGCTTCGTGCTGGCATGGCATTTTAAGTAGCTGCTTCCTCTTCTCCCTACCGACAACACTATTCTCTATTAATCTCCAAACAGGGTGATATGAATCCTTCTGAAGGTGACAATTGAAAATCACGTGTTCAGAACAACCAATATTGAGTAAAAGCAACAGAAAATTTGTATTGTTGTAGTGTAAACAAAAAATCACAAAAGGTATCTGGTGTTAATAAATAATAAACACAAAATGAATATCAAACAAACAAAGTCTTACCATATTAAGCAACGCATTCCCATTTTCGATATGTTGCGTTTAGTTGAAGTCTTTGATCAAAGACAACATAAACTAACTAAATATGATCAGCAAACATGTAAAATTTAATTTGTAAATATGTGTTGTTTAGGGGTGTTATGTACTGCAAAAGTGGTTTGCATGTTAAGACTTAAGTTGCTAGTGAGATTTGAACCATTTAGTTTGTGAGCCAAATTGAATCAAAAGATTAAAACTATGATTTATATCTATGTTCTCAGGTTTCACGTCATATCTATTCTATATCGTATTGTGAAATATAACCGTAATACTTACTCGAGCTCGCATAGTAACAACACGACCCCGACCAACACCAAGTGCTGAACCTTTGCCCTACAAGAAAGAAAAGTCAAGCGTATTAGTAACAATACATATCTGGAAACGTGCACAAATTGAGGGCGGTGAAGATGATACCTTAATTCTAGCTTCTAGACGCTTAAACATTGGAGCATTCTTAAGCATGTCTGGTATGATCATGAACCTGCGTGAAAAGATTAGTCTCTACTCAGTTTGGCATATTTACATCCCATTATATGGTATAAGAAAAATAGAGATCTGATTGTAAATCCTATTTCCTTTGTCTATAAATTATAGATAGATCAATATCAAATTTTATAAAGATGTAAAAAGCATTAAATTATAGACAGATCAAATATCAAATTTTAAAATGATGTAAAAAGCATTAAATGAAGCTAGCCAACCAAATAACGTAAAATTGAAAAATAAGCACTAAAGACTATACTAATTTGGTATCAAGACTTTCTATTTATTTTTCAAATAATACATTTATAAAAGATTGTAAAGATCACCATTTGGTTGAGAAAAGTCTATTGATAAACAACAGTTGATTGATCAATTAAAACTTACACAGATAAATATTATATATTGAAGGTCCAAATAATAAGGTCCGGAGCTGCTTCAATATATTAATTTGTGAATATCAGTTTTATCTTCAATATATTCAAAGCCCGGCAAGGAAACAACGTATACATACACGATATCTTAAAAATAAGATTTATCATTAGGGTTTTGATAAAAAAGAGGCCACTTTTCACTAATGCCTTCGACTTGACCCGTTTGGCAAATTTCACTTATGCCTTCAACACAACACTTCTAAGAAGGGAGGAAAGAACTATCAACAAGATTACTTCAGTAGTCTTGATGATGACGAAGTATGGCAACCCATGGACTTGAGCTTGCTCGACTTCAAGAGGTTGTGATCTCTCCTTTAAGAGAAACCTAGAGAATCACACAAACACAAAACTACATAGAAAGATCTTTTGGATCTGATGTTAGAGAGTTTACAATACTAAGAGAGAGTATGTGTAAAAGGGGTGAGTTGCAAGAGAGAAATGGCTCACTATTTATAGGCAAATTTCTCTACTGTTCCCCGGATCTCACGGATCCCTCCCCAGAGGGATCGGCTAGTGCAAATCAAGGGATCCACCAGATGGGCCAGTTTAAGTCTGAATTTTGGGTTGCAAACCGGGTTATGGGTTATGGGTTATGAACATGGGTTATATAAGATGCAATGTATCTAGACATTGGATCATGGGTCATGGGTCATGGTCCATGGATAATACCCAACATGACTTCATGCATGATATCATGCAATGGGTCATGAGTTATGGATCAAGCTCCATGGGTATGGGTCATGGACTTTGGGTTTTACCCAACTAAATTCAATGTATCTAGTCAATGGGTCAAGTACTTAGATTATTACCCATTACATTGCCCATTACAATATAAGTTATGCATATTTCTATATTATGTAAACACTAGTTGTTGTACATATGCATTTCTGTAAAATGTAAACACTATTACTTGTTTAGTGTTTTATATGAAAATGTAAGTGTGTTAGCAAACTATTGGCTCAAACCATTTACGTATTTTATTTGTTTCGTTAAAATGATTTTACGTTTTTTATCGACAAAACATTAGAAGATCGTAAAATATAAATAAACGTTTTTACGGCTTATTTGTATTAACACAAGTGATATAGATCATGTAATGAATTAAACGTCCAAAATTGTTGATGTGCACTGCCCTCGGAATAATTTCCAGCTGCACCTTCCTTTGGCTTATCTGTGAGCACGAGTAACCAAAGCACGGTCAGACTTTCTGTTGCTGTCGCAAAAAGGTTTAGGTAGGTTGGGTAAAAGGTTCAAGTCAAACAATTAAAACCAGCCCAAAGTTTATTCAGATTCGGGTCCAAGTCAAACAACTTGTGGGTTAATTGTACTAGACAAAGTATTCAGGTTTGGTAAAGGATTCTTCATAGTTAACTAGTATTGTTAATGGTTAAGTCGGTAAATAAAAAATAATAGAGTAAACGGTTGTTTTTGTTACCCTATTCTGTGAACGTTTCAGGTTATTAAGAAGTGTAAACGCCGATATAAAATCAGATTTTTTAGTTTTTTATATTGAGTCTATGGACTCGACCTGCTAGCTAAAGGTGTAAGAAGCTTATAAGCCTACGTACCCAACCGATGCCAATAAGCTTCTCACCCCGAATGCCTACACAGCAGCTCCTGCTATCGTTATCAGCAACATTATCTTCATCGCAATTGCTGTTCTGCGCAACATGCTAATTGCCGGAATTTTTTTTAGTTTAGATAGTGCAAAACCATGTGCCGTTTGCTTCCTTGCAAAAAAATAAAAATAAAACGTCACATAAAGTCTGGTATTGGTTGTAAAAGGTATGTAGACATCTACTCATATTACCTCCCTTTTTTTGTACTGATTAAAATATTTAGCAATTTGGGATGCTAAATGTAATAGCTTATACGTATTAAAAATACAAATTATGAACCTTTCAACCTATTAATCTTTCACCAAATTAACATGTCGACACAGTTGACTTTCTCATGTAGACACATTAATGCAATTCAACATGTTAACAGAGACAAAATTGGAATAAATAATGATTGTGGTTCGCCAGGAAAAAAAATCGGCTGTTGCGCAGAAGCATTCTTTCACATACATATCTAAAGAATTACCTTTAAGCAAATTGCAGCGGTTATCCTTTCACATACTCTGTTCACAATTTCAGTATACGTATCAAAACAAATACCTCGACACCAGGCGTGTATAATGTACTATTATCCAAAAGTGTAAATATCACAAAGTATGGGGTCAAATATGTAAATGTTGCAAGTTTACTCATTTTACGACTTTAGTCTATCTCTTTACCATTTTAACGAGCAGCCCCCCCTCAAGTTTCATTATTTACCAAACCAACCTTACACTTTTATTAAGTTCTAAAACCCTTTTAAAATCCTAAACCAAGTCGACACACTATTCCATCTTTACAAATCGAAACCCTAATCCTAACCAAATTATACGACATTCATGTGTGATTTCGATTCAGGTCGAGACATGCCTAGGTCCCCTTTTAATCCATACGACACAACAAGGACAACACGAGACTCGTATGACATTAACCAAGATGTACATGTATGTTATTATCCCATTTTAATTCGACACAAGATAAATAAAATAGATACATGTCGTGGGTTATGGGTCGAATAGCTTCAAGATATCAAGGTTTCACATGGGTCAAATATATGGTCATTCATATTCAATCTATTATGTGGCCAAGTTTATGATTTTATGTAGCATATAATTTTATAAAACCTTTAACATATTATTTCATGTAACATCTATAACAATCTTTTTATGTGACAAGGGATTCAAAACAAAAGTGTATATGGGTCGATATGTATGTGAGGTCAAAATCGATTTGAGGTGGGTCAAGTGGATTCAAACAATAGTGTATGCATATGGGTCGAATAGGATTTAAACAGATTCACAAAAGGGTTTTTATACATAGCTCGAAACAAGGTCTCAACAGAAACATTCATGGGTCGAAATAACATGACCATTCCATTACATATTTAGGTGATCTAGTACATGCTTTTATGGGACAACATGTTATTATTTATGTGATGATTTAGTCAATTACATGCATGCATTCCCATGGAGACCTCACGATAGAAAATAAAGAAAACGAAAGAAGGACAAATAAACGAGATGAATGATACGATACCCTTGTTGCGTGCGAGTGGAAGAAAGACGAAACCAAGGAAACACCCACGACAGCAGCAGCCAGACTCACGACCAAGTACCTTCGAATCACCTTCCTGCTTGCTTGATCGAATGGAGAAGAGGGAACAAGAAAGTTTGCCGTCACTTTTAGGATTAGGGTTTTATGTGAATTAATTTTGTGATACGTATGGTAAAATAAAAAGAATGGGGAGGTTATATGGGATGTTCGGTTCTGCCAATTCAAAGGAAAAACAAGGGCCCAACACCAAGTTTAGTTGGGCTATAATTAAGTTAATATTGTTTAGGTAATATTTCGGCCCATGCAAAGCTAAACAAAACGTGAGATGTAATTTTTAGACGCAAGGTGTAAGTCGATCTCGTATATTTGGTTTGGTAATCATTTACGAGTTAGATTGGAATTTCATTTAATGAGCATTGACATATTTTATGTATTTTATAAATATTAAATTTTAGGGGTAAAATAGTCTTTTTACACGTTTTAGATTTTCGTGTTTTACAACTCGTCCCCTATAAAAGAAAATTTTCGTCCTCGAAAAATGAAATGAAAACGAAAGAAAACAATGAAGACATACCAGACTACGAAAAGAAATGAGGATAACTTGATCGCATCGATTCCTCGGTCTCCCAGGTAGCTTCACGCTCTAGGTGATTCTTCCAAAGAATTTTCACGAACGGAATGACCTTGTTTCTCATGACTCTATCTCGTCGATCTAAGATAGCTTCGGGTTCCTCAGACAAAGACATGTCCGGCTGAATTTGATCTAAAGGATAGGACACCACATGCAACGGATGATAGTTGTATCCCCGCAGAAGAGATACATGGAAAAGATCATGAACATGAGACAACTGAGGAGGTAGAGCTAAATGATAAGAAACCTCCCCAACTAAGGAGGACTAAGCTTGCCCTTGATCCCAAAATGCTTCACACCACGGAACGACGAAACCTTCAAAAATACACGATCACCAACACGAAACTCTAAGTCACGTGTATGCTTATCAGCATAACTCTTTTGTCGGGAACGAGCCTCTTTCAACCTCTCCTTAGCTATCGCCACATTTTCGTTAGCAATCTCGATGATTTCCGGACCCTCAATAAAACGTTCACCCACTTCATCCCAACAAATAGGTGCCCTACACTTCCTCCCATACAAAAGCTCATACGGTGCTGCCTTGATGCTAGCGTACCAACTATTGTTGTAGGCCAACACCACCAAGCACAGATACTCATCCCAGTTTCCAGTCCATTCCAATGCACATGCCCTCAACATGTCCTCTAAAGTCTGAATGGTCCTCTCCGTCTGACCATCTGTCTGCGGATGAAAGGCGGTACTAAACTTGAGACGCGTACCCCAAGTTTTCTGTAGACTCCAAAAATTGAGACGTAAACTGAGGATCTCTGTCTAAAATAATAGCGGTCGGAGTACCATGAAGTCTAACAATCTCTTGCTGAAACACCCCTCCCAACTTAGCAATACGAAAGTCCTTGCTGATAGGTAAGAAATGAGCAGATTTGGTTAATCGATCAACAACCAACCAAATCGCATCATGTATTTTTCGAGTAGGAGGTAACACCGTAACAAAATCCATGGAGATCTCTTCCCACTTCCAAGCAGGAATATCTAACGGCTGCAATAAACCACTCGCCCTCTGATGCTCAATCTTAACTTGCTGACAGGTCATACACTTGGCTACAAAAGAAGCCACATCTTGCTTCATACCAATCCACCAAAAATGTTGCTTAAGATCCCGGTACATCTTGGTAGAACTAGGATGGATAGTGAAAGGGGAACTATGAGCCTCAGACAAAACAACTTCACGCAAAGCAGGGTCATTTGGAACACAAAGCCGACCCTCATACCATACCACGCCATAACCATCGACACTGAACTCTGTCTGCTTACCCTCTTCGATTTTCTGAACCACAGATCAAAGCTCACCATCATCCTTCTGAGCTTCCTTAATATGTAGTATAAGGTTGGACTCTACCTTCATACTAGCCCAATAACCATCATAACCACGAATACAAAACTCCACGTCCAACAGCTCTAAATCATGCAGAACCCTGGGCTCAATCTCCAAGCTAGCAATCATACCCGACTTTCGGCTAAGCGCATCAGCAACCACATTAGCCTTTCCCGGATGGTATTGGATGTTCGTGTCATAATCCTTAAGGAGTTCCAACCACCTTCTTTGTCTCATATTAATCTTCTTCTGAGTGAAGATATACTTTAAACTCTTGTGGTCGGCAAAGATATCACACGATTCGCCGTACAAATAATGCCTCCAAATCTTTAAGCAAAAACAACCGCAACCTACTCTAGATCATGCGTAGGGTAATTCTCCTCATACGACTTCAATTGCCTTGAAGCATAAGCAATCACTTTACCATGCTGCATCAAAACACAACCCAAACCTTTCTTTGACGCGTCGCTATAAATTTGAAAGCCTCCAGAACCAGATGGAAGAGTCAAAATAGGCACCGGCACCAACCTTTGCTTCAACTCCTCAAAACTCTTTTCACGCTCCTCCGTCCAAACAAACTTTTCACCTTTCCTCATCAGTTGCGTCGGGGGTAACACCAACCGAGAGAAACCCTCAACAAGGGTAGAAGTATCACAGTCATGGTGTCATATCAAAGCATACATAATGAACATAAAGCAACAACTGGAAGTCTTAAACATAAATAATTAAAGGAAGTCAAGTCAACACGACTTAACAATACATAAGTTCAATGAAAGGAAAATACTTCAAAGAAATAAATAACGATAATCCAAGTCTAAATAAATGTCATAGCATAATCAATGGAATCTAAGATGACTAGGGTCAAGGACTCCACATAATCTCATTACTCATCCCAAAGCAATCCCCATCTCCTAGCTTAGATACCTGCCGCAGGAAAAGAAAATGCGGTTGAGCTTAAAAAGCCCTGTGAACAGATATATATAACAAAACGCATAATCGAAAGATAAGGAACGAAATAGTATAACCTGAGGTGAATTGGGGAAAATCATAAGGTATAAACAAAAGGATAATGAAATGAAAAGAAAGGTCAGTAAACTACCACGAGCCCAAACAAAACATATCATATCATAGCATAAGTAACCAATGGAGTGATCAACTCCCAAAATGTGAAAGACGTGTATTGCACACAACATCAGTCACCATATAAATCATAATATAACATATCATAGCATATCAAATCAAATCTAGGATGCATCCATACGCCGCTGAACAAATCATAGTGGCAATAATAATAATAATGTTGAGCTCATAATATATATAACAAAAGGGACGGTGTGGAACATCACTCGACCACACTAAAGTCATGTCAATGGTGCATCAAAGACATAATCTAAAGGTTCATGTTAAAGGTTCACATCAAAAGGTTCATAAATCTAAAGGAGCATAGCAAAGGTAATACAGGGAACCCTAATAATAAGGCTCAGAGCAAAGGAAAAATAATCAAGCTAATATCAAAAGATGTGAAAGAATCATGAGAAACCTTAAGAGATAATGTCAGAATATCTGTACCTTATTCAACAGCAAGAAAACAAAAGCAGATGAAAATCAAGAGATACAAAAGATCACTCCTTCCTCGAGGGATCTACAGAAGTGAAAGGATATACGCTTATTAGATGCAGTTAATGTGTTTTTTTCCGATTAAGTCTTTTAGGGTTTATGAGATTTTTTCCATTTTTAGTAAGTTTCCAAAAAAAGTAGCTTAACTATTTTAAGTAACTTTCTATTTTAGGCAGGTTTCCGATTTAGCAAGTTTAGTCATTTCTAACACAATTAATGTCACATTAGGTTAAATTGATGAAAAGGATTATTATTATAGTTTAGGGTTCATTGATGACAAGTTACATTAGTTTAGGGTCTAAAGTGTAAATATCACAAAGTATGGGGTCAAATATGTAAATGTTGCAAGTTTACTCATTTTACGACTTTAGTCTATCTCTTTACCATTTTAACGAGCAGCCCCCCTCAAGTTTAATTATTTACCAAACCAACCTTACACTTTTATTAAGTTCTAAAACCCTTTTAAAATCCTAAACCAAGTCGACACACTATTCCATCTTTTCAAATAGAAACCCTAATCCTACCCAAGTTATACGAAATTCATGTTTGATTTCTTTTCAGGTCGAGACATGCCTAGGTCCCCTTTTAATCCATACGACACAACAAGGACAACACGAGACTCGTATAACATTAACCAAGATGTACATGTATGTTATTATCCCATTTTAATTCGACACAAGATAAATAAAATAGATACATGTCGTGTGGTTATGGGTCGAATAGCTTCAAGATATCAAGGTTTCACATGGGTAGAATATATGGTCATTCATATTCAATCTATTAAGTGGCCAAGTTTATGATTTTATGTGGCATGCTATAATTTTATAAAACCTTTAACATATTATTTCATTTAACATCTATAACAATCTTTTTATGTGACAAGGGATTCAAAACAAAAGTGTGTATGGGTCGATATGTATGTGAGGTCGAAATCGATTTGAGGTGGGTCAAAGTGGATTCAAACAATAGTGTATGCATATGGGTCGAATATGATTTAAACAGATTCACAAAAGGGTTTTTATACATGGCTCGAAACAAGGTCTCAACAGAAACATTCATGGGTCGAAATAACATGACCATTCCATTAGATATTTAGGTGATCTAATTACATGATTTTAAGAGACAACATGTTATTATTATGTGATGATTTAGTCAATTACATGCATGCATTCCCATGGAGACCTCACGATAGAAAATAAATAAAACAAAAGAAGGACAAATAAACGAGATGAATGATACGATACCCTTGTTGCGTGCGAGTGGAAGAAAGATGAAACCAAGGAAACACCCACGACAACAGCAGCCAAACTCACGACCAAGTACCTTCGAATCACCTTCCTGCTTTCTTGATCGAATGGAGAAGAGGGAACAAGAAAGTTTACCGTCAGTTTTAGGTTTAGGGTTTTATGTGAATTACTTTTGTGAAACGTATGATAAAATAAAAAGAATGGGGAGGTTATATGGGATGTTCGGTTCTGCCGATTCAAAGGAAAAACAAGGGCCCAACACCAAGTTTAGTTGGGCTATAATTAAGTTAATATTGTTTAGGTAAAATTTCAGCCCATGCAAAGCTAAACAAAACGTGAGATGTAATTTTTATGCGCAAGGTGTAAGTCGATCTCATATATTTGGTTTGGTAATCATTTACGAGTTAGATTGGAATTTCATTTAATGAGCATTGACATATTTTATGTATTTTATAAATATTAAATTTTAGGGGTAAAATAGTCTATTTACACGTTTTAGATTTTTGGGTTTTACAACATAACACCACTCAAACCCAACCAAAGCGCTGTGTCATTTGTTGTAGAATGTTATGGTGGGTTTTTGTCCAAGAGTTTTTCTTCCGATACGTAGTGTGTATACTTGCAAGCTTTTTTGCCTTTTGTTTTCATATTAGTTCTGCTAAAACAAGAGAAATTATTTTGTGTGTATGAAATGATAAAGAAAAAGACTGGTGCGTGTCTTCCGATACGTTGCTCTTCCAATAGTTGGTCTTTGCTATGTGGTATTTATGTGTGTGTTGTGGAAGTGATTATGTGTATATGAAATGATAAAGAAAAATATATTTTAGCTCAAAAACATAAGAGAAAATAAAAAAGGTGTCTAAAATTTGTTACCTTTCCAAGAAATTTCATACTTGCCCAAGAAAAAAGAATCAAGTTATTCGTCATCGGTCGAGCATCCGTCAGTTGAGCGTCACAAGTAAAGCATTGAGTTTGCAAAAAAACAAAACTAGAAAAAGAGTTTTGCTATAGTGATTTGTATCAAATAGTATATATGCATATATAGCAAAAAATACTATATATCCGGAAGTAAATTGTATTCCCGGGTCGTTTTGCCTTAACGAAGTGTGAAATGGAACGTCGGATTCAGTTCGTGATCGAGTGATTTTAAATGGTTTAAGATATTTTGGATTTTATAACTAAAAATAGCAAACATAAACTAAAAAGCAACAATTAAGCATATAAAACAAGTACAAAAAGCACAAATAACTTAAACGCAACCTAATCTAAAAATGAGCACGTTACGGGAAATTAACAAGCCTAAAAAGCTAAATTCTTAAATTTAAGCCTTAAGAATGTAAATTTATTTTTCCTAAGTCCTAAATGATTAAAAATAATTTTAGAAAAAATAATTGTAATTTTATGATTTTTATTTTATTTATTATGAATAAAAATCACTTTTATACTAAAAATATTATAAAAATTACTAACTAAAGGAAAAAAATCTGAAAATTTACTAAAAATTACTTTAGGCTATAAGGAATCTAAGGAAAAAAAAAGAAAAGACAAAAAAATAGCTTATTCAAATAAGCAGGATGATAGTAGGTTCGGGGTCGAAAGACTTCCTTTTCTACGAGTAAACTTTACAACCCACTAGGCAGTGTACCTAATCGTTACAATGTAGTATGGGTAAGCCCAGGAGATTGATCGTTCTCTAAGGAAATAGAGATTCTAGTAGAGATGTATGACGAGAAGGTGGGGTTGAGGGTGATTCTTTTTAGCTTTTTGTATCTTTTAGGAAAACAAGTAAAATCTAGGGGTTTAGGAGTGGGGGTGGTAATTCTACCAATTTTAACTACTTAACAATTCAAATTAAAGACTATTTAACTAATAAAAACAAGAAAAGCTATGGATTGATTGGGTGTGTTCTTATGATGATTAAAAGCGTGTTTACTTAAATTTTTTTACTCTTTAGTTATCTTTTATTGGTCGGTTGAATTGTCGCATCCTCATTTTAATTGGTGCATTGTATTCCGTGTTAGTCATGGGGGTTCCTAATTCCCTATTTCTATGAATTGTAACTCTCCTCTAGACTATCCGGGATCACCAAGTACCGTAGTATCTCCCTCGAATACTCTATTCTCCTAAAGCTACAACTCACGCAATAAACACAACGATGGCTCAAGTGCACTCAAGCTTTTTACTATTTAGGACGTTCAAGCTTGCAACATTTAAAGAAGAAGCCAGTTTTCCTTACTCTAGCATTTACCAATTAAAACAAAAGACAACTTAACAATAATCAACAACTAGGTTTCATAGATCTAAGCAAACACAATAATAATTTAGCTACGCATGATAGATAAGCATGAACAAAAGCAAAAAACTAAACATAGGATAAACATGATGATAGATTGGATTAACAAACTTATCTTTGAGTGTCAAGAAGGTTTTGGAACCCTAAAATACTGCCCAAGTCAGACTATGAACGAACTAGGGTTTGCTCTCCAAAATATAGAAAATTCGAAGTCTATATATAAATATACACTTGCGACGGCGTCGCCTTTTGATGGTGATGCCATCTGGTCGCCGTCATTAGGGTTTCGTTATGGACAAGTCACCGTTGGGATGGCGTCAGTTGAGGAAGTGTGACGCCGTCAGGCTTCAATAAGGATGTCGTCTTGGAATGAGTCTTGGTCGTCTGGTGTAAAATAAAGGGCGACACCCTCCTAGAATAAGGCGTGACGTCACCATGTTGTAAAACCAAAATATGAACTGAGCCATCGCTTGAGAGTTTTTAGAAAACCTTGTGAGCGACGACGTCGCCCTATGGGTTAGGATGCCGTCAGGTGCATAATTAAGCCTTGAATTCTTGACTTGGTGGTTTTCTTCATGTTTTCGCTCTTTTTCATCCAAAAGTGCTTGATTCCAGTAATTTGCTTCCAAAAGACCTAAAATGTAAAAAGGAACAATTTTAAGGAGTAACGACTATAAAATGTATCGATTTAGGGCTTAAATGATCCCCTAAAAACGTATGTTTTAAATCCTTATCAAATATCCCTACACTTGGAATTTGCATGTCCTCAAGAAAATGTGCTCTTGGCCAATCAATGTATAAGTTAGGGGTCATTTAGCATTGGTTTAAAATAGTTTACAACAAGTACAAGCGCCACAATAGTCAAAACAAGCACTAAAATTATATACTAGCACCTCACAATTGGTGTTTGGATTCTCTCATCTCTCGGGTTTATATGAAATGTAACATGTAAGGAAATGGAAGATAAACACTCACTACTTGTCATAGTACATAGATTACCATAGGCTTGAGAATAGAAAAAAACCTCCATCGCTTTGGCGTAAGCACCTAGGAATAACTATCTAAGAGGTCTTTACAAAGGGTTATAATGTTAGGCTCCGGGTAGGGAAATAAAGGGTTTTCTTGGATAAGGGGATATTTAGTGATGGCAAGTTAAAAATCTTATGTTACAAGCATGTAAAACGCGGTGTTGCTAAGCCAAGACTCGACTCACTAACACTAGATAATAAAAACTTGAAACAAAATCAAAAGGCATAAACTTAAAAACATAAAACATAAAGATAAATGTAGGATGGTAGCCCGTATATTTTTTTTTCACTTAACTCTTTTTTTCTCTCTTTTTTTTTTTTTGATATTTTTCCATACCTTTTTACTCTACCATCTTCTAACATAACATCAACTTAAAGGGATTTATAAGAGCATCCTTACACTTGAGTTTTTATTTCATTAACACTAATTGATCCGATTTAAAAGGATCAAAACACTTGGAGTACTTAATTACGTAGACAAAGGGAAATTGAATTTATCGTTCCTTCCCGTTATTCCATAAAATACTACTTTAACCCATAAGTCCCAATCTTCCCAAAAATGTGTACAAAGGATATGACTCGACTTAGCAACCATGCAAGTAACTAGATAATTGAACTAAGGGTTTAAACAATGATTACAATAATGCACAAAATATGAGTGCATACAAGGCGGGCTAAGGCGATTTGGGTGTAACATTTGGGGGTGGATTGTAAATAATGCTCTTCATTGATATTCTGAAAACCGGAACATCGCGAGAACCGCGAAAAGGATAGGCTCTAAGGGGTTAACTAGGGGTATCGTTTACTAAAGATGAGTACATCGCAAGGGTGTGGGGAAAATTACTCAACCGATGAGGATGATGTAATTAAATTACAGGTTTAAAACAAGGGTTATCCTAATGCCTCTTATCATTTAGTTAATCCTAACTACACGAATGTAGTCTCACAAGCGATCTCGGAATGCATCACAAAACAAGTTCTAGAATCTATTATACTATCGGTACACTCACTAAGCATTAAAGATAAATGCTTTTATTCCTAAAGATCTAGGGGGACCCTCACATTTTTAGGGTGGAATTTGAGTGATATACGGGTTTTGTGCTAGTCATATAACTCCTATCCATGAGACACTTTATCAAGACTAAAGTTTTACTTGTAAGTGCCATAAATTTTTTTTAAATGTGGTGCTAAAATTACCCTAACAAATATTTCTCATAATTTATTACACAATTTACTAAGGTCAAGACAAAAATCAAATGAGTGAATAGTTTCTAAGTTCCCGTTTTATTCTTCCTCCCTACAATTAAACTGAACATTGTCCCCAATGTTCCTCGAAAGTATCAAAGTTATGATAAAGGAAGGTAAATAAAAGAGAAAGAAACTAATACTCTTCTGATTAGCTCGATAGGATATGTATAAAGTTACATTTAAATCCTCCTCCAAGAAGAATGAGCAAGTAATAAGTGTTGCTTTCATCATGTACTTCATCTTCTTGTCTAATATAACCTGCACACTTATAAGAAAATGAAACGAAACCTCGCGTAAAATCGGCGGTATAAACTATATATAAATACAAAACTACACTAGAAAGCAAGTAAGATATAATGCTTGTAGAATGGATCTTTGCAGATTTCTAGAAAATTAAGAATTGGAAGTTTCCAAAAATTACAAATTAGACAGAAAATGAAACTTTGAATCTCTTTATACATTGCCTGACGCCGTCACGCTTTAGTCCCGATGCCGTCAGGTTGTTCTGACAGAAAGAGTCTGATGCGTTTTCCAAAAAAAGTATGGAAAAATTACTTCTTTAAAGACCTATAAAAATTCCTGCAAAACATCCATTATTACTCGATACAAATATTTGACTCTAACAAACACAAAATATATACAATTCCAATTATTGTTAGTCTCATGTTCATGCAAGTTCTAAAAACATATGTGATCTTCCCTACACTTATCTTTTTGTAAAATAGCTTTATATGCAATTAAAACGAAGCTAAGAACAAAATAAAGCATTTTGACAAATAATATAAACATGAGAATTAAGAAATAATGAAAAAGATATATAAAACACACAACTAAAAAAAATGAAAAACAAACATGCAAACAATTAAACATGGGCTGCCTCCCAAGAAGCGCTTGTTTTTGTTCAAGTCACGAGCTTGACTCTACCTTTATTTAATGGATAAAGATGAAGTTTTCCCTATACTTAAGTCTAAGTGCGGGTGATAGTAGCGATACATACCCTTAGGGGGGAATTTTTACACGTAAGGAGAAGGTGATGGGTGATACTTATGCTCAAAGGGGTGTACTTCTTTCATTGTAACCTTACCTTATTCTATTGGTGTAGCGGATGAATCATGTCTTTCTCCTAGAAAGGGATCATCTTCTATCAACTTCAAGAGATTCTTATTTAAGGATCCATCTTGACCTAATAAACCCGGTTTAAACCCATAATGTTTATTGTTATCAACCATGAATGGGTGATGTAAGTGTGTAAGGTCATGGGTTACTCCTATATTAGCTTCCACTCTACATGGCTTAGATTCTACTACCTTTATCCTACAACTACCCGGATTATTTGGTTTGATGGGTGAATTGTGGCCTAATTCAATTCCTAAATTCACATCTAAAGATAGAAAATTGGGTAAGGTTTTTGGTTGAGGCTCCGGTTCATCAAAACTATGAACTTTCATAGAACTAAGAGAAAGGTCATCACTACAATTATTCAAACCTATTCCCTCTAGTTGTGTTTGGTCCAAAGGTTCTACATCCAATGGGGTTCCTAAAGTCTCTTCTATTTCTTCCAGGTAAGTTATAGGCGACGTGTATTCCTTACATGATAGTAGGGCTTGGGGCTTGGAGTTTTCACCTCATTCTCCATTATATCTAGAACACCTATGTATTCACCATGAGTTTTAGTATGATCTAACCCAAATACAATCGTAAGTATCTCAAAACATTCTTTAACCATTTCAAATTCTTGGTCTGATTTATAAGAATCGTTCTCAAAAACTTGATCACTATGTTCTATTTGCCTAAATGATTCCTCATGCGTGTCATATGTTTTGGTGAAATCTATCCCACACATGCAACTAGGTAGTTCAACTCTAAATATCTCACAATCTTGTTCAGATTTAAATTTCACTCAAAAACTAGGTCTTTTTGTTCATGGTGCCTAAGATCGGATAAATCCTCCTTATTTGTTTCCTCAAGTTGTGATGTAGACCAACATATGATTTCATTCAACTTATAGGTTATGCTTAGGAAGCTTTTTTCAAAAAATTTCCAACTGGTCACTAAAAGGAGTTGATCCTAACAATGACTGTTGAATAGAAGCCATATATGCATAAAAAATCAAAGCCATCTAACTTTACACCCATCTCCTCTTGGATATCTCTAAGATCACTCACAAATTCATTATAACAATAAGAAGCAATTCTATCTGTGAAATATAATTGTTCCTTCATTGTTAATGATTCAAATGCAACTTCATTCTCCATGGTGAAAAATGAAAAGGGTTTTACGAACACAAACACAAAGAAAGGGGTAAGACTACAAGAAATCTAATTAAAAAGGAAAAAGCTCACTTGATAAGAATCAAGTGAGTGAACCTAATCAAGGTAGAAACCTAACTAGCTATTCTATCCCCGGCAACGGCACCAAAAATGTGATAGCAGGTTTGGGGTCAAAAGACTTCCTTTTCTACGAGCAAGCTTTACAACCCACTAGACAGTGTACCTAATCGTTATAGTGTAGTATGGGTAAGCCCAGGGGGTTGATCGTTCTCTAGGGGAATAGAGATGCTAGTAGAGATGTATGACGAGAAGGTGAGGTTGAGGGTGATTCTCTAAGCTTTTTGTATTTTTTTAGAAAAACAAGTAAAATCTCGGGATTTAAGAGTGGGGGGGGGTTGGTAATTCTACCAATTTTAACTACTTAACAATTAAAATTAAAAACTAATTAACTAATAAAAAGAATAAAAGCTATGGATTGATTGAGTGTGTTCTTATGAAATTAAAAGCGTGTTTACTTAAATTTTCTTAGTCCCTAGTTATCTCTTATTGGTTAGTTGAATTGTCACATCCTCATTTTAATTGGTGTGTTGTATTCCGTGTTAGTCATAAGAGGGTGCTTAATTCCCTAGTTCTATGAATTGTAACTGTTAATACAAATAAGCCGCAAAAACGTTTATTTATATTTTACAATCTTTTAATATTTTGTCGATAACAAACGTAAATTCATCTTAACGAAACAAATAAAATACGTAAATGGTTTGAGCCAATAGTTTCCTAACACACTTACGTTTTCACATAAAACACTAAAACAAATATAAGTAATTTTATGATTTAGTAATACATATGTACAACAACTAGTATTTACATATTGGGCAAATATATACATAACTAGTATGTATTATAATGGGTAATATAAATGGGTAGAAACTTAAGTACTTGACCCATTGACCAATTACATTGAATGTAGTTGGGTACAACCCAAAGTCCATGACCCATACCCATGGAGCTTGACCCATAACCCATTGCATGACATAATGCATAAGTCATATATGGATAATATTTATGGCCCATAGTTTTAATCCATGACCCATGGTTTTAATCCATGAACCATGGAGTAGATGCATTGCATCTTGTAGATACATTGTATCTACTTAGATACCCATGATACATAACCCATGACCCATGACCCAAAACCCATGGGCAAAGGGCGTCTCACGGATCCCCAAGAATACATCGGACGGATCCTCGTGAGGATCCGTGGGATCCGTGGAACAGTAGTTGTTTTTCTTCTATAAATAGTGAGCCATTTCTTTCTTTTGGGTTGCCACTCCCACACATAATTTCCCCAAGTATTATAATCCTCTAACCACAAATCCTAAGGATCTTTCTATGTAGTTTGTCTTTTGTTTTTGTGTGATTCTCTAGGTTCCTCTTAAAGGCGAAATCACCACTTCTTGAAGTCGAGCAAGCTCAAGTCCATGAGTTGCCATGCTTCATCATCATCAAGACTACTGAGGTTCTCTTGTTGATACTTTTTCTTCCTCCATAGAAGTGTTGTGTCCAAGGCATTAGCGAAGGATGCCAAAGAGTCAAGACGAAAGCATTAATAAAAGGTGTTTAACGTCCGTGTCAAAAGCATTAGTGAAGAATGCTAAAGGAGTCAAGACGAAGGCATTAGTGAAAGGTGCCAAGCGTTCGTGTCAAGGGCATTAGTGAAAGATGCCTAGAAGTCTAATCAAGTGGCATTAGTGAAGGATGCCAAGGTCGTATAATCGATGAGGTGCATCGCTATACAAATAGTGATAGTTTGTTTCCAAGGATATTAATATCCTTAATGGTGTTGTAATAAGGAGTGGGTCTCCTTTGGGGTTAGATGTCGTGTAGTGTTGGGTAGTAGTTCCTCCATCGTAATGGAACTCGGTACTTAGCCTAGTACCGGATAAAGGGTAGGCGACGTTGTGGTAGGTGTGGTTCTTCTTTGTGAAAGAACCCGGATAAAGGGTACTCTTTATCTTTTCATTACACATTTATATATCTATCTATCAATGTCCAACATACACATACAAATAGATTGACATAAGTCGATCCAAATATTTTAAAATAAAGTTTTAATTGGTAAAACTATTCAACCCCCTTCTAGTTTTCCACAATTGGCATCAGAGCTTCGTTACCAAGTTTCTTAGGGTACGCTGTACTTTAAAAACTTGATACGATCCGTGTATGTTTGAAAACTACAAAGAAGGATTTTTTTAAAGTCATGTTTTAAAAATCATCATAGTGTTTAATATTGAACAATGATAGAATGTTCTAATATTTTCCTTGTTAAGGATTCTCCATACTTGGATTTGGGCATACCAAGAAGATCATGAAGAAATTCTATAAATATTTCTTTTCGTAAAAAGAATATTTAGCATAGTATTCCTCACACATGGATTTGGGGATCTTAAGAAGATCACAAAGAATTTCTCTAAATATTTCTTTTTTAAAAAAGAATATTTAGCAAAAGTATGATCTTAATAAATTTCAAGCTTTCTTTTATTTTATTAAAGTTTTAGTAGTATGCTTACACTTTCTTAGTAATTACTATAGTAGTTATCTATATTAAAATCATCATCAAGAATGGTATTCTTCGTTGATTTGTATGGACTACACTACAAACCTGTAATAATGATATCTCGGTTATTCGAGAGCCTTGATCATTATTCCTCACAAAAGGACTATTGACATTTCATCTATGTCAATGAGTATCCATGTGAAATTTTGTAAGATATTGGATTTCACATACACATCATAACATTAACGCAATGAGCACATAGATGGTTTTAGAGAGAGAAAGAGTGGGACATTCTAGTGAGAGAAACTTGTGGAATATTAGATTATCCAAAGAACATCCAACCCTCTACCTTGCAAGGTAGAGGGTATTTATAGGTTACAAACTAAACGACCTCCGACGGCTGTGGATCGGGGATACAGTGGGTAAAGACCGACCTTCCTCCACGGTGTTGCACTAAACTATATTACGCTCTCGACTAACTACATAACAACATAAATAAGTAACTAACGATTAGTCTACGAGCTAACTTATGCTAGATAATAGTTGGGGTGACCGACTCTTTCAACACTTGGAATTATCTAATTCCTAACAATCTCCCTAAGGAGGTCACCCCATATTTTACATTTCAAATCCTAGCATTCTAGTCTTGACTTTGTTCTTGAGCTCGTAGATAGAACAACTTCAACATTGCAATCTTTGTGCATAAGTAGTGCAACTTCAATGTCCGCACGCATTTGTACTTTAAGTGGAGGTCATTAATGATCCATGAGAGAATGATAAGGAGCCATCTTTTGAGATCATCGGCAATCATCAATCTCGAGGCATCCTTTGTGGTGTTGTGACTTTAGGACCGACATGCTCACATTCGGATCATGAATTCTTCTCATCGAGTAGCGGAAGCATTTGTTGAATCATGATATTGGCGGCGTAGCGAAGCATGGAGTGAAAATATCGAGTCATTGATGCACTAATCATGATTTCTTTTGAGATGAATGAGTTAAGTGAGCATGCGGCTATGGATTGATCGCTCCATTCGATCGCGACAAGCGTCGGGTGTACCGCATACAACGATTAGCAATAAATCGCACGAAAGTGTGTTTGATCACTTCGTTGAATTGAGGTACACGCCCACGGTTCCCGTTGATCGAGATAAATCTTTTGTGATCGGTAGGATTCCTAAGAATCTCCTTGACGGGGTTTCGCAGACTATTCTAGCCGTTCTCAAACCGAACATCTCAAAGAAGACAACACGAGTGAGTGAACCGGTGAATTTTAAATCCATCGATTGATGAAAGAGATTTGAAAACAATCATGTATTGCTCAATAGAAATTGTTTTAGCAATACAACGAAGGTTTTATCGAAAATCAATTATCAATCATAAAATACCTTTTGGTTTGAAAAATGAGTACAAGGTCGATGTGCTAAAGAAAAGAGTTTTAAGCACAAAGACCGGTTTTCAAAGGTATCCGTCAATCCATAACTCGAACCGGGTTTGATTCAAGAGATTGAATCGCCCCATTGTTTCGTTCGGTTGTCACATGGTTGATCTATATAATAGATCTCACATGCCACCTACCGGGAGCTTGTTTGATGTTGGCTCGAGGCTTTCCATCTTCATTGTGAATATGTAAACACATCACTCGGATGTTCGGCAATACCACAAGGATAATGCGTGGGACTCAAGATATAATCTCTCTTCCACATTGTGTGAAACAGAGTCTTCATTGAAAGTGTCCTAATGAGATTTATTGATGATCTCGAGGCTCTAGACTCAATTTGTGCATATTTGGATCACGTGCCGGAGACTAGGAGAGGTCTCTACTTCAATATCAACCATCTCTAAGAGACGATCGATAGATTATGTCGGTTCCCGTGAGAATGAAACAAGTCCTTTTAAGAGGAACTTGAGTGGCTTGGAAAGTTGAAGTGCGGTCGTCACCGGGTCCATGACGTCTTGTCTTCAATACCGATGTTACCATCGTAGCATATGAATTGAACCCGGTTTACGCCTAAGGTTGAATAAATGGAGGGCTATTTGTTTTCACCCTTTTCTCATTCAATTCTTTTAATTCTTCAACCCTTCATTGCTTACCAAGACTTCATAGCTATTACCTTGTTTGGTTTATTCCAAGACTAGCTCGGTCTTAGTCCGCACTCTTCCCATATCTCATTTTTCTCCTTTTATCATCATACCTAAGGACTTCTACACTAACTAGTGGATTGTCCTGGGTAGATCCCTCCGGTTCAGCGGATCATGGGAACCAATACCTAACCTTATCATCCATATATCACCGTACATAAAGTAAAGTTGGTCGGTCTATTTGGTATTGTTCATCCGCCATTTGATCCAATGAAAACCATTTGAAAATCAATTCGAGATACTTGTGATATATTATCAAAGCATTTTGTACCGAATTGTTTTTGATATTTTAGAACGAGAACTCCCCTCAACATGTGCATCAAGTATTTGAAAATGTTTTGCACACGGAGGCAAGAGAAAGAATTAACTTCTTTGATTACCATTTTCTAAAAGATATCAACATCACTTCCCACATTAAATCAAGTAAATAGCATTTCCGGGAAGGATGAGGTTTCCATAAATTTGCTCCCCCTCAATATGTGCCTCGAGGTTTGAAAAGAGTTTTTCACATACTAGAGGGAACCCTTTATCATCAAAGGATTAGAAGCCATATGATCAAGGTACCTTAAAAACATTTAAAGTTGAATTTTGCAAAGATTTAAGTGTTGGGTACCGATGACTTGAATTTGCAAAGAGAGTTCTCCCCTTAAAATATGCTTGAGATTCGAAAATTGTTTAGCACATATAAGAGAAGTTTGCACAAAATTGGTCATCTTATCTTTTAACATCTTTCATATTTATATCACATTTTCTCCCCGATCAAAATCTTAAATCCTTTGAGATTTTGGATCTCAAGTGATTTAAATATGTATGAGGTAAAATATTTGTAGGAGAAAATGTGTCCGATTTTATATGATCAAAGAGGACAACACAGATGTTTCCCCTTTTACAAGGGAAACCATAGTACAAATCCTAGCACTATTACATGTATTACAGATTGTTTATATTTGTTACACCACATATTACACATAGTTAAAACACACCATAACTAATATCCCGACGAAGTCTTCATTCGATCCTCACGAAGAAGTTTGTAGTGACCATCACGGAGCCTTCCACCAACAAAACTTTCAAGGTGCGGAAGATCCTTCGTGTCTTGAGTCTTCGTCGATTGCGACAATGAAGTGTTCACATCTCTTCACGTCATCATCAGTCAAAACATAGTTTTAACCCAAGATTTCATATCAAGTTTGGCTTCTTTCACTCGGTGTCAAGTTCTTCTTGACCAATTTGAGCGTACCATCACTAAACTTGTAGAGTTCACATAGGCGATAAGCATACGAGATCCATATCCGCCGGTGAAGATGGCGGCTCTAGGGTATCAAGGACTTTGTATTCTCGATGAAATACATGCCCGGTTGCATTCCATTGAGGATTTGTAAGGTTGATCCCGGTTTGGTAGCTTTCAATGCCAAAGTGGAAGTCCTCAACTCGTTTCGAATGACTAAGCCCCCGATCCAAAGAGTGACAATTGCAGAGAGGCCTTTTCTCACGTCACAGTAAGTGCTCAAGGTGTCCTTGAAGATTTAAGAGATAGAGATCTTGAAATCATTTGGCGAAGATGTTTGAAGTCGTTCTCTTCAATAGTATACACTTTGAAGTCGACTCTTTTAAGGACAATCTTCTTCAAGTACTCATATCCATAGATAGGAAGATCTCTACACTAACAACACTTAAGATTTGCGACTTTGATCGACATCATTGCGTCTTTTATCGACACCATGTCTTTCGATGTAAAACTTCTTCTTTTGAACCACCAAAGAGAAATACCATAAGAAGTCGCAATATCATACTTTTGTTCTTCATTTGCCCGAATTGATCGGGAACCATCTGCTCAAGCCCCGATCGAGTAGGTTGCGACTTTCATCTTTGATATTGATAGAAGCGGGCCTTCTTTCAACAGAGCGAGCACACGATAGTCCAAGTCGTGATTGAAGAAGAATTCACTGAATGGTTATCGACCAGGCTCACCACCAAGAGGAAGAGATTTGTTGACATTGTATCGATGATTTGCTCACCGACTTGGTCATTCAAGATCTTATGGCATTCTTCCATCGATATTGAAGATGATTTGCATCGAATGGAAGACTTTGACAATTTCGTAAGCTTGTCCTTCAAGATCTCTTGGAGTTATGGATGAGATACTCTTCCGCTCACAAAACCATTTAATAAAACTTCCCATATCACCGGTGTAGTCTTGTCACACCCCAATTTACATTTTTGCGGTGAATGGAATTCACAGGGATTGTTGTCATAGCACCACAATCACGATTATATTGAGCGACCTAAAGTGTCGTTTAAAACACATCGTTGGATATTTAATAAAAGCGTTCGAGTTACAACATAGGTCCCAAAAGTTTACAAAGTTTGCGGAAATACAAATATATTACAAGTCCAAACGATGTTTTGAAAGAAAGTGCCATAATGTACAATGATATAAGTCGACGCCATGACTCAAAAGGTGGTTCCTTAACCATGCCATGATGATAATGCCTTAGTTACCGAAAATACATTGCTAAAGCGGTCAACAATAATGTTGGTGAGAAATCATAGGTTTAGGTAAATGTTTTATACGACTCACGCAAGTATAGATCGGTATGACAATCATGTCACATAAAATGTTACAGGTATGACAATCATGTCACATAAAATGTTACAATTGCTTAAGCGCATGATACCGAAGCTCCGATGATGTTCGCCCAACAGTGTCTTGCCAAACAACTCTAATAATGTTTATGAATGAAATGCATCCGTATGACTAGTTGGGATTCACCAACCCGGATGGAGCGTCACCTCGATAGATCTATCCACTCACACACGCTTCTAGGAAATTAACGGCTCATGCATATGAAATGGGGACATTTAATCGCAACGTGGTAACTTAAGCAATGTAAATGAATTTAACATACTTGGTATCGTAATAAAAATGTTGTGCAATGTATTCTCCCGTAGGTTTGAAATAAGTAAAACTTGAATAAATCGGGCTATGAAAACTCACTTGATAAATTGGTATGATGACAAGAGTGAGTACAATCGAGGTATAGCGGTTACTTTAATCTGGACCTATTACGAATGATATGACATGTAATGAGTTATGATGTAATGTTATGCATGCATTTCGTATGTTATTTATACCATTTGTGAGTTTTGAAAATAATACTTATCGTCGAAAAATACTCTTTTGACGTCTTGACCATTCTTAAATTACTTTACAAGTATTTACGTCAAAATTTCATCCTACAATAGTTTCGTAATGATTTATTGTGAAATTTTAACTTTTCGTCGTAAAATAATGTCGTCGGAAATTTCATGAAAGTGACAAAAATAGCTTTGAAAAGCTAGTTGTAAAATGGTGTACGTCGAACGTTAGGAAACGAACTCGACGGTTTTGGAAAGCTTGTATCAAAATCTAGAAGTTTTAGTACAGGAGTTTTCGTCATAGAGGTCTCGAACATAAAGATAATAGGGGCTACATATGGTGATTTTGTCCAAATGTTGTGTAAAAAGTGAGTTTCGGCAAAGTTTAAGCGACCGTAAAAAATTTATTACAACTCCGCTATACAAACGGTTGGTCGTTTTGAAAAATATGCTTGGTGATCTCGATTTTATTAGAAGACATCTCGTTACAAAAGTTCTACATCATCGTTAAAACGAGCCTTCAATATGGTCGTTTTAGTTACCGTAACACTTGTCTCGTAAAATAATATAGTTTTTCTAAAATAATAGTTACGGCAATTTTATAAAAGCGTGTATATCTTAGTCGTTTCAAATCCGTTTTCTACGTATAATCGTCCTTAACTTCGTGTCGAAGTATACTAATATATTTTGATAAGTCGAAATAATTTGTAAAGCTTAGGACTCGTTTTTGACTCGAATAAAGTAAAAATAGGTTCTTGAAATTTTACGAAAATGTATATATCGTCGTCAAACTTGAAAAATTCATAACTTCTTCGTTATAACTCCGTTTTAATCCGTTCAAGCGGCCACGGATTCGTTTTAAAGTATATTTTCTAAATATCAAGGCCAAAAATTCGTGCCTACTGTCGGATTTTCCAGAAAAACAAAATAAGAACAGACCACTATATATACTTGTCGAAAATAGTTTTTCTCGTACTAAACCTATTCCAATCCCTTCAAATCAACTCCAAAGCTATACTAATCCTACCATACACCTTCTTAGGGTGTCATGGGTTCCTAAACATCATCAAGACCAATATATAACAAGGGAATAATTATAGGATGACTTTTATATATTAACTCTAAAAACAATGGTAAAAATGGTATAAATATACACAAGTCTTGCATGTTTGCACAAAATATGAAGAAATAAATATGAAATGAAAGTGAAAGATATAAAATGAAGTGATATGCTTACAAGCTACTATGATGAGGTGCAAAGAACAAAGGTTTAACCTAAACACCCTAGGTTTTTATTTCAAAACCTTAATAAGAGTGTAATCTAGATTGTGTATACTTGAGCTTGAGAAAATTTTTGTGATCCCTTGTACTCCTTATAGTATAACCGGTTTTGGGAAGGAAGAAACAAAGAGAGAACTTTTTTTTTTTCTAACACTTGAATTATTGTGAGATGAATGAGTGAAATTGAGATGAAGTGAAAACTTATACAATCAAAGAAGAAAAAAAACTACCAACTACATTAATTGCAACCCCCCCTTGGTCGGCCAAGGGGGGAGGTATTTTGTCAAATATCTTTTTTTTCTTTTTTCTTTTATACATTATGTAATTGTTAGAAAAATGTGCAAGTGAAATGTGTAGTTTAAATGTAACTTGTAAGGTTTAATATACATTAGTGTATTTAAAGAAATTTTAGGTAAAAGTAATTTTTAATAGATCAAAGTAGAGTATAATGAGATCATAAAAATTGTAAAAATACATTCCTTGTAAAATTTGAGTGATAAAATAATTATCGTGTAGTCTTTAAGAAAAACGTCGTAATAATATAAATTTAACGATTTATATACAAAATAAATTTAAATCACTAGGTAAACTCAAAATATAGTTTTTATAAACTAATTGTAAGTATAAAAATATATCGGGATCATTTTTAGAAGTAACGGATTAAATGTTCAAAATAATAACTCACGCGATAACGTTTATTTAATATAGAATTTACGCGTTTAATGTGAAATGCAAAAATCATGAATGAACTAACATGATGCAAATGATGCTAATGAAATGTAGACTAAACTTAGTCCATATGAAATGTTCGTGATGATATGATCATGAATTCGCCGCTAAACCATTAAGGTTACGCGAATTTGGAACACGCAAACCTAGTTTACGATAAATGTTGAAATTATGAAGCAAGAATTGTTTTGAGAAATGACCTGAAATTGCGAGTTGTCACAAGTGCAGAAGAGAGTCTTCAGCTGGAACTTCATAATTATTCGTGATAACTGATGCCCAATTGTTGTCAGGAATCATAGAGTCAGACTCTGGGATGGTCCATGTGGGTTCTGGAGAAGGAGGTCTATCTTCCATAATGCGACTTTGAATAGTGTCTCTTGAAGGTGCTACTCGGATGTGCTAGTGCGATTCCCACCATGTAAGAATCAAACCGGTCTTCGAGGGCTTGGGAATATGCTTTGTCGACGCATCATCTTCATCCGGTTCGAGTCACCATGACACGAGATTCTTCGTTAACCATTTGATCATCGGGAATGAAGGTGGGCGTGGATGTGAACCTTGAATCAACCGTCGTCGTGCAGCAGATTTTTCTCGAGTACTCGCTCTTTTAGCCGGATCGATTGACCGGAAGATTTGGAGGTGATGATGGTGGTTGTGATGGAGGTGTGTTGGTTGTTGTAGAAGGATTACGGATCCGAGTTCCGGCTCCTCCGTTGGTGGTGGGGAGGAGGTGGATCTTTGCGATCCTTTATCAATGTTTCCATTACAATTGTTCTCCTTTTCTTTTTAGCTTCATTTTCTCCGACTTCAATCTTAAAGCGCTCATAATTGTCGAACTTGATGGATTCTTCAAGTGCCTCATAGAGTTCTTGTGAACCTCATGCTTGTCCTCTTGACCTCATACATCCTTTCACACGAGCTGCTCTCATATCGGAGATGGGGAGGTCCTTGAATCGTCTAAGTGGAGCCTCCATTGCCCATTCCACAAGATCTTGACTTCTCCTTCAATAGCATCGATGCTGACTTCATTGAAGTTGAGGTGCTCCAATCTATAGACACGATCCACGGAGAATCTGATTTAGGAAGTTGCCTTTCGAGCTTCTATCCTTTTAATAGCTTTATCCAAGAGTTGATCGAGGTGAGAATCATGGAGGGAAGTCAGTGGAGCCACTTCATCCGCAATTGTAATGACGGGTTCGGGTTTGGTGACATTGTTGGTGGTGTTTGTACGAGATTGAGTAGGTAAGGGAGGTGGAAGTGCGGTTGATAGTGAAGATGCGGTCATTGGAGGAATGGTTGGCGTATCTTCTTTGAATCGACATTATACATGGATTGTGCGAGTCTAAGGTTTTGTCATTAATGAATTGATCACCAAAAGAGAAATCTTCATCAAGATTCTTAAGTGAGGATAGAGAGTTAGTAGATAGATTTGGTTCATCCATCTTCAAGGTCTCATCAGATCTTGTCTCAAGGTTCTCCTGTGAGCCCTTATGTAACAGAGTGTCAACATTCAAGTCAGATTGAGTCTCACCAAGTGTAAGAGATTCCTTAAACGTTTCAGGCACCTTGACCACTCCAGATTGTTCTTTTTCATGAGATGAATCTGTTCTTCTCTTCAGCTCATATGGATTTGTGGTGCTTGATGGAGATGATGAGATAGTTAACAGCATGTGAGCAGCTTGTTCAGTTTCAACACTTGCAACTCCTTTACCCTTGTCAAGTGTAATTGGGTTTGTTTGTTGAGGTAGTTGAGCGGGTTCTCTTAACACAATTCCACCTACTGGAGCTTTCACATTCTGACTTTCAAGGCTTTGCTGAATTCCAAGTTGCAGATCTACATCATCTTCATCAGTTAACCTGGTAGCATCCCTTGGTGTCTCAGTGTTCTTATCAGTTTCCTTCTCCACTTTCTTCCTTTTATCATTTTGCTTCTTGGATGTGGTGTCTGACTGTTGTGACCTTTCACGTCTCTTTTTAGGAAGAGAGGCATAGGATGTTTGTGAGGCTGACTTGGTCATGGGAGCGTTTGGTTGTAGAGGAGAGGGTGTGACATCGTGAGAGAGTTTGGTTGCTCTTTTCTTGTATTGCTTGAACTAGTCCGTCTTCTTGATATCTTCTGTGAGAAGACAGTCAGGAATTGGCAAACCAAATATTTCATTGACCACACCTCTAGGAACATATTTTAGGTTTCCCAAGACATATTCTTCTTCAGCCTTATGTAGAGTTGATTCACTCCTAGGATTGAATTTGTGAGTTTGTTGTAAGTACTGGATGACAAGCTTAGAGAATCTGATGCTGGGAATTACAAGCTTGTTTTGTTTCTTTCGGCCTTGAGCTTTGTTCTGGAAATTGATTCTGTCAGATATGAATGTGTTCATTGATAACGAAAATTCTTCCCAAATACGATCTGATACATTCACATCAACCCTATTAACGATTCCCCATAGGATTTGCAAGATGGGGATCCTCACTTTATCGAACCCTGATGTTTTGCCAGATAGGCACAAGTTAAGAATTGTTGTAATGGCTCTCCATGGTTGATACATGTGTCCAGTGATGATGTCAGACGCTCTTGAAATACTGTTCTGATAACCCAATCCAATTAGAAAGACAATCAAATCGTCAGCACCAGGTGGAGATTCAGAACGAAAGTCAGGGTTACATGGTGTGATTCCAAGAGCCTTGCTCAGAATATCAGAATCAATTGTGAACTCCATATCATCCAGCATGCAAGAGTATCGAGCTGTGATTTTGTCCCATTGAATGGTGTTCCAGAACTGTTGAATGTAAATGGAGGGAATTGAGCATTGCTTGGTAATAGCTCCAAAGAAGTTTGTGTTTTTGAGGATGTCAATAGAAACTTTGAGTATCGGATTATGTTGAAGCTTTTGTAAGTCCACATAACAGTTGCTTTTTCCGATATCAGCCCATTGACTCCTGGGAAGGATTTCTTCGTCTGAAAGAACTTTGGATGATGCCGAAGGGGTAGCGCTCTTTTCTGGGATTGAACTTGCCATTGATGTTCTGAGTAATCATACAATTAACAGTAATGAATGGGAACAGGTTAGATGGTAAGTAAGTCAACATTGAGAGCACCCTTAAGACATAGAAGTAGTAACTCAGAATGATTCCCCAAAACATATACTGAGAAAGATTGAGTGGCATAGATTTCAAATGTATGACAATTTTTAAATAAGATATATCAATGAAGTACATTCATATAAATAAATGATTACATGACGAGCTTATAAGGGATTAAAGGGCAAAGAGTGCATTTCAAAGTGATCATGACATGAACCAAGATACACATGTAAAAGTGATATAACACATATGTATGAGGCAAAAGTAACATTTGGCGATCGTGAGAGAAACCAAGTACCTTTTGCCTAAACAGAGATGTCATAACAGTTTACATAGAGTAAGTTGATTCAACAAGTCGAATTAGGAGATCCTAAGTGTAGTGAGAGTGAAATCATCTTTAGCACAAAAAAACTTTGAACATGTTAATAATCCTTGACCCTAAGACTAATTCTCAACATGAAAGTGAACACTGTTGCAGACTTGTAAAAACAAGTCGTCATCTAGAGCCACAGACAAGTCGCTAAAGGATTAGCACTCTAAGTCGCCAAGCTAATTCGCTAGCATGTAAGACCAAGTTGCCATGAACAGTACCTAAACCAAGTCGCTACAAAGCAGTCAACTAAGTCGCTAGGTAACAATTTCGCTAACTTGTAAATACAAGTCGCTATCTGCTAACTCGCTAACCAAGTCGCTAGAATAATTCGCTAGCTAGTAAAGTCAAGTCGCCATGTACAAGAACTAAGCCAAGTCGCTACAAAGTAGTTAACTAAGTCGCTAGGTTATTAATTCGCTAACTTGTAAATACAAGTCGCTAACTACTAACTTGCTAACCAAGTCATTTGGAATTTAGTGAACTAATTAACTACGGAGACGTAGTCGCTAAGTAGAACACTAACTCGCCATGAAGAACATTCATACTAAGTCGCTACCAAGAACAATTTAACTCGCCACCAAGAACACATCTAACACCAACCCATCATCCAATCCACTTAATCATACATCAATGTATTCCAACCAATATAATCCAAACAACATATTCCAAACAATTTAAACTCGTTCAATCATTTTATAAGTAACACACACGATTACATAAAATCCGAACCTAAGCGAGATAGTCAACTAATCACACCTCACGAGCACGAAAGGATCTGGATATAAAGATAAGTTAGAAACTGGACACTAAAGCATAAGATAGTAATGATAAGAGGGAATCGAAGCAAACCTTATGCTAAGTCGCTAGTAAGAATAAAATGACGAAGAGAAGAAGAAAAAAGGAATGAGAGAGAGAAGAAAAAAACTTGTTGGGTAAAATGGTAATTCGCTAATGGGTAACTCGCTAGGGGTATACAGACTAACTTAGGCAATATGACACAATTGGTCCTTGTGGTTATAAACTGAGGTGAGGTAATTCGCTAATGCAACATAACTTACACTATATAACAAATTTGGTCCCTATGGTATTAACGAATGAGTGGTAATAATATGCTAACACGGATAAGACAACGTCTCTAGCATTGATTATTACACTGATCATCATGAATCAATTCAACATTTCAACACATAGGCAATTACAATGAAGGCACACACTGAAAAATCTCATGAGCAAGGTACAACCAGATATTTCAAAAGTATAACCAGTTAGTCACACAAGCAGGAAACCACCACATCATACAAATAAACAAGCATCATAACCAGCACAGAAGCCAATGGTATATAAAACTAATCTCCCCCTCAATCAATGTCATCAAAGATCATTGATTGATATTAACCAATCCCATTATACCACCAAGAATATATCTTTTGTTCGAACTTCATCTATGATCCCGTGCCATTATTGAATGACATTTCTAGGATCGTAGATGTTATCGATAACAAGGAGTATATTCATTATTAGATTGAGAAAAAAAATGATAAAATTTTGAAAGGAGTATATTATCTCTAAATTTTTTTTTTTTTTTATTTTTTTTAAATTGATTTATACAAAGACATGGAAGGACGAGTCCTGATTCAAGATGAATAGGAGTCAAAGTAAGAAGTACATCAACTCTTGCAAGCTATAGCTCTGAATGAGCTATGTTCATATCTGAGGGAACCAAGTCATGAAGTTCTGATTGAGTTGAGCATTGTACCGAAAAGATCATGAGCACATTGTACTTGAAGCACATGTAGACTTGAACATAGAAGGGTTAGTGACATGTTTAGTCTCACATTTGGATGCAACACAAGATAATCCGGATGTATCATTAATGGGGATTCTATTAGGTTCTACATTCTTGAAAAGTTTACCGTGGGAATCCACTGAGGCATGATTTAGGAATGTAAGTTCGTTTAAGTCCTGTATACTTAAATAATCTGCCAGTGGGAATCCATTTGAAACTATAGTTAGTTGAACTAAATGAGTGCATGACCTTGAATTGACTAATTGTCCTTTTGTGATCAGAGAATTTCTTAGGGATTGATCATCGGATGATTTTTGCACGAGACCTAGTTAAACTTATTGCATTTCTGATCTGTGAGTGATGACCATTAGTCCTATGCTTGGGATTCATCATATCTGAACTAGGCAATGAAGAGACTAGTTTTGACAAAACAAACTGATTATCAACTAGGGATGTAGGCTTAGATTTTAATGGTTTAGCTCTTTCAGACCTATAGGCATTAGGTTGTTTAATAACTGTTCGTTTCAGGTTGTTCTGAACATTTGACTTTCCCAAAGTTGAAGGTTTTGTAAACTTAGTGTTCATCATATTTCCAACATGCTTCCTAAGCTCATTTTTTAGTGCAACAATATTGAAGCTCTTATCCTGAATTTGTGCTTTGAGGTCATCAATATCTTTCATCAAGAGATTAGATTGATTGACTAATTTAGAGTTTGTTTCCTCAAGGTTCTTTCTTAAATTCTCATTTTCTCTTAGAAGGTTGGACACACATAGAGCTAGTTCAGAATTCCTAGATTCTAGTGTATCACTTATCTCATGACATCATATTTCGGGCTTCGAAGAAGAGATTTGATTTCTTATGGTCGAATCTTTGTCACGAATCAGGATTTTAACCGATTAATTTCAAAAATTCTCTAAATTCGAAGTTCCAGTTACTACCTTTTTTTTTTACATAAAACATTTCATTCATATGTTGTATTTCAATTTGCAAAGAGATACGGTGTTTTTCAAGAATTGAAAATTTGTTTGAAAGCTCATCATATACCCTTTTTCAATCATGTTACTTGCATTAGATTCGAGACAAAACAAAGATTGATTCCACCTTGTTATGTTCGGGATAAGAGTCATGTACCTTTTGTGAGAATTTGTGTGATCGAGATAAGTGTATACCTTTTCGACTCGAGAATTTGAGATCGATGATGTTTTCTTCATCCTTTTCCATCACAACTAGATTCGCAATCGTGTCTTCGCTAGTTCAATCGGAATGAAGCATGACACGTTATCATTGTTCCATGGACATTCTTGACACTTATTCAATTCCTTCACTTGTTATTCTCTTTGCGCTTTCCTCGATGTATGTTTCCATATTACTCATAAGTTGAATAAATGAGTTTCGAACTCATGAATTTCCATTCCGTGTGCTTCTTGAAAGACATTCCAGTCATGATGTTATCAAAATCGAGGAGTATTCTTCCGGGTAAGTGGTGAAATTGGTTGAAGATGGTTTGGAGAGCGAGATGAGAATCATCGGTTGAGAGCTTTTCTTTGGTAATTTGAAACCTCGATCGTTCTAGGTTAAGCAAAGCAGTTCTTGTTAAAGTGGGAAAGTCCTGACGAAGGATGGCACAACTTGTTCGATCCATGGTTGTGGATAAGAGTAATTTGAGAAGTCGATCGAGATGTTGAAACGGCTCACATGTGCATTCCACATTCTTAGCATCATCGAAGACATAAAGAGTGACTTATTTGTGTTGTTACGATTGATCGATCTTGAATCATTAAGTGTGTGGCTTTCGGATAGGCATTTTGATTCACTATTACGTGTTTGTGTCATAGAGAGCAAGTACTTTGGTGATTAAAGGATCCGTGATGACCGACATTGTGTTATTATGAATTACTCCCCAAGTCTCTAGAGGATTAGAATCAACTCGCTACCAACAAAATAGCACTAATCCCAAGTCGCTAGAAGATACTACACCAAGTCGCCAACACTTAATTCGCTACCACGCTAAGTCGCTAGAGTTCCAAGTCGCTAGCCGGATGTAAGTCGCTAGTAGTAACTCGCTATCACTCAAGTTGCTAGCAAAATTTCGAGACAATTGCCACTCAAGTCGCTAACGATGCAAGTCGCTAAAGAGCAACTCGCTCTGCATCAAGTCGCTACCACAAGTCGCTAACCGTGGTGGAGAGTCCACTACTTGTACTTTAACTCGCTAGATCTAACTCGCTAGGTTTAACACTGTAACTCGCTATAATTTTGTGAAGCAAGTCGCTAACAAGAAAATATTCCGTGAGCTAAGTCGCTAGCAAGAAAAAACCATATAAACATCACTTTTCAATCCAAAAACAACCCAACCAAGATGATTCAAGCTATCCAACTGAAAACCTAAACACTTGTGATGATTCTAAACAAGAAAGTACTAACAAAATTCAAACTTTAACACAAGAAATCAACCAAATGATGCAAAACCACTTAAACTTTTCAAACTCAAAACCACCTAAAACCACTAGAAATCCAAAGATGTGCAAGATATGATCTAACCATGGCTCTTGATACCAATTGTAAGATATTGGACTTTCACATACACATCATAACATTAACACAATGAGCACATAGATGGTTTTAGAGAGAAAGTGGGACATTCTAGTGAGAGAAACTTGTGGAATATTAGATTATCCAAAGAACATCCAACCTCTACCTTGCAAGGTAGAGGGTATTTATAGGTTACAAACTAAACGACCTCCCGACGGCCTGTGGATCGTGGATACGGTGGGTAAAGACCGACCTTCCTCCACGGTGTTGCACTAAACTATATTACGCTCTTGACTAACTACATAACAACATAAATAAGTAACTAACGATTAGTCTACGAGCTAACTTATGCTAGATAATAGTTGGGGTGACCGACTCTTTCAACACTTGGAATTATCTAATTCCTAACAAATTTATTATATTATGGTAAAATGGGATTTTGTCATAATCTTTGAAAAACCCCTCCCAAAGAATTATGACTTATTCATAAAAAGGGAACCTCCCAAATAGGATTAGTATTAAACCGTCAAAACCCCAAACCACAAGTTATAGAGCTTAAAATCAAACTCTAGGCATTTTAGAACTCCCAAACCAAAGTTATCAAGGAATGCTTAAAATTTGAACTTTTGTTTGTCATGCGGATCCACGAGTTTGAGCTAGCGGATCCCTAATGAGAGGGATCCGTGGGATCCATGCAACAGAAGACAACATAAGTTAGAAATGATCACCGTGGAAGTTCCACTATCACTTTCCTTCGAGACTCATGAACAAAACCTAATTCATCGCTTCACAGGAGCAAATTGATCATTTCCTTCAAGCAAAACAATCTCTTGTGTAAGTATAATCTTCACTACAATGTTAATTTAATTCCTTGATTCCTAAAGATTACAATTTTCATCTTTAGAAGTTGGGTTCAAATGGGTTTGTCATAATTTGTCACCACATTGTTTTCTAAGATAATCTAAATCAAAGAATTAACATTGTTAATACAAATTAAACTCATTTCTTGAATTCAATAAAGATGATTTGATCAAAATTGTGATCAAACCCTTTAGGCTACTATTCACAATTAACACCACATTGTGGTTTTGTTGTATAGGAACAATCATGCCTAGTAATCGACAACAAGACTATCATGATACCGCCCACTACATCCTAATGTACCATCGAAAGGATGGACTTAGTCCGGAGGATAGGAAAGCTTTCAAGTTGCTCGAAAAGAGACTTTTTTCATGAAGGTCGTGTGGTAGAACCATCATTCCTTGCTAACACCTACATTCGAAAAGTTTTTGAAATAATTAGCTTTTATTGTCTTTTGGACATAAATGAGCAAATTTTCCCGGTGTTCGTACTCGAATTCTACAAAACAATGAGAATAGTTAGGAATGAGAACGGGACCATCTCAATTGTCTTCATCATAAATGAACATGAGTACACTCTTTCGCTTGTAGAATATGCAAGAATACTACGTGTTCCATATCAAGGAGTTTGCATGTTTTCCAATGAATGGTCTTTGGCGGAGCTACACGATATGGTTGATCATCATGAAGTCTACCACATGAGAATACCGGAAGAAACCACGGTATGGGATACAGTGTTCATGCAAAGGGCATCCCCATCGAGGGTCACTAGAAATTCCAAAGTGATCTATAGGGATCCATTCCAAATGGAGCTTTTCGAGATGTACACATTGTATAGGAAATGGGAAGTGGTGGTAAGGGAGAATGTGCTTTGCTTGGGAGGGAACAAGGAATCACCCCAATGCGTGCTTAAGCTTCATGATCTATTGCCTTGTGACCGAGACTCGCTTCAACCTTGCATATTACATGATTAAGAGAATGACGTGTGTGAAAAGCATGGACAAAATGGTGCTCCCATATGCAATGCTCCTATCCCGTCTTGCAAACTTCATCTTTGCTTAGAGCCTTCTCCGTACTCCTATGATCATAGCTTTTGCAACAAAGTTATGGTGCCTTTATCCGAAGGAAAAACTACACGGTTTATGGTGGATGGGAAAAGACCTCACCCACCAACGGATTCATCAGATGAACGGGAGAGACAAAGAGAAGGAGAAGGAAGTAGCAACCCTCTTGGCAACACCGATCTCGACCCTTTGGATTACATCAATCAATTGTTGGACATTCCTAGCCCATCACAAGAATGGCAACAAACCAAAGGGATCTTCAAGTGCTTCGCCAAATTTTTGAAGAAAAAGAAGTAGAGATGGTGGGATGAAGAGTGGAGGGGAGGATGAAGACGGGGAGTGATATGGAAGGAGATGGGGAAGTAAGGTAAGGTCATAGGACCTTAATTTGTGAAAACAATTTGAAACAATGGTTTGTAACATCTTAATAATACTCATGTAAAGTAGGATGTAGTACGTAGGAATTGCCATAACTTGGCATTGAACAATTTAACTTAGGAACGAGTAGGATGAGATTTTACAACATCTTGAATTCATTCAAGTAGTCGTCGTCACTCATCTTTAACTACCTTTTAGTTCCCCTACACTTGCTATGCGTTATACTTGTTGTGTTATTGCATTCAATCATTGTAGAAATAACTAGGAGAAGCATTTGCTAAGAGTGCAAGAATTGCACATTTGCTGAAAGCCTTCTGATCTGCAGTAGCCGGATCTCAGAATTATAACTAGCCGGATCCCTCCCAAGAGGGAACCGTGGGATCCGGGAAGACAAATATCAGATACAGATCACTATACATCCAAGTTATCCCCTTAATCACATCATGATGGCTAAACATGATTCTTTCAAACCACTTAAGGCTTCCTCAAGCATAGTAGGTCTCACATTCACCCGTAGGTAACTTAGGATCAAATTCAAAGTGCCTTTGATTTATCAAACTCACCAATATCCATCATATTTCCTCTCCAACACTCACACATTATTTCTTACATCTCAAAACACTTAGTTTGATATTTATATCAATTTTAGCAAATTGATTTTAGTCACTCTTACCTCAAAATAGGCTTGAAACTAGTTTTTCATTTTTCTTTATTTTTTAGGATTTTCTCAAATTTCTCTTGAGCCATCATCTGATTTCTAGGACTAATTTCAATCATTTTCCTATTTCAAATCAAATTATATCCTCCTCAAACACTTATCTAAACTTTCAAAAGTCCACTTTCCTACCCAAAACCATCATTAAGTATCCTCACTCCTTATGGTTGAGCATTTAAGACATCCACCACTCAAGACATCTAAGAAAAGTCAAATCCTCAAGATTCATAGGTACTAGACCTTACAAAAAGCACAATCACTTCATCACATATCTGTCTGACAGACGGATCCCTGGTTTATAACCAGACGGATCCCTAGTGAGAGGGATCTGTGGGATCCGTGTCTACCATAAGAATTTAATCAGTTCTTTCTTTCAAAGTTAAGCCATCTTTGGTAATCTAAACACCTTTAGTTACCATTTAATGATTTCCTAAAGTTGAACAACACCTTATTTGACCTTGGTGCATGCCTAATCCCCTTAGTGGTCATGAATTTAATTCCTTAATTCAAATTCATCCTTTATAAACCAAACATTCTTGAGGTTAAGTCATCACTCCTACCTAATTCTCAAAAATCAGTAGTTAGAAGCTCATATTGCATTCTCACTATGACTAAAGAACTTAGCAACAACTCCTCAACCAAAGGTTCATCCAAAAGGAATGGTCATATGATTCATGAGATTTCATCCACCGAATCATCTCCCGTAAGAGATCATAATGTTAGAATCCTACCCCAACAAACCCAATCAACAATTACCAAGAGAACCGCAAGAATTAGCATTAGACCCTTTGGGCTAGAAAAGGGTTCATCAAGCTCTAAACCAAACGTACCTAGTTCTAGAAAACCGTCTAAGCCTTCATTCATAGAGCATTGACTACACCCTTTCACCGAGTCTCTCTCTCACCCAAATCTCTATTCATTAGAGCATTCACCACCGAGAACTTCCTATTCACCAACTTTTTCGTTAAATAGGGAACCACCTACAACACCAACTAGTCCATCATTGGAAACAAGGAACCACCAAGGACTTGACCATATGGAGGAATTTCCATTACCACCACCCTCATTCTTAGTAGAACCTCATCCTACATTACTCAATGTAACCCCACCAACATTTGTAGAGCCTCCTCAAAACATCCAATCTCCTCCGGTTCCTAATCAAGACAATAATTGCTCTAATTGTCTAATCACCCAAGGACTTGTTCAAGAAGTACGAAATGAGTTGCATTTCATGTTTCATCATCTTCTTGAAAGATTGGACCAAATCAACAAGTCTACTCATCCTTAGACTCAAGCACATTATTGCTTCTTAAGTTTTGGTCACTTATTAGTATTAGTAGAATATGTATTACATGGCTAAATCATTATCTTAGTTTTAGAGATTTGTTGATTATCTCTTATGTTTTATTGAATGATAGTTTATATGGCATATTGGTTTAAGTATATGTTTGTTGCTTGAATACATATCTCACTTTGATGTTAACATTATGTGGTACATCCCGATTGCTGAATTATATTATCAGATAGACGGATCCCTGAGATTTGCCTAGACGGATCCCTCCAAGGAGGGAACCGTGGGATCCGTGCAACAGAAGACCAATTTTCTACTAACTTGACTCTTATTTGCTGGAAATTATGCACTATATACTTGTTTTCTAACCTTTGTTTTGTAGATTTTCAAAATACACATGAAGAATTTGACACCCTAAGCTAGGGGGAGCTTTGTGTCAAACCATACATTGCAAAACCATTTGCAGTATAATCCTCTTATGGATTACATTTCGTTACGTCCCCTTGCAAAGTTGCAATCATCAAGGGGGAGCATTATCGTCACTAAGACGAAACCATTTGCAAACATAGTTGCAATGCATTAGCTTAGTAGTTTTATTTACTTGACGCCTCACAAAGGATGGACTCGTCAAGGGGAGTTAAGACAAGAACTCTTCCCGTCACTTGCTCTTTATATTTTTTTCCTTTACATGTTTTTCTTAAAACATTGTGTTAGTTTCTTTTACGCGCTTTTTGTTTCGACAAAAGGGGAGAAAAGAGTAAAACTCAATTGAACTTTTACAATTTTAGTTTTTTTCCTTAAAATAATTTTATTTTTGTCATCAACAAAAAGGGGAAGATTGTTAATAAAAATAAGCCGTAAAAACGTTTATTTATATTTTACAATCGTCTAATGTGTTGTCGATAACAAACGTAAAATCATCTTAACGAAACAAATAAAATACGTAATGGTTTGAGTCAATAGTTTCCTAACACACTTACATTTTCACATAAAACACTAAAACAAGTATAAGTGATTTTATGATTTAGTAATACATATGTACAACAACTAGTGTTTACATATTGGGCAAATATATACATAACTAGTATGTATTATAATGGGTAATATAAATGGGTATAAACTTAAGTACTTGATCCATTGACCAAATACATTGAATGTAGTTGGGTACAACCCAAACTCCATGACCCATACCCATGGAGCTTGACCCATATCTCATTGCATGACATCATGCATAAGTCATATATGGATAATATTCATGGCCCATAGTTTTAATCCATGACCCATGGTTTTAATCCATGAACCATGGACTAGATGCATTGCATCTTGTAGATACATTGTATCTACTTGGATACCCATGATCTATAACCCATGACCCATGACCCAAAACCCATGGGCAAGGGGCGTCCACGGATCCCTAGTAATACATCGGACGGATCCTCAAGTGAGGATCCGAGGATCCGTGGAGCGATGGTTGTTTTCTTCTATAAATAGTGAGCCGTTTCTTCCTTTTGGGTTATCACTCCCACAAATACTTTCCCCAAGTATTGTAATCCTCTAACCACAGATCCTAAGGATCTTTCTATGTAGTTTGTCTTTTGTTTTTGTGTGATTCTCTAGGTTCCTCTTAACGGCGAGATCACCACTTCTTGAAGTCGAGCAAGCTCAAGTCCATGAGTTGCCATGCTTCATCATCATCAAGACTACCGAGGTTCTCTTGTTGATACTTCTTTCTTCCTCCATAGAATTGTTGTGTCCAAGGCATTAGTGAAGGATGCCGAAAGAGTCAAGACAAAAGCATTAGTGAAAGGTGCTCAACGTCCGTGTCAAAAGCATTAGTGAAGAATGCTAAAGGAGTCAAGACGAAGGCATTAGTGAAAGGTGTCAAGCGTTCGTGTCAAGGGCATTAGTGAAAGATGCCTAGAAGTCCAATCAAGTGGCATTAGTGAAGGATGCCAAGGTCGTATAATCGATGAGGTGCATCACTATACAAATAGTGATAGTTTGTTTCCAAGGATATTGATATCCTTGATGGTGTTGTAATAAGGAGTGGGTTTCCTTTGGGGTTAGATGTCGTGTAGTGTTGGGTAGTAGTTCCTCCATCGTAATGGAACTCGGTACTTAGCCTAGTACCGGATAAAGGGTAGGCAACGTTGTGGCAGGTGTGGTTCTCCTTTGTGAAAGAACCCGGTGGTTAGCCTAGTACCGGAAAAATAGTAGGCGATGTTGTGAAGGCTTCTCCGCCATAAGGAGTTGGTGTCGTGTAGTGATTACGAACTCTCGAGTAGGTGACTCGGGGAGTGGAGTAGGGCAAGGAAGGTGTCCTTGTAGCCGAACCACTATAAATACTCGTGTCGTGGTTATGTGCTTCTTACTCTTTATCTCTTCATTACACATTTATATATCTATCTATCAATGTCAAACATACACATACAAATAGATTTGTGGAAAACTAGAAGGGGGGTTGAATAGTTTTGCCGATTTTAAGTTAGTTTCAAAAACTTTAGATTCGATATTATGTGAAATTATATACATGAAGATAAAGTATAGATCTAATGATAATGCAAGTAAATAAAGTAAAGCAAGGGATAGAAATGACATAACCGATTTATAGTGGTTCGGCTACAAGGACACCTTCCTTGCCCTACTCCACTCCCCGAGTCACCTACTCGAGAGTTCAAGCACTATGTCAACAAACTCCTTCAACTTGGCGGAGAAGCCTTCACAACGTTGTTTACACCTTTTTCCATTACAAAGCTAAATACCGAGTCCGTAACACGGTGGACCAACCCAACACGACTATTACACAACAACTATGTGAAATATCAGATACAAGATCTTTGCTACAGAAATCTTGTGGAGGAACAAATCAATCAAGGAACCCTTGCTTGGATGACTTGTAGAATGCTCGTGATCTCGCCTTAGAGAAGGACCTATATGAGAATCACTAAAGAAAGAAAGAAGAACAACTCTCTAGATCAAGTGATCTTTTGTTTGAAAAGAATGAGAGTATATGAGAGAATTAGTAAGAAGAGGGGTAAGTTAGAATAAAGAAATGGCTCTCTATTTATAGGCAAAAATTGCCATTGTTCCCTGGATCCCACGGATCCCTCCCTTAAGGGATCCATCTAGTGTAAAGCTAGGGATCCGTGGGACGCTCCTCTTTGCCCATGGGTTTTTTGGTTATGGGTCATGGGTCATGGGTTGGTCCATGGGTATTTCATTAGATACAATGTATCTAATAGATGCAATGCATCTAGTCAAATGGGTATGGGTCAATGCCATGGGTTATGGATATGATCCATGGGTTGTGATTTTTTACCCATCCTAATAAACTATTACAACAAATGATTTATTACAACAATTTGTATTAAGTGACTATATGTAAATGCTTTACAAAAATAACATGTCTTTTTATAATTGTACTTAAGATAACATTATATTTGTTATCAACAAAACACAAAGAGATCGCAAAATATTAATAAACGTTTTTACGGTTTATTTGTATTAACAATCTCCCCCTTTTTGTTGATGACAAAACATAATGTTATGATGAGTAAAACTTAAGATTAGATGTATGTTTTGAAAGCCAAGTTTTACTTCTTCTCCCTCTTTTTGTCGAAACAAAAAATTAACCCCATCGAAGAAATAAAATGTGGAAAAAATAGTCCACTTACTCTCCCTTGACAGTAGCTCCCCCTAGTTTGGGGCGTCAAGTGAAGAAAAAAAATAAAAAATCCTACAAAGAAAAGGTTAGTAGTAACATGCATAAATAATCTTGTGATTGACGAGAATCAAGATTGGGAGCCAAGGTATGTAAAAATTCCTTGTAATAAAACAACAAAATGTAGTGGTATTTATGCCACATACAAGCATGTAAAAGTAAGAACAAGACTTGTTCTTAAAAATAACTTCAAAAGAAAAAAAAATACTAAAAATAGAAAATAATAATAATGATTCCTTCCATGCTTGCATAAGGTTATGGATGGAGGTTTTGATGAGTAATGATATTGATGCGATCAAGAATGAGGTTGAGTATGAATCGCATTTCTTCCCTAACTTCTATTGCAATATCCCTGGTGGATTGGCAATGTTCACAATGTTAGTGATGTGGGTAATGAGTGCGGAAGTTATCTGGGTTGTTTTGATTTGTGAGATGCGGAAGATGTGGTGGAAAAATAGGAAAATACGGATCAAATTCCGGAATGTTTGGAAGTGGTGGTGGAAAAGAACTTAGTTGTTCTTGTAGCTTAATGGGAGCTAAGGGTGGTGAGGTTTCAAGGTCTTTGAAAATTATGTTTGGAGAAGTGGGAGGTGTAAAAAAGACTATTTATTTTTGTTTTGGTTGTTGAGATCTTGTTAGAGTCTTAAGGAGTTCCAAAAGAGTGACTTTAGGCGGTGAGTTGATGGGTGATGAAGTTGGTGTACTTGTTGGTGATGAAGGAGGTGCTATAATGGAAGCATCTTGTGATGAGTTATTTGTTGGTGATGAGCCAATCGATGATGGTTTGGCTAAGCGAGAAAAATAGAAGATAAAACTTGCTTCTGTCTCACGGATCCCACGGATCCGTCCAGTATTAAGGCTGGGATCCGTGGTACTGGTGATTCAGGAAGCTCAAAATTTTCCTTTTGGAAACATTTGTGCCTAGTGTGTGCCTATATGCAAATGATTTGGAGTTGCAGTTATCTCGAATCCTAAAAAGAAAATAAAAATAAACTAGAAGTTGAAAATCATACTATTATGTGAGATAACCCGAGTGCTCCTAATTCATTGTTGCTTAAATGAATGTACCCAAAACACATATTAGTTATGTGTCCTCTTTAGAATTCAAAAGACATGAGATGCAATGAAAACGGGTTTTTACTTTGTATTAATAATGAAAAAGGTATTTGTCCTAGACGTGAGAAATAGTTTTTGTGAAATTGATACGGGAATAGGTATCATTTTTTAGAAAACGTTTTGAAAAGAGGTTTCTATGTGTGAATAAAAATCGTTTTATCATTTGAAAAGAAGATGTGTATGTAATTATGTGTTTGCAACTTGTACTTATTTTGAAAGAAAATAAGAAAAACTATGAGTTATAAGTGAAAGACTTATCTTGGGTTTAGAAAATTCCCGTATTGCTTGTGAGTTGTGCGTGAAATAGAGATCCTAAACTCAGAATGAAGAAGGCTAGTGTTTACATACCTTGTAGAGTTAAAATTACGAAGATTGTTCCATGAGACAATACCAAGACGAAGTAGGTTGAATTTTTCCCGCTTCAACGGTTTGGTGAGGACGTCGGCTATATTGTCTTTGGACGCTACCTTCTCAATAGAGATGTTCCCCTTTTGAACATTGTCTCTTAAGAAGTGATGACGAATCTCTATATGATTTGTGCGAGAATGTAATACCGGATTCTTGCTTAAATCGATGGCACCTTTGTTGTCACATAGAATGGCTATGTCACTTAGATGAATGTCGTAGTCAACTAACGCTTGTTTCATCCATAGTGCTTGTTGGTAAGCTTTGCTGGCGGAGACGTATTCAGCTTTGGTTGTTGAGATTGCTAATGCCGTTTGTTTCTTAGAAAACCAAGATGTCAAACAACATCCCATAAAAGTAAATACCACACTTGTACTTTTTCGGTCAACATAATCACCTGCATGGTCAGAATCTGCATATACAATTGTTTCTACTCCCGTACCCTTAGGATACCATAATCCTAATTGTGTCATACCCTTAATTTATCTAAATATCCTTTTGACGGCTTCTAGATGTGATGTTTTAGGGTCTTCTTGAAACCTAGCACATAGACAAACACTAAACATGATATCCGGCCTACTAGCCGTGAGGTAGAGAAGACTACCAATCATGCCACGATATTTTGTGTTATCAACGGATTCTCCGTCTTCATCTTTTGTGAGTTTAGTGTCGGATGACAATGGTGTCCTAATTGGTTTTGACTCTTCTAAACCAAATTTCTTTAACATCTCTTCTATGTATTTAGATGATTAAAGAAGATACCATCTTCTACTTGTTTGATTTGTAGACCAAGAAAGAAACTAAGTTCTCCCATCATACTCATCTCAAACTCGTCATGCATGATTTTAGAGAAATCATCACACATGTCTTGACAAGTGGATCCGAATATAATATCATCTACATATATTTGAAAAATGATTATGTGTGACTCTCTTTTCTTAGTAAAAAGTGTGTTATCAACTAACCCCATGGTGTAGTTGTGTTTGATTAAGAATGACTTGAGTCTATCATACCAAGCTTTTGGAGCTTGTTTAAGACTATAAAGGGCTTTCTTTAACTTATACATGTTTAGGTTTTTAAAATCGATGAAGCCGGAGGTTGAGCTACATATACTTCTTCATTAATAAAACCATTTAGAAAAGCACTTTTGACATCCATTTGATAAAGCTTAAGATCATTAGCACAAGCATAAGCAATAAGTATTCTTATAGACTCTAATATAGCCACGGGGGCATAGGTCTCATCAAAGTATATTCCTTCTTGTTGGTTATACCCTTGGGTAACGAATCTAGCCTTGTTTCTAGACACTACTCCGTTTGCATCTAACTTGTTTTTATAAACCCATTTGGTTCCTATTATGGTTTGATTACTAGGTGGAGGGACAAGTGTCCAAACATCATTAGAAACAAATTGATTTAACTCTTCTTGCATAGCCATTACCTAACTTTCATCTTTTATGGCTTCTTGTGTATTCTTAGGTTCTATGGTTGAAACAAAACAAAATAGGCTACTTTGGTTTTGAACTTGAGACCTTAAGGTTCTTTCGTTTAACTTTCCTATGACTTTATCTACAGGGTGATCTTTGGACTCTTTAATATTTATGAGTTCATTATTTGAAGATTCTTCTTCTTCTTCATTTATCTTTTTCTTTATTACAATAGCTTCACTTCAACAATCTCGTCATCGACAAGAGGTGGAGAGGGTTTGGGTGGACTTTCATCAAATTTTACATTTAATGACTTTTCTACCTTCATTGTTTCTTTATTTAATATGACGTAAGCTTTGGTATTTGGAGAGTAACCTAGAAAGATACCTTCGGTTGATTTATGATCAAATTTTGTAAGGTAATCTTTAGTGTTAAGAAGAAAACATTTGCTACCAAAGACTCTAAAGTGATCTAACGTAGGCTTTTTGCCTCGAAGTAACTCGTATGGAGTTTTACATAAAATTGGTCTAATTAAGACTCGATTAAGTATGTACGTTGAAGTATCAACAACATTGCACCAAAACGTTTGAGGTATGGATTGCTCATTTAGCATGGTGCGACTCATTTCTTGTAGGGTTATATTCTTTCTTTCAACTACCCTATTCGATTGTGGAGTGCGAGGAGCCGAGAAGTTGTGAATAATACCATTAGCGTCACAAAAAGCTCCAAATTGCACTTCATTATCGAATTCCCTACCATGATCCGTTCTAATAGAAACTATAGGACTTCCTAGTTGTCTTTGGATTTTCTTGCTTAATATTTCAAAATAATTAAACGTTTTCGTTTTGTTCTTTAAGAATTTAGTCCATGTGTACCTAGAGTAATCATCTACTATAACCAAAGTGTAGTAGTTGCCTCCATAACTTTGGATAGCGGATGGACCAAATAAATCCATGTGTAGTAATTCTAGACACTTAGTTGTAGACACCATGTTTTTAGCTTTGTGACTAGAATGGACTTGTTTTCCTACATTACAAGCATCACAAAAGTGATGTTCATATTTTAATTTAGGTAGATCTCTTACTAGATCTTTGGATGATAGCGATTGAAGAAGTCGCATATTGGCATGACCCAATCTTCGATGCCATAAGGTCAAAGTATCATCCATAGAAGTAAGAAAAAGTTTGTCTAGGTTCATTACCAATTTTAATGACATAGACTCCATGTTTCCTAATTTCTCTTCCTATGGTTATGCCATTTTTTAATATCTTATACCGGTTTCAGTAAAAAGTACATTGCACTTTTTATCACATATTTGTCCTATACTTAAGAGGTTAAAGTTTAGGTTTTCTACGTGACACACATCGTTAATGGTTAGAGATTTGTTAGAAATCGTACATTTACCGATGATTTTACTTTTGATATTTCCAAACACCACATTTCCTCCATTGAAGGATTCATATGTGGAGAATAGATCTTTATTGCCGGTCATGTGCCTCGTGCACCCGCTATCCTTGACCCATTCATCCGGATCTAGGTCGACCTTTAAGCACACCTAAGAAAACAATTAACTCAAAAGTTTGGCCCCTATTTGTTCATGGGTCCATTAGTGTTAAACATTCCATTCATGTTAGACATGTATAGATAAGGTGAATATGCATTCCATGGTGCAAAGTTTTGAAATGGAAAGCCAATTTGCATATTTGGGTTCCATCCCAATTGATGGTTACTCCTCGGTAAACATTATTAGATCTCATAGATGTGTTTGGTTCTGAAAAAGATGGAGCTTTGTTTCTTGCAAAAATTGGATTATATTTTGGGGGTGGTTGTCTAGTGGTAATATGAGTTGGTTTCTTCTTATTAACAATAACAAAATCAGTTCTAGAGGAAGAAGCTATGTTATTACCAAGGTTTGCTTGAGACCCATGGATCCGTGGTCGTACACTAGCGGTTCCCTTTTGTGGGATCCGTGGGATCCGCCACAACAGTGGCCTCTTTTTCTATTGCTTTTACGAATTGTGTTTCTTTGTTTTCACTAGTTGACGTATCAAGTTGCTGAATGCCTAAACCTTTTTGGTTGTTTCTAGTTTTAACACTATCTAGTATCATATCTAAAGTATTAGTACTCATTCTAGCAATCTTAGAATCTAGTTGATCAACTAGTGTTTGAAGTTGAACACAAAGTTCACATTCACCACTTGCTATTTTACCTTTTTCTAGACGTTTGAATTCTGCTTTTAACTCTATGACTTCCTTATCTAAACGTTGGTTTTGATTTTTCAAAAACTTGTTTTTGTTAATTACTTTTAAGCTAATTTTGCAAAGTTTGTTATATTCCTTATGCAATGAGTCATCATCTAATGATAAGCTACTATAGTATTCATGACATACCTCATCATTTGCCATGAGACAAATTTCTTCGTCTTCCTCCTCGCTCATTCCCCACGTGTCGCTCACGAATGCCTTTTGATCATCCCGTTTGGGACACTTACTAATAAAGTGGTTTGGGTCACCACATTTAAAGCAAGCACGATCATCCCTTGGCTTCTCGTCCTCTTTGCTTTTCCAGAATCCTTTCTTGTCATCATACGGTTGTTTGACGTATCTTCCCTTCCTTCTAAAGAACTTTTTAAAGTCCCTTACCGCCATGGCATACTCCTCGTCATCACTATCCGAAGAGGAGTTCTCTTCATCGGTTGAGGCCTTTTTGGCTTTGAGGGCAAGAGATTTGTGTTTCTCTTTCACCTTTGAGGCTTCGGAATCTTTAGCAAGGACAAGCTCATAGACTTTTAAGTTGCCTATGAGTTCATCAAGGGTGAGGATTGTCAAATTTTTTGACTCTTCGATTGCCGTCACCTTGGATCTCCACTTGGATGGAAGTGCCCTTAGATATATCCTAACATGGTTACGGCTAGAAAAAGATTCATCAAGTGCTTGTAAAGATGTAATAATAGTATTAAAATTAGCAAAAGAATGATCTATAGTTTCCTCATCCGATATTGAAATTTTTTCATATTGTTGAACAAATAAATCAATTTTATTATTTTTAACTTGATGATTACCTTGATGAGTTACAACTAAATAATTCCAAATTTTTTTAGAGGTTTTAAGCATAGAAATTCTTTCGAATTCCTTTTTGGGTAAAGCATTATATAAAACCATTTTAGCTTCACTATTTTTAGAAAGCTTTTTCTTCATGTCATCGTTTAGTTTATCATGAGGTATGTTAACTAAATTTCCTTTATCATCTTTTGAGGTAGCCTCAAAATCGCCTTCAACAATAATGTACCAAAGATCAATATCTTTAAACTTCACATACATTTCGAATCTATTTTTCCAATATATAAAACCATTAGTTTCAAGTAGTGGTGGTCGTTGCATAGATTGCCCTTCCTTGTAGTTTTCAGAACCCATAGTGATCGAAAAGTTTTTAAAATATGGTTTACTTTAAAACTTTTATAAACTTAGCTCTTGATGCCAATTGTGGAAAACTAGAAGGGGGGTTGAATAGTTTTGCCGATTTTAAGTTAGTTTCAAAAACTTTAGATTCGATATTATGTGAAATCGTATAGATGAAGAGAAAGTATAGATCTAATGATAATGCAAGTAAATAAAGTAAAGCAAACAATAGAAATGACACAACCGATTTATAGTGGTTCGGCTACAAGGACACCTTCCTTGCCCTACTCCACTCCCCGAGTCACCTACTCGAGAGTTCAAGCACTATGTCAAGAAACTCCTTCAACTTGGCGGAGAAGCCTTCACAACGTTGCTTACACCTTTTTCCGGTACAAAGCTAAATACCGAGTCTGTAACACGGTGGACCAAACCAACGCGACTATTACACAACAACTATGTGAAATATCAAATACAATATCTTTGCTACAGAAATCTTGTGGAGGAACAAATCAATCAAGGACCCCTTGCTTGGATGACTTGTAAAATGCTTGTGATCTCGCCTTTGAGAAGGACCTATATGAGAATCACTAAAGAAATAAAGAAGAACAACTCTCTAGATCAAGTGATCTTTTGTTAGAAGAGAATGAGAGTATATGATAGAATTAGTAAGACGAGGGGTAAGTTAGAATGAAGAAATGGCTCTCTATTTATAGGCAAAACTTTCCACTGTTCCCCGGATCCCACGGATCCCTCCCTTAAGGTATCCGTCTACTGTAAAGCTAGGGATCCGTGGGACGCTCCTCTTTGCCCATGGGTTTTTGGCTATGGGTCATGGGTCATGGGTTGGTCCATGGGTATTTCATTAGATACAATGTATCTAATAGATGCAATGCATCTAGTCAAATGGGTATGGGTCAATACTATGGGTTATAGATATGATCCATGGGTTGTGATTTTTTACCCATCCTAATAAACTATTACAACAAATGATTTATTACAACAATTTGTATTAAGTGACTATATGTAAATGCTTTACAAAAATAACATGTATCCTTATAATTGTACTTAAGATAACATTATAGTTGTTATCAAAAAAACAAAAAGAGATCGCAAAATATTAATAAACGTTTTTACGGTTTATTTGTATTAACAAGATTGACATAAGTCGATCCAAATATTTTAAGATAAAGTTTTAATTGGTAAAACTATTCAAACCCCCTTCTAGTTTTCCACAGTAACTCTCCACTAGACTATCCAGGATCGCCAAGTACCGTAGTATCTCCCCCGAATACTCTATTATCCTAAAGCTACAACTCACGCAATAAACACAATGACGACTCAAGTGCACTCTCAAGATTTTTACTATTTAGGACGTTCAAGCTCGCAATAGTTAAAGAAGAAGGTAATTTTTTTTACTCTACGTCTACCAATTAAAAAAAGAGACAACCTAACAATAATCAATAACTAGGTTTCATAGATCTAAGCAAACACAAAATAATTTAGCTACGCATGATAGATAATCATGAACACAAGCAAACAATTAAACATAGGATAAACATGGTAATAGATTGGACTAACAAACTTATCTTTAAGTGTAAAGAAGGGTTTGAAACCCTATAATACTGCCCAAGTCGTACTATGAACGAACTAGGGTTTGCTTTCCAAAACACTACACACAAAATATAGAAACTTGGAAGTCTATAAATAGATATACACTTGCGACGACGTCACCTTTTGATGGTGACGCCATTTGATCGCCTTCATTAGGGTTTCGTTTTGGACAATTCAGCATTGGGACGACGTCAGTTGAGGAAGTGTAACGCCGTATGGCTTCAGTAAGGATGTCGTCTTGGAATGAGTCTTGGTCGTCTGGTGTAAAAATAAAGGGCGACGCCCTCCTGGAATAAGGTGTGACGCCGTCATGTTGTAAAGCCAAAATATGACTTGAGCCGTCGCTTGAGACTTTTTAGAAAACCTTGTGAGCGACGGCGTCGCCCTATGGGTTGGGACGCCGTCAGGTGCAGAATTAAGCCTTGAATTCTTGACTTTGTCATTTTCTTCATCTTTTCGCTCCTTTTCGTTCAAAAGTGCTTGATTTCAGCAATTTGCTTCTAAAATACCTAAAATGTGAAAAGGAATGATTTTAAGCAGTAACCGATATAAAATGTATCGATTTAGGGCTTAAATGACCCTCTAAAAACGTATGTTTTAAATTCTATCACAGGAAATAAGCAAAGAAGGACAGAAAGGGAAAGGGAAACAAAAAGATTAAGTAATAATTTTACAAATATAGAACGTAAGTCCCTAGGGCACTTGTAAGATATTGGATTTCACATACACATCATAACATTAACACAATGAGCACATAGATGGTTTTAGAGAGAGAAAGAGTGGGACATTCTATTGAGAGAAACTTGTGGAATATTAGATTATCCAAAGAACATCCAACCCTCTACCTTGCAAGGTAGAGGGTATTTATAGGTTACAAACTAAACGACCTCCGACGGCTGTGGATCGGGGATACGGTGGGTAAAGACCCGACCTTCCTCCACGGTGTTGCACTAAACTATATTACGCCATCGACTAACTACATAACAACATAAATAAGTAACTAACGATTAGTCTACGAGCTAACTTATGCTAGATAATAGTTGGGGTGACCGACTCTTTCAACACCGGAATTTTCTAATTCCTAACAATCTCCCCAAGGGAGGTCACCCCATATTTTACATTTCAAATCCTAGCATTCTAGTCTTGACTTTGTTCTTGAGCTCGTAGATAGAACAACTTCAACATTGCAATCTTTGTGCATAAGTAGTGCAACTTCAAAGTCCGCATGATTTGTACTTTAAGTGGAGGTCATTAATGATCCATGAGAGAATGATAAGGAGCCATCTTTTGAGATCATCGAGAATCATCAATCTCGAGGCATCCTTTGTGGTGTTGTGACTTTAGGACCGACATGCTCACATTCGGATCATGAATTCTTCTCATCGAGTAGCGGAAGCATTTGTTGAATCATGATATTGGCGGCAGCAGCGAAGCATGGAGTGAAAATATCGAGTCATTGATGCACTAATCATGATTTCTTTTGAGATGAATGTGTTAAGTGAGCATGCGGCTATGGATTGACCGCTTCATTACGATCACCGCAAACGTCGGGCGTACTGCATACAACAGATTAGCAACAAATCGCACGAAAGTGTCTTTGATCACTTCGTTGAATTGAGGTACACGCCCACGGTTCCCGTTGATCGAGATAAATCTTGCTGTGATCGGTATAATTCCAAAGAATTTCCTTGACGGGTTTCGCATTGTTCTAGCCGTTCTCAAACCGAACATCTCAAAGAAGACAACACGGAGTGAGTGAACCAAATAATTTTAAGTTCACCGATTGATGAAAAGAGATTTGAAAACAATCGTGTATTGCTCAATAGAAATTGTTTTTGCAATACAACGAAGGTTTTATTGAAAATCAATTATCAATCATAAAATACCTTTTGGTTTGAAAATGAGTACACGATCGATGTGCTAAAGAAAAGAGTTTTTAAGCACAAAGACCGGTTTTCAAAGGTATCCGTCAATCCATAACTGAACGGGTTTGATTCAAGAGATTGAATCGCCCATTGTTTCTTCAATTGTCACATGGTTGATCTATATAATAGATCTCACACGCCACCTACCGAGAGCTTGTTTGATGTTGGCTCGAAGGCTTTCCATCTTCATTGTGAATATGTAAACACATCACTCGGATGTTACGCAATACCACAAGGATAATGTGGGACTCAAGATATAATCTCTCTTTCCACATTGTGTGAAACAGAGAGTCTTCATTGAAAGTGTCCTAATGAGATTTATTGATGATCTCGTGGCTCTAGACTCAATTTGTGCATATTTGGATCCTATGACGGAGACTAGGGAGAGGTCTCCTTCTTCAATATCAACCATCTCTAAGAGAAAGTCGATAGATAATGTCGGTTCCCGTGAGAATGAAACAAGTCCTTTTAAGAGGAACTTGAGTGGTTTGGAAAGTTGAAGTGCGATGCGTCACCGGGTCCATGACGTCTTGTCTTCAATACCAATGTTACCATCGAGCATATGAATTGAACCGGTTTACGCCCTAAGGTTGAATAAATGGAGGGCTATTTGTTTTCACCCTTTTCTCATTCAATTCTTTTAATTCTTCAACCCTTCAAGCTTCGAGACTTCATAGCTAGAACCTTGTTGGGTTTATTCCAAGACTAGCTCGGTCTTAGTCCGCACTCTTCCCATATCTCATTTTCTCCTTTTATCATCATACCTAAGGACTTCTACACTAACTAGTGGATTGTCCTGGGTAGATCCCTCCGATTCGGCGGATCATGGGAACACATACCTAACCTTATCATCCTTATATCACCGTACATGAAATAAAGTTGGTCGGTCAATTTGGAATTGTTCACTTTGCCATTGGATCCAATTGAAAACCATTTGAAAATCAATTCGGATACTTGTGATATATTATCAAAGCATTTTGTACCGAATTGTTTTGATATTTCTAGAACGAGAACTCCCCCTCAACATGTGCATCAAATATTTGAAAATGTTTTGCACACGGAGGCAAGAGAAAGAATTAAATTCTTTGATTACCATTTTCTAAAAGATATCAACATCACTTCCCACATCAAATCAAGTAGAAATAGCATTTCCGGGAAGGATGAGGTTTCCATAAATTCGCTCCTCCTCAATATGTGCCTCGAGATTTGAAAAGAGTTTTGCACATACTAGAGGGAACCCTTTATCATCAAAGGATTAGAAGCCATATGATCAAGGTACCTTAAAAACATTTAAAGTTGAATTTTGCAAAAATTTAAGTGTTGTGTACCCTGATGACTTGAATTTGCAAAGAGTTCTCCCCTTAATATATGCTTGAGATTCGAAAATTGTTTAGCACATATAAGAGAGAAGTTTGCACAAAATTGGTCATCTTATCTTTTAACATCTTTCATATTTATATCACATTTTCTCCCCGATCAAAATCTTAAATCCTTTGAGATTTTGGGTCTCAAGTGATTTAAATATGTATGAGGTAAAATATTTGTAGGAGAAAATGTGTCCGATTTTATATGATCAAATATGGACAACACGGATGTTTCCCCACTTTACGGGAAACCACAGACAAATCCTAGCACTATTACTTGTATTACAGCTTGTTCATATTTATTACACCACATATTACACATACTTAAAACACACCATAATCGATCCGAAGAAGTCTTCATTCGGTCCTCGAAGAAGTTTGTAGTGACCATCACGAAGCCTTCCACCAACAAAACTTTCAAGGTCTGGAAGATCCTTCGTGTCTTGAGTCTTCATCGATTGCGAGAATGAAGTGTTCACATCTCTTCACGTCATCATCGGTCAAAACATAGTTTTAACCCAAGATTTCATATCAAGTTTGGCTTCTTTCACTCGGTGTCAAGTTCTTCTTGAACAATTTGAGCGTACCATCACTAAACTTGTAGAGTTCACATAGACGCATAAGCATACGAGATCCATATCTGCCGGTGAAGATGGCGGCTCTAGGGGTGTCAAGGACTTTGTATTCTCGATGAAATTCATGCCCAGTTGCATTCCATTGAGGACTTATAAGGTTGATCCTGGTTTGGTAGCTTTCAATGCCAAGTCGAAGTCCTCAACTCGTTTTGAATTACTAAGCCTCGATCCAAAGAGTGACAGTGCGGAGAGGCCTTTTTCTCACGTCAGTAAGTGCTCAAGGTGTCCTTGAAGATTTAAGAGATAGAGATCTTGAAATCATTTGGCGTAAGATGTTTGAAGTCGTTCTCTTCAATAGTATATACTTTGAAGTCGACTCTTTTAAGGACAATCTTCTTCAAGTACTCATATCCATAGATAGGAAGATCTCTACACTAACAACACTTAAGATTTGCGACTTTGATCGACATCATTGCGTCTTTTATCGACACCATGTCTTTCGATGTAGAACTTCTTCTTTTGAACCACCGGTGAGAAATTCCATAAGAAGTCGCAATATCATACTTTTGTTCTTCAAAGACCCGAATTGATCGGGAACCATCTGCTCAAGCCCTTGATCGAGTAGGTTGCGGCTTTCATCTTTGATATTGATAGAGCGGGCCTTCTTTCGCAGAGCGAGCACACGATAGTCCAAGTCGTGATTGAAGAAGAATTCACTGAATGGTTATCGACCGTGCTCACCACCAAGAGGAAGAGATTTGTTGACATTGAAGCGGTCGATTTGCTCACCGACTTGGTCATTCGACATCTTATGGCATTCTTCCATCGATATTGAAGATGATTTGCATCGAATGGAAGACTTTGACAATTTCGTAAGCTTGACCTTCTAGATCTCTTGGAGTTATGGATGAGATACACTTCCGCTCACGTAACCATTTGATAAAACTTCCCATATCACCGTGTAGTGCGAAGAGAGTCTTGGTGGAACTTCATAATTATTGGTGATAAGCGATGCCCAATTGTTGTCGGGAATCATAGAGTCGACTGGGATGGTCCATGTGGGTTCCGGGAAGGAGGTCTATCTTCCATAATGCGACTTTGAATAGTGTCTCTTGAAGGTGCAACTCGGATGTGCTAGTGCGATTCCACCATGTAAGAATCAAACCGGTCATCGAGGGCTTAGGAATATGCTTTGTAGATGCATCATCTTCATCTCAGTTACGAGTCCGCCATGATATGCGACTCTTCGTTAACCATTTGATCATCGGGAATAGAGGTGGACGTGGATGTGAACCTTGAATCAACCGTCGTCCGTGCGTGATTTTTAAGAGTACTCGCTCTTTTGTCGGATCGATTGATTGGAAGATTTCGGTGATGATGGTGGTTGTGATGGAGGTGTGTTGGTTGTTGTAGAAGGATTACGGATCCGAAGTTCCAGCTCCCGTTGGTGGTGGGGAGGAGGTGGATCTTTGCGATCCTTTATCAATGTTTCCATTACAATTGTTCTCCTTTTCATTTTAGCATCCTTTTCTCCGACTTCAATCTTAAACCGCTCATAATTGTCGAACTTGATGGATTCTTCAAGTGCCTCATAGAGTTTATTGTGAACCTCATGCTTGTCCTCTTGACCTCATACATCCTTTCACACGAGTGCTCTCATATCGGAGATGGGAGGTCCTTGAATCGTCTAAGTGGAGCCTCCATTGCCCATTGCACAACATCCTTGACTTCTCCTTCAATAGCGTCGATGAATCGCTTCATTGAAGTTGAGGTGCTCCAATCTATAGACACGATCCACGGAGAATCTGATTTAGGAAGTTGCCTTTCGAGCTTCTATCCTTTTAATAGCTTTATCCAAGAGTTGATCGAGGTGAGAATATGGAGGGAAGTCGGTGGAGCCACTTCATCCGCAATTGTAATGACGGGTTCGGGTTTGGTGACATTGTTGGTGGTGTTTATACGATGAGATTGAGTAGGTAAGGGAGGTGGAAGTGCGTTGATAGTGAAGATGCGGTCATTGGAGGAATGGTTGGCGTATCTTCTTGAATCTTGACATTATACATGGATTGTGCGAGTCTAAGGTTTTGTCATTAATGAATTGATCACCAAAGAGAAATCTTCATCAAGATTCTTAAGTGAGGATAGAGAGTTAGTAGACGATTTGGTTCATCCATCTTCAAGGTCTCATCAGATCTTGTCTCAAGGTTCTCCTGTGAGCTCTTATGTAACAGAGTGTCAACATTCAAGTCAGATTGAGTCTCACCAAGTGTAAGAGATTCCTTAAACGTTTCAGGCACCTTGACCACTCCAGATTGTTCTTTTTCATGAGATGAATCTGTTCTTCTCTTCAGCTCATATGGATTTGTGGTGCTTGATGGAGATGATGAGATAGTTAACGACATGTGAGCGACTTGTTCGGTTTCAACACTTGCAACTCCTTTACCCTTGTCAAGTGTAATTGGGTTTGTTTGTTGAGGTAGTTGAGCGGGTTCTCTTAACACAATTCCACCTACTGGAGCTTTCACATTCTGACTTTCAAGGCTTTGCTGAATTCCAAGTTGCAGATCAGCATCATCTTCATCAGTTAACCTGGTAGCATCCCTTGGTGTCTCAGTGTTCTTACCAGTTTCCTTCTCCACTTTCTTCCTTTTAACATTTTGCTTCTTGGATGTGGTGTCTGACTGTTGTGACCTTTCACGTCTCTTTTTAGGAAGAGAGGCATAGGATGTTTGTGAGGCTGACTTGGTCATGGGAGCGTTTGGTTGTAGAGGAGAGGGTGTGACATCAGCAGAGAGTTTGGTTGCTCTTTTCTTGTATTGCTTGAAGTAGTCCGTCTTCTTGATATCTTCTGTGAGAAGACAGTCAGGAATTGGCAAACCAAATATTTCATTGACCACACCTCTAGGAACATATTTTAGGTTTCCCAAGACATATTCTTCTTGACCTTATGTATAGTTGATTCACTCCTAGGATTGAATTTGTGAGTTTGTTGTAAGTCTTGGATGACAAGCTTAGAGAATCGATCTTTGGGAATTACAAGCTTGTTCATTTCTTTCGGCCTTGAGCTTTGTTCGAAATTGATTACATCGATATGAATGTGTTCATTGATAACGAAAATTCTTCCCAAATACGATCGATACATTCACATCAACCCTATTAACGATTCCCATAGGATTTGCAAGATGGGGATCCTCACTTTATCGAACCACGATGTTTTGCGGATAGGCACAAGTTAAGAATTGTTGTAATGGCTCTCCATGGTTGATACATGTGTCCGATGATGATGTCGACGCTCTTGAAATCTTGCTCGATAACCCAATCCAATTAGAAAGACAATCAAATCGTCGACACCGGTGGAGATTCGAGCGAAAGTCGTGGTTACATGGTGTGATTCCAAGAGCCTTGCTCGAATATCGAATCAATTGTGAACTCCATATCATCCGAAGATGCAAGAGTATCGGTGTGATTTTGTCCCATTGAATGGTGTTCCGAACTATTGAATGTAAATGGAGGAATTGAGCATTGCTTGGTAATAGCTCCAAAGAAGTTTGTGTTTTGAGGATGTCAATAGAAACTTTGAGTATCGGATTATGTTGAAGCTTTGTAAGTCCACATACAGCTTGCTTTTTCCGATATCGACCATTGACTCTGGGAAGGATTTCTTCGTCTAAAGAACTTTGGATGATGCCGAAGGGTAGCGCTCTTTTACGGGATTGAACTTGCCATTGATGTTACGAGTAATCATACAATTAATGATAATGAATGGGAGCAGGTTAGATGGTAAGTAAGTCAACATTGAGAGCACCCTTAAGACATAGAAGTAGTAACTCAGAATGATTCCCCAAAACATATACTGAGAAAGATTGAGTGGCATAGATTTCAAATGTATGACAACTTTTTAAATAAGATATATCAATGAAGTATAATCTTCCAGAAAAGTGATCTCATGACGAGCTTATAAGGGATTAATAGGCAAAGGAGTGCATTTCAAAGTGATCATGACATGAGCCAAGATACACATATAAAAGTGATATAACAAATATGTATGAGGCAAAAAGTAACATTTGGCAGTCGTGAGAGAAACCAAGTACCTTTTGCCTAAACAGAGATGTCATAACAGATTATATAGAGTATGTTGATTCAACAAGTCGAATTAGGAGATCCTAAGTGTTGTGAGAGTGAGATCATCTTGACTTTAAGTCGCTATGCTAAATCGCTAGCTAGTAAAGTCAAGTCGCCATGAGCAAGAACTAAACCAAGTCGCTACATACAGGTTAACTAAGTCGCTAGGTTACTAATTAGCTAACTTGTAAATACAAGTCGCTAACTACTAACTCGCTAACCAAGTCGCTATGCTAATTCGCTAGCTAGTAAAGTTAAGTCGCCATGAGCAAGAACTAAACCAAGTCGCTACAAAACAATTAACTAAGTCGCTGGGTTACTAATTAGCTAACTTGTAAATACAAGTCGCCAACTACTAACTCGCTAACCAAGTCGCTAGAATATAGTGAACTAATTAGCTACAGAGACGTAATCGCTAAGTTGAACACTAACTCGCTATGAAGAACATTCGGACTAAGTCGCTACCAAGAACACTTTAAATCGCCACCAAGAACACTTCTAACATCACCCCATCATCCAATCCAGTTAATCATACATCAATGTATACCAAACACAATATTCCAAACAATATATTCCAAACATTTTGAACCCGTTCAATCATTATACAAACAACAAACATACTATTTTAAGAAAAATCGAGCCTAAGCGAGACAAGTAATCACACCTCACGAGCTCGAAAGGATCCGGATATAAAGATAAGTTAGAGATAGGACACTAAAGCTTAAGATAACAACGATAAGAGGAATCGAAGCAAACCTCTTGCTAAGTCGCTAGTATGATCAAAATGACGAAGGAAGAGAAAACGAGAGAAAGAAAGGAAAAAAACTTTTGTATTCAAATGGTAACTCGCTATAGGGTAAATCGCTAGGGTATACCAACTAACTATGACGGTATTACACAATTGGTCCTTGTGGTTTTAACATGAGGTGAGGTAAATCGCTAGTGCAACATAACTTTCACTATATGGCAACTTTGGTCCCTATGGTATAGATGAGCAGTGGTAAGATGCAAACAAGATTATAGACTAAGCCTCTAGCAAAGAATATCATCTTGATCACCATGAATCAATTAAACATTTAGTCACATAGGCATATAAATCTAAGCTAGGCACTTAATACATAGGCAATGATAATCACATGAGCAAGATATGACCACAACCTACATCAACCATAACCGAGATAGTTCTGAGGCAAACACGACCTCAACTTACAAACGAGCAAGCATTATAACCAACGATGAAGCCAATGGCATAGATAGTCAAGAAGAACATATACAATCTCCCCTCAATCAAGTTCATCAAAGAACATTGATTGACGTAAGTTACCCGATAAAATGGAAGCGAAATATTTCAATTGTTCGAACTTCATCTATGATCCGTGCCATTATTGAATGACATTTCTAGGACCGTAGATGTTATCGATAACGATGAAAATATTCTTTATTGGATAGGAAAACGTGATAAAATTGTAAATTTAAAGAATTTAAACATGATAAAAGAAATTTAAACATTTTTTTTTTTTTTTTGAGAAACTTGATTTATACAAAGATATGGAAGAACGAGTCCTGATTCAAGATGAATAGGAGTCAAAGTAAGAAGTACATCAACTCTGGCAAGCTATAGCTCCTGAATGAGCTATGTTCATATCTGAAGGAACCAAGTCATGAAGTTCTGATTGAATTGAGCATTGTACCGAAAAGATCGAGAGCACATTGTCTTGGAAGCACATGTAGATTTGTACATAGAAGAGTTAGTGACATGATTAGTCTCACGAGTTGGATGCATCACATTATAATCTGGACTTATCATTAATGGAGATCCTATTAGGCTCTACATTCTTGAAAAATTTACATGTAGGAATCCATTTGAGGCATGATCTAGGGATGTAAGTTCGTTTAAGTCTGTAAACTTAAATAATCTACCAGTGGGAATCCATTTGAAGCCACCGTTATTTGAACTAAATGAGTACTCAGCCTTGTTTTGACAATTTGTCCTTGTGTGATCAGAAAATTTCATAGGGGATTGATCTGTCGGATGACGTTTTGCATGAGACCTAGTTAAACTTATTGCATTTTGATCAGTGGGTGATGATCATTGGTCCTAAGCTTGGGATTTATCATATCTGAACTAGGCAATGAAGTGACTGGTTTTGACAAAACGGACTTAATTTCAACTTGGGAAGTAAGCTTAGGTTTCAATGGTTTATCTCTTTCAGACCTAAAGGCATTAGGTTGTTTAATAACTGTTCGTTTCAAGTGGTTCTGAACATTTGACTTTCCCAAAGTTGAAGGTTTTGCAAACTTAGTGTTCATCCTATTTCCGACATACTTCCGAGCTCATTTTTAGGGCAACAATATTGAAGCTCTTATCCCGAATTTGTGCTTTGAGGTCATCAATATCTTTCATCAAGAAGTTAGATTGATTGACTAACTTAGAGTTTGTTTCCTCAAGGTTCTTTCTTAAATGCTCATTTTCTCTTAGAAGGTTGGACACACATAGAGCTAGTTCGAATTCCTAGATTCTAGTGTATCACTCATCTCATGACAATCATAATTCGGGCTTCGAAAGAAGCGATTTGATTACTTATGGTCGAATCTTTGTCACGAATACGGGATTTTAAGCGATTAATTTCAAAAATTCTCTAAATTCGAAGTTCCATATTACTACACTGTTTTTTTGCATAAAACATTTCATTCATATGTTGTATTTCAATTTGCAAAGAGATACAGTGTTTTTCAAGAATTGAAAATTTGTTTGAAAGCTCATCATATACCCTTTTTTCAATCATGTTACTTGCATTAGATTCAGACAAAACAAAGATTGATTCCACCTTGTTATGTTCAGGATAAGAGTCATGTACCTTTTTGTGAGAATTTGTGTGATCAGATAAGTGTACCTTTTCTGACTCTGAGAATTTGAGATCAGTGATGTTTTCTTCATCCTTTTCCATCACAACTGAGATTCTGCAATCAGTGTCTTCTGCTAGTTCAACTGGACTGAAGCATGACACGTCATCATTGTTCCATGGACATTCTTGACACTCATTCAATTCCTTCAGCTTGTTATTCTCTTTTGCAGCTTCCTCGATGTATGTTTCCATATTACTCATAAGTTGAATAAATGAGTTTCTGAACTCATGAATTTCCATTCCGTGTGCTTCTTGAAAGACATTCCAGTCATGATGTTATCAAAATCGAGGAGTATTCTTCCGGTAAGTGGTGAAATTGGTTGAAGATGGTTTGGAGAGCGACATGAGAATCATCGGTTGAGAGCTTTTCTTTGGTAATTTGAAACCTCGGTCATTCTAGGTTAAGCAAAGCAGTTCTTGTTAAAGTGGGAAAGTCTGACGAAGGATGGCACAACTTGTTCGATCCATGGTTGTGGATAAGAGTAATTTGAGAAGTCGATCGAGATGTTGAAACGGCTCATTGGTGCATTCCACATTCTTAGCATCATCTCAAGACATTAAGAGTGACTTATTTGTGTTGTTACGATTGATCGATCTTGAATCATTAAGTGTGTGGTTTTCAGATAGGCATTCTGTTTCACTATTATGTGCTGTGTCATAGAGAGCAAGTACTTTGGTGATTAAAGGATCCGTGATGACTGACATTGTGTTATTATGAATTACTCCCCAAGTCTCTAGAGAATTAGAATCAACTCGCTACCAACAAAATAGCACTAATCCCAAGTCGCTAGAAGATACTACACCAAGTCGCCAACGCTTAATTCGCTACCACGCCAAGTCGCTAGAGTTCCAAGTCGCTAGCCAGATGTAAGTCGCTAAGTAGTAACTCGTTGTCACTCAAGTCGCTAGCAAAATTTCGGCAGCAATTCGCTACACAAGTCGCTAACGATGCAAGTCGCTAAAGAGCAACTCGCTACAGATCAAGTCGCTACCACCAAGTCGCTAACCGTAGTGGAGAGTCCACTACTTGTCTTGTAACTCGCTAGATCTAACTCGCTAGGTTTAACATTTGTAACTCGCTACAATTATGTGAAGCAAGTCGCTAGCAAGAAAATATTCCGTGAGCTAAGTCGCTAGCAAGAAAAACCATATAAACATCACTTTTCAATCCAAAACAACCCAACAAAGATGATTCAAGCTATCCAACTGAAAACCTAAGCACTTGTGATGATTCTAAACATGAAAGTACTAACAAAATTCAAACTTTAACACAAGAAATCAACCAAATGATGCAAAAGCCACTTAAACTTTTTCAAACTCAAAACCACCTAAAACCACTATAAATCCAAAGATGTGCAAGATATGATCTAACCATGGCTCTTGATACCAATTGTAAGATATTGGTTTCACATACACATCATAACATTAACACAATGAGCACATAGATGGTTTTAGAGAGAAAGAGTGGGACATTCTAGTGAGAGAAACTTGTGGAATATTAGATTATCCAAAGAACATCCAACCCTCTACCTTGCAAGGTAGAGGGTATTTATAGGTTACAAACTAAACGACCTCTGACGGCTGTGGATCGGGGATACAATGGGTAAAGACCCGACCTTCCTCCACGGTGTTGCACTAAACTATATTACGCTACTGACTAACTACATAACAACATAAATAAGTAACTAACGATTAGTCTACGAGCTAACTTATGCTAGATAATAGTTGGGGTGACCGACTCTTTCAACACTGGAATTTTCTAATTCCTAACATCACTAATGTTTAAGGGTGTGTTTGCTAAGTGGTATGGTTGGTTGAGGTCCAGGGTTTGAGCCTGGCTCACCCTGCTTCCCACTTTTTCCTATTTTTCTTTTTGGAACTTTTTAATAAGCTTGGAATAAGGACTCTTTGTGAAAATAGAATTTTTTGAAACTAAAAAATAAGCAGGAAAAAGCAGTTTAAAGCTACCAGATTATATAAAGCAATCTAAACAAACCTATTAAGCCAAAAGCAAACTGATTAGCATGCACAAGCTTCAATAAGCTTGCACACCCCTAAAATTATCAAAATCTAATCCTAATAAGCAATTCTAAACTGAATTTAAGTAGACTAGAAGCCTGATAAGCTAAAAACTCAACTAAGCACTTGAAACAAACTGATATGACAGCAACCCTAAAGGGCAACTTAAAGCTACTTTAAAAGCTACTTAGACAATAATCTAGACCATATAAGCTTGAAAGCAGCATAGATAAGCAACAAAAGAACTTGAAAAAACAATTTTAAACAATTTGGACTTAAATAAGCTGATAAGCACTGACACTTAAGACCTTATGGTTTTTATTAGAGATGCACAGACCTGACCCACTAGTTTTAAAGCTAACTTTAAGCTGCTAAATGCTAGTGGAATAAGCTAAAGCCTGAAAACAGCTTATGTTTATAAACAAATGAACTAAAAAACCCATTTTTTAAACATTTTGAACTAGTATTAAGGCATGAAAATAAGCTGATAAACTAGGCTGTTAAGAATATTTTGGCTTTTTGGTTTTTAAAAAACTATTAGCAGACTAGACACTAGGATTTAATACTTATAAAAGACAATAATGAGCAGATTATAGCAGTTAATAATCAAATAAGCAATAAGCAGTAAGAAGCTAAATTGAATTTAAAAGTAACTAACCAATACCCTTGCTCAAAACAGGGCTAAATGCTCGTAGGAGCTTATCTAAAAGCTCTAGCTTGTCAAAGACAAGCTAGTAAGACCCTATACGCTCTTCCCTAGTTAGCTTATCTTCTAAACACCTTATTTGACCATTAAAACAGTTTTATGAACCAAAAGGCTTTAAATTCAAACACAAGACACATAAACTCAAAATAAGCTATAAAGGATCTTACTTGAGCTTTAGTCAGTTTAATCGGAGCTTATTGAAGCTTATTCAACCAAGGAGCTTATTGAAGCTTATTCAACCAAAGGAGAACATTATTGAAAGCTTAAAAGTAAAGAAACATTTATTTAAGACAAACTAAAATCTTATTAAAACTTGAAAGGGATTACAATAATTGGAAAGGAAATATAGCTTTGAAAATAGTAAATTGAATGCACTAATCTAAAACTTGACTTAAAAATAAGCTACACTACATGGATTTATGTGCGAGGAATGTTCTTTATTTGTAGCCTTTAGCTGAGGGGAACTCCTAAGGTTTGGAAGCTTCATGATCCTTTAATCTCAGTCATTGATCCTTTACCAATCATAAATTAACCCTTGGATTGCTTCCACATAGCTTCAACCAATCACAGCTTTGGAAATTGCCCATATGTCATTCCTCTGAGTCATATGCTCTGACATGGCAGGGCTTCTAGAAGGTGTTCAAGTTGAGGTAAATGAGGTGTGGAGGTCGGGGTAAAATGGTGATGGGAGGATGGAGGAGTAAAAAGGGCGTGGGTAATATTTTTTTATTGTTATTTGACTTTTTGATTGACCGGGTAAAGGGATAAAAGGGGTAAGAGTTAGATTGGGTAGTTTAAGGGTAAAAAGGGTAGGTTAAGGATTTGGACTGGGGGGTCAGTTGGATTAAAAGAGATGGTGGACTGGGTAGGGATTTATATTAGTAAAAGGGATGGTTCAGGTTTATTAAAAGGGTTTATTTGTTTAGATTTAACAAAATTTAGAAAAAGGACTAACTTTAAAAATATCTTAGGGACCATAAATGTAAAAGGTTGTAAGGTGAGGCTGTGTTTTGATATTATGAGATTGAGCATGATCCAAAGTCTAGAAAATCTTCCCCTGCTACGGCTTTTACGCTCTTTGCATTCTCATGCCCGTTATCGTCCGTTTTGTCTTTATTTTGTTCATTTTTCCATATCCGATACCTGCACATGAACAAACACAAAAACACACATATATTTGGCATTTTTAATACATTTTTGGTCTTTTGAATCCGATTTTGATAAAGAAAAGGTATGTGAAAACACACATACCAAAATCTTCCAGACTAAAGTATTGCCGTATCCTCACGCAATGTCATCACCTCACGCTTTTGAAACCAAAAAAATTCATACCTCTTTCTTATAATACTTTGAAAAGTAGTAAAATGTTCCTCAAAAGAGATTATGAAATCAATAGTTCTAAAAACGCCTTGTTTAACCATTTTATTATAAAATAACTTTTTGTATTTTTCTTAAGTGACGGGATGTTGACTTTAATTATTATCATAACTTTTAGGATCACGGAGTAAGAAGCACAACTCATGAAAAAGCATCCATACGGATAAAATTCATCGTCCTTGACTTTTCACAAGTCCCCAAACTAAGCTTAAAAACGAAATCACAGCTAAATGCAAATTAGATGCTAACACTATCCATAGATGCTACTTTTGTACGCCCAACTACTTCTCTCTCCCATAATTCTAATTCCTCTAAGGATTTTATTCTGAAAAACCGAGATTTTTCTCTTTTTTCTATTTCAAGTTTTTAGTCCGATAAAAGCACCTAGTTTAGACGCTAACTAGTTTAAAATCCTTCCCTCGAGAAGCGTTTCCCACAAAAATGAGGTCCACATCAAGATCCTAATTTAACACAATTTAGGGGGATATCCTTTTTATTTCAACCGAAACAACTCACCTACGAGTCCAGAGACAAAGGTTTTATTTAGATATCCCCCAGAGTCGAAGCTTGGCATTATTAGCATTTTTAAGCACATTAGCCCTCGACTTTTTACTTTAGGAATTTTTCCTCCACCTTTTTAAAGTCTGAGACAACGACAGCTAACCGTCAAGAAACATAAAACTTTTATGGCTTTGGATTATTAAATTTGTTTACTTCCACCTTTTGGACAATCATGTCAACGGGAATGAACCATCAAGGCACAACAGTCTATTATGGCTTCGGTTTTTTATTATTACATATATGGCGCCAAACCCCGAGTCCTAAATTCTCTCAAAAACCGAAACAATAGAGCTAACTATCCGGAATCAGTAGTTTATTACCCCGCAACACTGGCAGTACCATGATGTTTACCCAACCCTCATAGGCAAGAATTCTCTAAAGAAGGAGTAAAAACTAATTATAGCCAAAACCTAACACCTTTAATTATTTTGAAATGTTTATTTAGTTGATGGGATCAAAAATCCACAAATAACCTCTACGAGCTATAAAGAGAACCAACTACTCCACGCTTAGCATATAACTTGTAAATAACTCTATCATTTTTCTTTCTTCGCAAATTTATCCGCGAATGCTTATCCAAATAATCAAGCTTTGCATATTTAAAGTCACTTATGGAAACTTGTAAACTCTTGGCTTTGTTAAGCTAGAATTCGCGTTTTATAGCTTCTTTATAAAAGACTAGCGAAAGCTTTTAATTATAAAGGTTAAGGGGACAAGCTAGAGCTCAACACGCCTGATCAAGTCAAAATTTTATTCCTTCTCTCACCAAGAGAAAGTCAACAAGTTGTCAAAACACTTATAATATTTTCGCAATTTTGTTCATTCTTTTTTTTTATCAAATTTTTAAATTTTGTAGGAAAAACGGGGTTGCCAAAGTATAAGGCAAAACAATGCAAGGTCAAATCAAATCGAAAGATTACCCCCCCCCCCCCATGACTAAAACAAAACATTGTCCTCAATGTTTGGAAATAAGGGTTCTCTTATGCAAATCTAAAGCCGTTTATTTATTATGCTAATAGATAATGTTAGTCGATAAGATTTAGGATATCGGATTTCCCAATAAGCAATGACGAATGAAACGTGAGTGGAGAAAGACAAATCCATGAGCACGAGAGTCTTCATAATTCGGGAAACTCCTGGACATGAAATAACAACCACGAAACACGAGAAATGGAAGAGGCGGGCCTCCTCACGTTACCCTTATTAGAAAATAGAAAGAAGATAGAAAACACGGGTTGCCTCCCGAGAAGCACTTATTTGTTAATGAGTCATTTAGCTTGAATCGCCCTGAATTTAATTGTTCATGGGGAAGAGAATCCCGGCTTAAAAGAATGATAAATGGAGATGTCGGGGTCAAAAATGGTATCCTCACTCTCGGAAGAGATAAAGAGAAAAGTGTTAATAACTCGGGTAGGTTGGGTGGGAAAAATATTGGGCATAAGATCATACTATTCAGAAATCTCATCTACTACTTTAGAAGTCAAAATACCTATATTGGGCTTAATATAAAAGAAAATTCCATCATTCGGTGGTTTGGCAGGCGTGCGAGGGGATGATGGATCAAAGTAATAAGACTCTTTTTCAGGAAGTGAAAGGGAACCATTGTTAAGAAATTATTCAAGAAAAAGAATATCCCCTTCAGAGTCATAATCTTCATTCTCAATACCTGGCGGTATCGAGTTATCCAGAGCAAGAAATAAGTTGACTTCCTCCATAAGAGGGTTACTTGTCGAATTATCAAAAATATCGTTCATAACAACTTTAGTCAATTCGTCCATCTCGGGCTCAATCTCAAAATAGAAAAAATCGTAAATCGGAAGAGAAATATCCGTATGAATAGTGGTATTGCCATGATTCTCTTCTTCAAATCTAAAAGTCTCAAGCTCAGGAGATGTTTCGGATTCTTTCAAAAAAAAGTTACTATCCTCAACGGGGTTAGGAAATGAGGAGGGAAAATTGGGTACCAAATCAGCAGATGAAGTTGGTTTGTCATTTAAGGATTCGATCTTAGAAATGAGAAGATTGATATTCAATAATTTTTAATGAAGAATATCGTCCTTGATTGTCAGAATATCAGTGTCAATCTCTCCATCTTCTGGGTCAAAATCCTTCACCTCCTCTAAGCAGAAGAGCTCAGAATGGGTAGGTGATGCCTCAACATACTCAATGGCTTCACAAGATAAAGAATCGTCATCGAAGTACAATCATTGTTCGAATCAAATAAAATCTCAAAATGGTTATTATCATTAAAAGGCTTATCACACATATTATCGAAAAGACCCTCGGACTCACCTAGGATCAGGACAAGGTTCTCAACACTAGACTTTATTACTTTGTATGATTCTGTTTCCGGAATAGTGCTAAGATGCTCGTCTCCCATACTTAGAGAGTCAACAGGCTCTTCGGTTGGTAAGACGGGTGCGATTGGAGCTTACAAATTCTTAAAAATTCCATTATTTGAATAGTATCCTCATCATCATCATCATCGATAATGAAAGTCTTGTGAAATTGGGAACTCACTTTAGCTGCTTGTTCTTCCGCTAGTAATTCTCCATAAGTTTTTTCTGCTCGTTCTTCAGCTATTAATTCTCCAAAAGTTTTTTCTTGAGGATAAATGATGGAATACCACGATTGACATTGATAATCATCATGAGGACGTCCATATTTTACACAATTAAGATTTTGTGGAGAAAAATTTTGTGTATTTTGAAAAGATGTTTCATTGAAATTTTGATAGTACGGTTCTTGCTCATATGAATTATGTGGAGGGTGGTTAAAATCGTTTTGAGGATAACTTAAAAAGTTCATATTAGAATCATAAGCGAATGTATTCTCAACGCAATTCAAACAAAATCCATCAATAAGAGAACTTCCACACCACTAGCAAGTACACCGTTGACAATGAAAACCCTTCGGTAACAAGTCTCCACACCCATAGCAATAATGCTGATCGAGCGAAGACATATGGGGTTGTGGAGGGTAGTAGGAAAAATTTGGAGGATCATTGAAAGAATTTGGATTTGGATTAATGATTGAATCGCATACATTACAAGATCCTTCTCTACAATAATTTCCACACCGCTTACAAATACACTTGTAACAACGATACTGATTTTCCTTTCGACTTTTACAATGAAAACAATAAGAGTTGAGAGACTCCATAAGAATTAAACATTAAAGAGGGATAATAAGATAGAATTAAAAAGTTAAGAGGATAAAGAATATTATTTTTGAAATTTTATAATAATAAATTATTTTGAAAAAAAATTAAGAAAAATTGAAAAAGAAATTATTTTTTGGGTTTTTAATTTTAGAAAAATCTAATCGATTAACCAACTGGTGCTCAGTTTCTCTCTAGAATTACTTCATAAAGGAGCGGAGGAGCGGGAAACCCCTCTTATATTTTGAAATCTAAAGGTGAGACGGCATAACAATTGACTTCATGATTTCTTTTCTACGAACAAGTTTTTCAGCCCTCTAGGCAGCGTACCTAATCGTTGTAGTGTAGTATGGGGTAAGCCCAGGGGATTGATTCGTTCTTTAGGGGAATAGAGATGCTAGAAAGAGATGTATGACGAAAAGGTGAGGTCGAGGGAGATTCTTTTTAGTCTTTTTAAATTTTTTAGAAAGCAAGATAAATATCTCGGGGTATAGGAGGGGGGGGGTACTTCTACCGATTTTAACTACTTTTATAACCACTTACTAATTAACTAATTAAACTATGGATAGATTATGCTAATTGTAGATGCGCTCGTATGATGATTAAAAAATGTGTTTACTTAGATGTTCTTACTCCCTAGTTATCTCTTATTGGTCAGTTAAATTCTCACATCCTCATAATTGGTGCGTTGTATTCCTTTTGGTCACGGGGGTGCCTAATTCCCTATTTCTATGAATTGTAAATCTCCTCTAGACTATCCAGGATCGCCAAGTACAATAGTATCTCCCCCAAATACTCTACTATCATTAAGCTACAACTCACGCAATAAACACAACGAATGGCTTAAGTGCACTTAAGCTTTTTTGCTATTTAGGACGTTCAAGCTTGCAACAATTAAAGAAGAAGCCACTTTTCCTTACTCTAGCGTCTAACAACTAAGAAAAGAGACAACCTAACAATAATTAACAACAAGGTTTCGTAGATCTAAGCAAACAAAAGGATAACTTAGCTACTCATGTTAAACAAGCAAGCATACACACATACAATTGAACATGAGGTAGACATAATGATAATATGGATTAACAAACTTATCTTATGATGTAAAATAGGGTATGGAACCCTAGAATACTGTCCAAGTTGGACTACAACTGAATTAGGGTTCGCTCTCCAAAGTGCTACCTCTATAAAATAGAAAAATCGAATTCTATATATAGATTTACAAGTGCGACTGCGTCACCTTTTGCTAGTGATGCCGTCAGGTCGCCGTCATTAGGGTTTCGTTTGGGCCAAGTCATCGTTGGGACGACGTTAGTTGAGAAGCGTGACGCCGTCAGTCTTCATGAAGGACGTCGTCAGAGATTGGTTCTTATATACTAGCACCTCACAATTAGTGTTTGGATTCTCTCATCTCTCGGGTTTATATGAAATATAATATGAATGGAAATGAAAGATAAACACTCATTACCTGGCATAGTACATAGATTACCATAGGCTAGAGAATAGATCAAACCTCCACCGCTTTGGCGTAAGCACCTAGGAATAACTATCTAAGAGGTCTTTACAAAGGGTTTTAACGTTAGGCTTAGGGTAGGGAAATAAAGGGTTTTGTTGGATAGGGGATATTTAGTGGTGGCAAGTCAAAAATCTTATGTTACAAGCATGTAAAGCGTGGCGTTGCTAAGCCAAGACTCGACTCACTAACACTAAACAACTTGAAACAAAACACAAACATAAACTTGAAAACATAAACATAAAGATAAATGTAGGATGGAAGCCCGTATGTTTTTCTTATTTTTTTCATATTTTTTTACAACTCTTTTTCTCTTTTTTTCAATTTTATTTTCACATACCTTTTTACTCTACCATCCTCTATGATAACATCAAAATAAAGGGATTTATAGGAGCATCCCTGCAGTTGAGTTTTTATTTAACTAACACTAATTGAACTAAGGGTTTAATAATGATAACAATAATGAACTAAAGATGAGTGCGTAGACATTTGGGACTTTTAATTTATCGTTCTTTCCCATTACTCCATAAAATATTACTTTAACCCAATCGTCCCAATCGTCCCAAAACTGTATACAAATGATATGACTCGACTTAGCAACCATGCAAATAACTAGATAATTGAACTAAGGGTTTAATAATGATAACAATAATGCACTAAAGATGAGTGCGTACAAGGTAGGCTAAGGTGATTTAGGTATAACATTTGGGGGTGGGTTGTAAACAATACTCTTCATTGATATTTCGGAAAACCGAAACATCACGAGAACCGCGAAAAGGATAGGCTCTGAGGGGTTAACTAGGGGTATCGTGTACTAAATATGAGTACATCACAAGGGTATGAGGAAAATTACTCAACCGATGTGGAAGAGGTAATTATATTATAGGTTTAAAACAAGGGTTATCCTAATGCCTCTTATCATTTAGTTAATCCTAAATACACGAATGTAGTCTTACTAGCGATCTCGGAATGCATCACAAAACAAGTTCTAGAATCTTTTATACTACCGGTACACTCTCTAAGCATTAAAGATGAATGCTTTTATTCCTAAAGATCTAGGAGTGAACCTCACATTTTTGGGGTGGAATTTGAGTGGTGAATGGTTTTTGTGCTAGTCATATAATTCCTATCCATGAGACGCTTTATTAAGACTAAAGTTTAGCTTGTAAATGCCATAAAATTTTTTAATTTGGTGCTAAAATTGCCCTAACAAATATTTCTCATAGTTTATTACACAAATTACCAAGGACAAGAGAAATAATTAAGTAAGTGAATAGTTTCTTGTCACACCCCCAAATTACCTGTTTTGCAGCGGAATGGAATTCCTGGGGATTGACTGTCATAGCATCACAATCACAGTTATATTGAACGACCTAAAGTGTCGTTTGGAAAACACATCGTTTGATTTAATAAAACAATCAGAGTTTACAAAGTGTAGGTCCCAAATGAAAATCAACTTGTGCGGAAATAAGTTTGTTACAATTCAAACGATGTTTTAAAGTGCATAAATCCATGAGAGACGCGTCGTCACCACGACTCTATGATAAGTCCTTATGCATGCCATGAAGTGAATGCCTTAGATACCTGAGATAAAACATGCTTAAAAAGGTCAACACAAAGGTTGAGTGAAATTCATAGGTTTAATTAATTCGTTTGAACACAATATTCGTAGTGTGAGTTAAATCGATTCACACTCATCGTTGAAAACAAAATAGCATTTATTTCACTAAGTTCATGACAACCAAAGCGTAAACATCGCACCAATAAAAATTGGTAATCATCGTTTCATCGCAGCCCTAATAGGTAAACTTGCCAATTTACCTTAATGATTCAAATATAGTGCGTTCGATTTCCCTAAGCGGGTCAATAAGAACGGGAGTGTTAATTCAATAGGCCTATTCACAATATTCGCTCACTGCAAGTGACTAATGGTGCATGATGTAGGGACTTCAAACATGGCAAATACTTAGTGACAATAAAACATTTGGATATAGCATACAGATTCAAAGCATTTGTGTTTGATTAAAAATATAGCATGTATCTCCCCAAGAGTTTGTAAAACAATTAAGAAATAGAAAGTGGGCTATGAACTCACTGTTGCAATGATTATGATGACAAAAGTGGATACACCGAAATGTAGCGTGAATCTAGAAAATGACCTATTATGAATGATATGATACGTAATGAGTTATGATGTAATGTTATGCATGCAATTCAGTATGTTATTTATACCACTTGTGAATTTTGAAAATAATACTCTTAACGAAAAATACTCCTTTAGACGTCTTGACCATTCTTAAATTACTTTGCAGTATTTACGTCAAAATGTCATCCTACAATAGTTTATTAATGATTTATTGTAAAATTATAACTTTTCGTCGTAAAATAATGTCGTTGGAAATTTCATGAAAGTGACTAAAATGGCCTCGAAAAGCTAGTCGTAAAATGGTGCACGTCGAGCGTTAGGAAACAAACTCAACGGTTTTAGGAAGTTCGTATCATAATCTCAAAGTTTTAGTGTTTAAGTTTTCATCCTAGAGGTCTCGTTCATAGAGAAAATATAGGTTAAGTATGGTGATTTTGTCCAAAATATAGTTTAAATGTGAATTTCGCAAAGTTTAAGCAACCGTAGTTAATTCATTACAACTCCGCTAAGCAAGCGATTGGACATTTTGGAAAATATGTTTGGTGAACTCGCTTTTACTAAAAGACATCACTTTATAAAAAGTTCTACGTCAACGTTAAAAATAGCCTTCAATATGGTCACTTGTTTACCGTAACACTTGTCTAATAAAAATAATATAGTTTTTCTTAAATAATAAAGTTACGGAAATTTTGTGTAAACATGTATAGTTTAAGTTCTACAAATCCGTTTTCTACGTATTATACGTCCTTAGCTTCGTATCAAAGTATACTAATATATTTTTGATAAGTCGAAATAATTTATAACGCTTAAGACTCGTTTTTGACTCGTACAAACTAGAATTAACTTGCTGAAATTTTAGGATAAATATATATTTCGTCGTCAAACTTGAAAAATTCATAACTTCTTCGTTATAACTCCGTTTTAATCCGTTCAAGCGGCCACGGTTTCGTTTTAAAGTATATTTTCTAAATATCTAGCCCAAAATATTATACCCACTGTCGGATTTTCCAGAATTTAATTTTAAGAACAGACCCTTTTCAAAACGTGTCGAAATGAGTTTTTCTCGCGCCAAACCTATTCTAACCCATTCAAAACAACTCCGAAGCTATTCTAATCCTACCATACACCTTCTTAGGGTGTCATGGGTTCCTAGACATCACCAAAACTAAAATATAACAAGGAGTAATTATAGGATGGATTATATATATTTAGCACATAAAAACCTTAAAAACCTTAAAATGGTATAAATATCATGAGACTTGCATGTTTCTCAAATAAAATGATATGACCATGAAAATGAATATGAAATGAAAATATGAATATGAATGCTTACTAGTGATATGATGAGGTTTATGGACACAATGGTTTTCCTAATCACTTGAGGTTTGTATTACAAAACCTTTGTAACAAATGATACTAGTGTTTAAATAAACTTGACTTGTAAACTTGGGATGACTCTTCCTTTGATCCCTTGGCACGAAATTATAGAGAGAAAAGAGATGGATATATTGGTCTTGCTTTTGTGAAAATGAGATAAATGAAATGAAATGAAGTGAAATATGTTATAATATAATAAGTTGGTAAAGTTTGAAAATATCTCTAGACAAGATCCTAAATTTTAGGGAGTTGATGGGTTGGCTAGTTTTTTTTTTTTTTTTTTTTTTTTTTTTATTATGTATATAATTGTGTAAGTAAAATAATTTAAGTAAATATAACTTGTAACTTGTATATACATTTGAGTATTTAGGGTAGAGTTGGCTAAAAATAAATTTTAACGGATCATAGTAAAATATGTTGAGGTCATAAAAATTGTAAAAATACCTTTCTTGTAAAATTTGAGTGAAATAATAATTATCGTGTAGTTTTTAAGAAAACCGTCGTAATAATATAAATTTAACAATTTATATACCAAATAAATTTAAAACACTAGGTAAACTCAAAATATTATTTTTATAAACTAAATGTAAGTATAAAAATATATCGGGGTAATTTTTGGAAGTATTGGATTAAATGTTCAAAATAATAACTTACGCGATAACGTTTATTTAATATGAAATTTACGCGTTTAATGTGAAATGCAAAGTCATGAATGAACTAACATGATGAAAATGATGTTAATGAAATGTAGACTAAACTTAGTCTATATGAAATGTCCGTGATGATATGATCATGAATTCGCCGCTAAACCATTAAGGTTACGCGAATTTGGAACACGTAAACCTAGTTTACGATAAATGATGAAATGGTGAAGCATGAATTGTTTTGAGAAATGACCTGAAAGTACTAGTTGTCACATTCGCCCATCCAAAAATGAATTCAGTTCGTGATAGTCTATCGAATTTTTGAGTTTATGATGAATATCGAGGAGAGAAGACATGGAGAAGTGCCGTTACGGTTATCGATGATTGAGAGTGTACAAAACATCGTAGTGAAGAAAATATTGGATGAATCTCCCATGAGTAACACTTTGACTTGGAATATGTGAAAATTTTGCTTGCACTAAGATTTATAAATAACTGCTCCCAACGTAACATGATCCCTCCAGAATTAGACATAGTTAGCTAGGCTATGTATAATTAAGGAACGATGACGTGACGTTCGGTTTAGTTGTTATAACTCTCAATGTTTACAAGGATTTAAACCGTGTCGTTAAAATGGTAGTTAAAGTAAAAAGAATTAAAATTCTCGTAAATGATATCGAATCGAAAGGAAATAAAGTACGATAGATGAGAATATTTTACAGCGAGTGGTTTATCAAACAGTAATACATCTTAGGTTATAAAGATTCGGATACGATGGAAAACATAAACTTAGTACGACATAGTACATAAGGAGAAATAAGACTATTAGTTTCCGAACTTCTTTAGTCTTCCGCGTCGTTGATACCTTGGCGAGCTTCTCCTCCTCCTAACATGTATGCATTCCCATGAGCACCTTCAACTTGTTGACCTTGGTTTTGAGGACATTGATTCCGATAGTGTCCTTGCTCCCACATCCGAGCACGTGACTACGGCTTTACCTCTACAATCCACGGCTAGGTGTCCCGATTTTTGGCACTTGTGGCACTTGGCGAGCAAGGACCCGAGTGATGAAAATTACATCGATTACATAGTGGGTGTGTTCGGCATAACCTCTCGCCTTCTATTGGTGCAAAGAACGTAAACCATAGCGACTTCTTGCCTTCTATTCTGTTGTTGGTGATGGTTAGTGTTACGGTTTTGGTTGTTGTTATTATAACCTCCTTGGTCATTTTCCCATTTTCTTTTGTTGTTGTTGATTTGGTTATCGTCGTTGTTGTTATTGTGGTTTCGGTTGGTGTTGGTGATATTTCTCTCTTTACTACTTGTGCCATAAGCTTCGAGTCACTCTAATAGATTCCTCAATCGTTTGTGGATCAAAAGAAGTCACATCACCTTGAATAATCTCGGAAGTCCTTCAATGAAAGCCTCCGGTAGCTTCTCATTATCCGAAACCATAGATGGGCATAACACGGCCAATTCTTGAAACCTTCGAATGTAAGTATCAATGTCATACCCAATAGTTACCAACTCATAGAATTCGGTCTCCAACTTCTTCACCTCCGTACGCGGACAAAATTTCTTTGTTACCAAACCTTTGAATTGCTCCCAAGTGAGCTTGAAAGCATTTTCCATTCCCATCGGCTGAGCATAAGAGTTCCACCACGACAACGCCCCATCAAGTAGTGTACTCGTAGCAAACTTAACCTTGCTATCATCCGGGCAATTACATAACAGAAACACAGACTCCATTTTCTCGAACCATCTAACCATAGCAGTTGCCCCTTCAGTACCCTTGAATTTAGTAGGATCTCCACTTTTAAAATCCTTATACGAACAACTTCTCACCCTGACCCTCCTGCAATTCCTGCTGAAGAAGCCTAGCGGCTTGGCGTGCCATGCCTCAGCGACCACCGTTTCCCTTTCGGTCCTTAGAGCATCGGCTATGCTATCCTCACCAACTTTTGAATAGCCGCTTGAGTCAATTCGGGTGCAGCTTTCTTCGGCGCCATATCTTCTTCAAAATAAAAGGAAAGGTGAGATGTAGCAAAGTCCGATGTTAATAATAAACGCTCCAAAGAGATGTGATAAGAGATGATAAGTTTGAGGTTATTTTTCAAAATGATCGACGGGTTCCGAAAAGGTGGGTTATGAGGTGTCGTAAGTGCTTCAAATGTATAATGGTTTAGTGACTTAATGTGTGAATAGCGTGTAACTCGACATGTTAGTGGTGAAACAAAGGAGTGAGAGTGACTTTGCCGTACTTAAAGGTTTTATCTCGGCATTCGACGTTATCGGTGATGAGTCAATTGATGTTGAAATTTCGATGGGGAATAACAAGGCATTCTCGACATTGGAGTATGAAGAAAGAATAATGGAATGGGCATTTAAAGGCATTGATGAGTGTCTAAATACTCATCATTTTGTACAATATAAAGCGCAAAATCATCCGAAACACTCGAAACACATCAAAATGATCAAAATATCACAAATCGTTGTTTTATGTGTTTTAAATGCAAAATATCAAAATCGGATGAAAAACATATCAAATTTGCAAAATTGCGTTTAGTCCCCAAGTTTCTAAAATTGTCAAAAATAGTCCCCGAGTCAAAATTTCAAAAGAAAAGTCACCAAAGGTCCTTTTTAAATCATAACTTGTCAAATTTAGTCCTTTGGTGAAAAATATTAAAAGTTTGAGAAAATTACAAAATGGTCCTCAGTTTGAGAATTGATGAAATGGCCCTGAAAATTGCAAAATGGCAACTTTGGTCCTTGCATTATTAAACTTTGTCATTTTAGTCCTTGGAAGCAACTATGTTGAATTGGCGAGATTGGCCCTTTAATTTCGATTGGCATTATAGGTCCTTATGAATTAAAACCTTTAATACACCTTTTTGGACCCTTACCCATATTCTGACCCCCCTGTCACTAAACCCATTGTGAACCCCCTTTATTATAGCCTGTGGTCAAACCCAAATGGTCAAACACCCAACTTGGCGCCCTAATAGTCTTCACTCCCAACTACTCTGCAACACCATCCTCCACCTCAACCCCCCTCCTTTTTTTTCCACACCTTTGTCCCCCCTCCAAGCACCACAATCCAAGAACCATTAAATGCCCCCCTCTCCTAACACTCTACCCCTCCAACTGTCAAAAAAGCAATTCCCGCCAAAATTGACATTTTGGCTAAATCTCACAAAAGTCTACCAAATGTTCTGGAACCAAGTGGGAAACACTGAAGGAAGTGAGAGAAGACTCCTAAAGCTATAAAAGAGGGAAGGAAGAAGCAGTTTAGAGTGTTAGCTAGTTTTATTTTTCATCTTTAATGTCGTTTTTTAATAAACTGTTTTAGTTTAAGATTAATGTTGTAATTTCAAGTTAAACTTTATCAAAGTAAGTTATTAAAGTGTATTGAGACCTATTTCAAGTGTTAATTTGAAGTACTAAAATTTCATGTTTATGGTTAATCATTGAATTTCCTCGCTTCAAATCACATTTTCCAAGTTGTTAGTAGTTTATTTTAAGCTTAAGTTAGTTTATTTAAGTCCCTTATAAGCTTTTGATAAACCTGTAATTCATTTTCAAGCATTTTTGAATGTTGGTCAATAAAAGTCAACCTAAGCTCAAATTGGAATGGAAGCTGAATTTGGGTGATGCAGATGATGATATTGGGTTATAATGGATTAGATTAGGTCAGGTTTGGTTTGGTGTTGGCCTGCATAAGCTAAACACAGTTGTGAGTCATTTATCTCACTTTTCATTTTTAGCCAATATTGCAATCTTTTGTTGTGCATGTATCTGTGATCACATTTGGTTTTAATATGTTTAAATAATTGTATTTAGCTCATTCAAGCTCCGTTTGATTCAGTAGCATTCTACGGTTCAATGTTGATCTCATTTCAACAGTTTGCATTTGATTCTAAAGGGTGTTTGGATTTTAGTTTTTAGTGTGTTAGAGGGTCTTGCAGTTGATAGGATTTAGTTGGTTCAAGTCTTTGTAGTCATAAGAAACTCATTTCTGCCTTTGACTTGTGCCTGCAAGTTATAAAAGTCAAAATTACTTCAAAATGGCCTTAGCAGCTCACTGTTAAAGATTTTACAACTCAAAATCTCTTTTTGTGTTTAGAATACCATAACCTAGCTTTCAGTAACTTTATTTTATCACATTACATCATTTTCAAGTAGCAAATCTAGATTAAAGCTCAAGAAAGTCAAACTTCTAGTTTTTGTTAAAAAGTCAAAAGTGAATAAATTCAGTTTTGAGCCCAAAAAGGTAGATTTTTCTTGAGCTCATTTCTGATCCATTTTCAATGAAACTTGTTGATTTTAAAAGTACTCCTGGTCTAGTTTCTTATGTCCATTTTATCATAATTTTGTGATTTTTTTATAACCATCAAAATGGCTTCTCTTTTGGGTCTGAGTTGCCCTGCTCAGAAACTCAGCATAAGCTGAGTTTTCTTAGCCAATTGCAGCCCTTCCACAAGTCTCATCCGAGCTTGTTCAGTCTCAGAATTCAGTTTATAAGCTCTCACCCAGGTCCTCTTTATGTACCAACTTTTATTTTTCATGTTCACTTAATTTGAATCTCGTGCTTTAGCTTAAAGTTGCTATCCATTCACCTTTTTAGATAAGCTCATATCATCCAACTGTGCTAGCTTGTGATCCAATGGTGTAGCTTGTTGATTTGTGCTGCTTTTGGTTATTTTAGCATATTAGACCTTCCATATCAGTTTGGTGCTTGTTGTGCCTCAATTGCTTATTGGAAGTGCTTATTTCATAAGCTCTTCCACATCAGTTGCTTATTCCTCCAAACAAGCCCTGGTTTTTCTATTTTTCCCAGCTTCCTAGTATAATTTTAGAGTTTTCTTGAATTTTTCAGATTTTTCCAAGCTTGTTTTCTATTTTTCTTAATTTAAATTAGTTTTTAATCCTTTTAAATAGCTTTTAATACAAAAATTAAGAAAAGTTCCAAAAATAATTTTTCATTTTCTTAAGTTTAGATAAATGTAAAAAGCTTAAAAGTATTTTTCCTATTTTCTCCTTTTATTTGGTATTTTTAATAATTTTAATTAGTTTTAAATAGTTTTAAATTAATAATAAATATATAAAAAGTCTAAAAATATATTTCTGTTTTAAAATTAGTTTTATCATATTTTAGATTTTTCTAAGTCTTAATTTTATTTTTCTAGTCTTATTTCATATTTTCTTTTCTTTTGGAGTATTATTAAATAGTTTAAATTAGTTTTTAATTAATAATAATTAATTAAATAGTCTTAAAAATAATTTTCCTTTTCTAATAATTTTCTTTTATCATTAGGTTTGTAAAAATGTATTTTTCATATTTTTAGGATTTATCTTGTGTAATTTTCACGTTTTTATTAATACGTTTACGTTATTTTAATTTAAACGTACGTTTTAAGTTTTAAACGTTCATCACTTTAAAAATAGTGATAGCGTTTATTTAATATTTTTTATCTTTTTAATCTTCTTAATTTGCATTTAAGTCGCTTTTATTTATTAATCTTTTTCAGTAGTGTAATATTCAATTCCAAATCCTTTCGGATCATTATCCTTAGTGATCCTTCTATCGTCTGAATCAGTGTTGTACACACCATTGAGTCTCCTTGGGACTTAACGACCCGGGAATCCCCTGTATTCTCTGATCTTAATTGTATTTGTGTCTGAGTTGTTTTAAGTCTTTTAGACTTGACTGTTTTGCACAGATCAGGCATCCATGTGACAATCGATTTGAAATGAAAGTAAATAACTCGAAAAAATGTACGTATAAATCGCATGCAAAGTGAACATGCACTGATGATGAAATGATGAGATGCTATGATGATGTAGTTATAGTCTAGGGTCAATGATGCAACCTAGTTCTCTAATAACCGAAGCTCGATGCCAATCACACACCCCAAATTACATTTTTGCGTGGAATGGAATTCACAGGGATTGATTGTCATAGCATCACAATCACATTATATTGAACGACCTAAAGTGTCGTTTGGAAAACACATCGTTTGATTTAATAAAACAATCGAGTTTACAAAGTGTAGGTCCCAAATGAAAATCAACTTGTGCGGAAATAAGTTTGTTACAATTCAAACGATGTTTTAAAGTGCATAAATCCATGAGAGACGCGTCGTCACCACGACTCTATGATAAGTCCTTATGCATGCCATGAAGTGAATGCCTTAGATACCTGAGATAAAACATGCTTAAAAGGTCAACACAAAGGTTGAGTGAAATTCATAGGTTTAATTAATTCGTTTGAACACAATATTCGTAGTGTGAGTTAAATCGATTCACACTCATCGTTGAAAACAAAATAGCATTTATTTCACTAAGTTCATGACAACCAAAGCGTAAACATCGCACCAATAAAAATTGGTAATCATCGTTTCATCGCGACCCTAATAGGTAAACTTGCCAATTTACCTTAATGATTCAAATATAGTGCGTTCGATTTCCCTAACCGGGTCAATAAGAACGGAGTGTTAATTCAATAGGCCTATTCACAATATTCGCTCACTGCAAGTGACTAATGGTGCATCTTGTAGGGACTTCAAACATGGCAAATACTTAGTGACAATAAAACATTTGGATATAGCATACGATTCAAAGCATTTGTGTTCGATTAAAAATATAGCATGTATCTCCCCAAGAGTTTGTAAAACAATTAAGAAATAGAAAGTGGGGCTATGAACTCACCTGTTGCAATGATTATGATGACAAAAGTGGATACAATCGAAATGTAGCGTGAATCTAGAAAATGACCTATTATGAATAATATGATACGTAATGAGTTATGATGTAATGTTATGCATGCAATTCAGTATGTTATTTATACCACTTGTGAATTTTGAAAATAATACTCTTCGTGAAAAATACTCCTTTTGACGTCTTGACCATTCTTAAATTACTTTGCGATTTACGTCAAAATGTCATCCTACAATAGTTTATTAATGATTTATTGTAAAATTATAACTTTTCGTCAGAACATAATGTCGTTGGAAATTTCATGAAAGTGACTAAAATGGCCTCGAAAAGCTAGTCGTAAAATGGTGCACGTCGAGCGTTAGGAAACAAACTCAACGGTTTTAGGAAGTTCGTATCATAATCTCAAAGTTTTAGTGTTTAAGTTTTCATCCTAGAGGTCTCGTTCATAGAGAAAATATAGGTTAAGTATGGTGATTTTGTCCAAAATATAGTTTAAATGTGAATTTCGGCAAAGTTTAAGCAACCGTAGTTAATTCATTACAACTCCGCTAAGCAAACGGTCGGACATTTTGGAAAATATGTTTGGTGAACTCGCTTTTACTAAAAGACATCACTTTATAAAAAGTTCTACGTCAACGTTAAAAATAGCCTTCAATATGGTCACTTGTTTACCGTAACACTTGTCTAATAAAAATAATATAGTTTTTCTTAAATAATAAAGTTACGGAAATTTTGTGTAAACATGTATAGTTTAAGTTCTACAAATCCGTTTTCACGTATTATCGTCCTTAGCTTCGTATCAAAGTATACTAATATATTTTTGATAAGTCGAAATAATTTATAACGCTTAAGACTCGTTTTGACTCGTACAAACTAGAATTAACATGCTGAAATTTTAGGATAAATATATATTTCGTCGTCAAACTTGAAAAATTCATAACTTCTTCGTTATAACTCCGTTTTAATCCGTTCAAGCGCCACGGTTTCGTTTTAAAGTATATTTTCTAAATATCTAGCCCAAAATATTATACCCACTGTCGGATTTTCCGAATTTAATTTTAAGAATGACCCTTTTCAAAACGTGTCGAAATGAGTTTTCTCGCCAAACCTATTCTAACCCATTCAAAACAACTCCGAAGCTATTCTAATCCTATCATACACCTTCTTAGAGTGTCATGGGTTCCTAGACATCACCAAAACTAAAATATAACAAGGAGTAATTATAGGATGGATTATATATATTTAGCACATAAAAACCTTAAAAACCTTAAAAATGGTATAAATATCATGAGACTTGCATGTTTCTCAAATAAAATGATATGACCATGAAAATGAATATGAAATGAAAATATGAATATGAATGCTTACTAGTGATATGATGAGGTTTATGGACACAATGGTTTTTCCTAATCACTTGAGGTTTGTATTACAAAACCTTTGTAACAAATGATACTAGTGTTTAAATAAACTTGACTTGTAAACTTGGGATGACTCTTCCTTTGATCCCTTGGCTGCCGAAATTATAGAGAGAAAAGAGATGGATATATTGGTCTTGCTTTTGTGAAAATGAGATAAATGAAATGAAATGAAGTGAAATATGTTATAATATAATAAGTTGGTAAAAGTTTGAAAATATCTCTAGACAAGATCCTAAATTTTAGGGGAGTTGATGGGTTGGCTAGTTTTTTTTTTTTTTTTTCTTTTATTATGTATATAATTGTGTAAGTAAAATAATTTAAGTAAATATAACTTGTAACTTGTATATACATTTGAGTATTTAGGGTAGAGTTGGCTAAAATAAATTTTAACGGATCATAGTAAAATATGTTGAGGTCATAAAATTGTAAAATACCTTTCTTGTAAAATTTGAGTGAAATAATAATTATCGTGTAGTTTTAAGAAAACCGTCGTAATAATATAAATTTAACAATTTATATACCAAATAAATTTAAAACACTAGGTAAACTCAAAATATTATTTTATAAACTAAATGTAAGTATAAAATATATCGGGTAATTTTGGAAGTATTGGATTAAATGTTCAAAATAATAACTTACGCGATAACGTTTATTTAATATGAAATTTACGCGTTTAATGTGAAATGCAAAGTCATGAATGAACTAACATGATGAAAATGATGTTAATGAAATGTAGACTAAACTTAGTCTATATGAAATGTCCGTGATGATATGATCATGAATTCGCCGCTAAACCATTAAGGTTACGCGAATTTGGAACACGTAAACCTAGTTTACGATAAATGATGAAATGGTGAAGCATGAATTGTTTTGAGAAATGACCTGAAAGTACTAGTTGTCACATTTCTATGTTCCCGTTTTATTCTCCCTCCCTACACTTAAACTGAGCATTGTCCACAATGTTCCCGGAAAGTATCAAAATTATGATAAAGTAAGTTAAGTTAAAAGAGAAAGAAACTAGTACTCCCCTGATTAGCTCGGTAAGATATGTATGAAGTTGTGATTAAATCCTCTTCCAAGAAGAATGAATAAGTAATAAGTGCTTCTTCCAATATGTGTTTCTTCATCTTGTCTAATATAACCTGCACACTTATAAGAAAACAAAATGAAACCTCTCATAAAATCGGCGGTAAAACTATATATGACACACAACTAAACTAGAAAGTGCGTAAGATATAATGCTTGTGGAATAGATGTTTGCAGTTTTTCTGGAAAATTAAGAATTGAGAATTTCCAAAAATTACAAGTTACACAAAAAACGAAACTTTCATTTTGTTTCCACATTTCCTGACGTCGTCAGATGTTAATCCTGACACCGTCAGATGTTAATCCTGACACCGTCAGGTTATCCTGTCAAAAAGTGGTATGACGCATTTTTCTGGAAAAATTCTAGAAAAATTACTTTATTAAAACCTGGAAAAATTTCTGCAAAACATCCATTATGACACGATACAAGCATTTGACTCTAACAAAAATACAAATATATACAATTTCAATTTTTGTTAATCTCATGTTCATGTTCTTAAAAACATATGTGATCTTCCCTACACTTATCCTTTTTTGTAAAATACCTTTATATGCAATTAAGACGAGGTTAAAAACAAAATAAAGCATTTTCACAAAGTGTAACATGAGAATAAACAACAATGAAAAAGCTATATAAGCACACAAACAAAAATTGAAAAACAAAACAAGCAAACAATTAAGCTTGGCTTGCCTCCCACAAAGCGCTTTTCTTTATTTATGAGTCTTGTAACTAGACTCGAAGTCGTGCTCCTACATGACTTCCTTACCGTCATCTTCTTTACTCACTAGGTCACTATCATAGTCTTACACATCGTATGTTTACTCTGAACTCCTTTCCAATGTCATCGAGTAACACAATGGTTCCGTCTCTTTTTGCCCCTTTCACCGTATAAGGGCCGCACCATTTTAGTTTACTTCTTCCTTTGAGTGCTTTCAATCTCAAATTATACAAGAGCACCCTGTCTCCTTCCACAAACTCTTTAGCGCTCTTAACTCCTTGGTCACGTCCTTTAGTATCACCTTTTTCATGATTGTTCTCGTAAATTTTTTCCGTGGTATAATTATGCCCTATTTTATCTCGTTTCCATTCTCCTAATTCAATCTCCTTATCCTTGTACTCCCTAATCGTTTCTTCCCATTCAATGATTTTTCTATTAACCGTGCTATTGGGAACTCGCGAATCATGATCATCTTTTTTCTTTTCCTTAAACATCAAAGGATGTCTTGGAGCTATAGGTAACTTAACTTTGCTTTTGTCGCTTTTAAGTACCATAACACCCTCACCGCATTTGATTGTTGCCTTGGCGGTGGCTAAGAAATGTGTTCCAAGAATGAGGGGCATGTGCTCATCTTCCTCAATATCACCCTATTGCAAATTCCACCTGATAGATACTACTTGAAACCTCAATTAATACATCCTCTGCTATTCCTAGGGGGTAAACATATGAATGATTTGCTAAGGAAAGTCTAAGATTGGTCTTGGTTGTTTTCTCCTTAGTCAACTTATTATAGATTGATAACGGCATTATGCTTACATAGAATCCCTGGTCAGCTAAGGCTTTTATATCTTCTAAGTCACCAATGCTACATGGTATTATGAAGTTCCCACAAATCTTATGTTTCTTAGCTACTGGTTTCTTAATACTTGCCTCGTACAAAGGCCCCATAGGCAGTATCATATTCTTCCTCCTTTATTTCACCTAAGAAAGTCTTTCTAAGAGCATCATTGTACCTAAACTTGTTTACATTGTTAACAATGATTTTCCTATTGATCTCATGCTTAAGGTCGTGCCCTACGGTTTTAGGTTTATCTAATTCCTCAGCCTCGCCTTCATCCTTACAATTTGAGCTATTCTCGTTAGTCCCAATATATTTTTCCTCAACTACCCCATCCTTATCAAGAATAATGTAAATGGCGTTAACGAACATAGTGGGGGCAGCGCGGTCATCATTCCTTACTAACAACTTCTCGAGAACCTTCATCTTAGTGTATTCCTTCACCAATTTCATCATCTCGGCCATTTTCTCCTGCATTTCTTCCCTTTGTCTATAAACTTCTTCCTTAAATTTAGCTAATCTCTCCTAGTGAGCCGCCATATATTCTCTCATTTGTGTTTTGAAGCTCGGTGAGAGTGGTATTGGTGAGGTGGAACGGAAGCGTTTTAAAGTAGGGTTTCTATCGCGACTAGGTGATTCAGAGAAGGGTGTTGGGCTATTGGTTGATTCAACGAAATTAACCGTTGATCGAAGGATTGGTCCAGGCACTTTCTTTTGCCTTTCAAATAGATAGTCGATCTTTTTTTCTAGAGCACAAAGTTGATCTTCGGTGATGCTAGAAGACCTACAAGGTACCGATATGGCATTTACCGTGCTTTTAGGAGTTTCATGAGATTCACTCCAATTTTCGTAGGTTTGACCGGCGAGCTCTTCAATGATATCCCATGATTCTTCCGCATTGAGATTGCTAAGCCTTCAGCCGGCCACTCGGTCAATGGATCGCTGTGTGAGAAAATTGACATGATCATAAAAGATATGGACTTGAAGCCAAAGATCAATGCCGTGATGAGGGACTTTATGGAGTAAGTCCTTGAATCGAGTCCACGCCTCGTATAGAGTTTCACCTTGACGTTGTTGGAACATCAAGATGCCATTCCTTAGCTTAGTAGTTCTACCCGGTGGGAAAAATTGGGCGAGGAAACGAGTGGTGAGATCATCCCAACTTGAGATGGATCATGTGGGAAGTCGCTCAAGCTAATTACTAGCTTGGTCTCGTAGATAGAATTGGAAGAGACGCAAGCGCGTGGTCTCCCGTGTGGTAGCATCAAGGTTAATGGAGTCAACGATTTTTAGGAAATCCTTGAGATGCTGATTAGGATCTTCGGAACGAAGTCCATGGAATGCACATCCGTTTTGCACCAATCAGATGGTGTCAGATCGAAGGGCCATAGTTTGAGCTTGAAGTGGGAGCTCAATGGTGTTCCTATAGCCTTGATGGCCCGATCTAGAGTATTCACCAAGAGTACGGCCTCTTGGCGGGTCATGTGGTGGTTGATTGAGTGGAAGTGGTTGATGTGGTGGTGGATCGTTGTTGGGTGGGTTATTACCTTCCACGATGAAAAGTGATGAGGCTACGAACAAAAACACGAAGAATGGGGATAGACTAAAAGAAAGTTAATGAAAAAGAGTAAAAAACCTCACTTGATAGGAATCAAGAGAGTAGACCTAAAAGAGATAGAAATATAACTAGCTATTCTATTCCCCAGCAGTGGCGCCAAAAACTTGATACAAAGGGTTCGGGGTTGAAAAGACTTCCTTTTCTATGAGCAAGTTTTTCAACCCTCTAGGCAGTGTACCTAATCATTGTAGTGTAGTATGACGTACGCCCAGGGGATTGATTCGTTCTCAAGGGGAATAAAGATGCTCGAAAAAGATGTATGATGAGAAGGTGAGATTGAGGGAGATTAGTTTTAGTATTTTTATGTTTTTTAGAAAGTAAGGTAAATATCTCGGGGTATAGGAGTGGGGGGTGGTACTTCTACCAATTTTAACTACTTTTATAACTACTTACTATTTAACTAATTAAACTATGATGAAATTATGCTAATTGTAGATGTGCTCGTATGATGATTAAAAAATGTGTTTACTTAGATGTTCTTACTCCCTAGTTATCTCTTATTGGTCGGTTGAATTGTCACATCCTCATCTTAATTGGTGTGTTGTATTCCGTTTGGTCATAAGGGGGTGCCTAATTCCCTAGTTCTATGAATTGTAACTCTCCTCTAGACTATCCGGGATCGGCAAGTACAATAGTATCTACCCCGAATACTCTAATATCCTTAAGCTACAACTCACGCAATAAACACAATGAATGGCCTAAGTGCACTCTTAAGCTTTTTTGCTCTTTAGGACGTTCAAGCTCGCAACAATTAAAGAAGACGCTAGTTTTCCTTACTCTAGCGTCTACCAATTAAGACAAGGGACAACCTAACAATAATTAACAACTAGATTTCATAGATCTAAGCAAACACAAGGATAATTTAGCTACTCATGTTAAACAAGCAAGGATACACACATTCAATTGAACATGGGGTAGACATAATGATAATATGGATACACAAACTTATCTTATGATGTAAAATAAGGTATGGAACCCTAGAATACTGTCCAAGTCAGACTACAACTGAATTAGGGTTTGCTCTCCAAAGTTCTACCTCTTTAAAACAGAAAAATCGAATTCTATATAGATTTACAAGTGCGACGGCGTCACCTTTTGCTAGTGACGCGTCAGGTCGTCGTCATTAGGGTTTCGTTTGGGCTAAGTCATCGTTGGGACGGCATCAGTTGAGAAGCGTGACGCCGTCAATCTTCATGAAGGATGTCGTTTGAGATTGTTTCTTGGGCGTCTGATGTGGAAAATGAGAGTGACGCCTTCTAGAGTTTAGGCGTGACTCCGTCGGGTTGTAGAACCAGAATTTGTTCTGAGCCGTCATGTGTATTTTGATCAAAACTTTTATATAGGGACGACGTAGCCCTTTGGTTGGGACGCCGTAAGGTCTGCTGGAGGGCCTTTTATCTTGACTTTGCCATTTTCTTAATGTTTTCGCTCCTCTTCGTCCAAATATGCTTTATTCTAGCATTTTGCTTCCAAAAGACCTAAAATGTGAAAAGGAACGATTTTCAGTAGTAACGGATATAAAAAGTGTCTATTTAGGGCTTAAATGACCCCCTAAACACATATGTTTTAAATTTTATAAAAAAGTATTCGTGATTTTAATTTTTTTTGGTTTTTATAATAAAATATTCACAAAAATAAGCAAGTAACATCACGAGGAAGGATCTTCAAACCACTAATCTTCAAACGTAACATGAAATTTGTTAAAAAAACTTCCCCGGCAGCGGCGCTAAAATGATTTGTATCAAATAGTTTATATACATATATAGCTAGAAATACTATATATCCGGAAGTAGATTGTATTCCCGGGTCATTTTTTCCTAACGAAGTGTGAAATAGAATGTCAGATTCGGTTCGTGATCGAGTGATTTTGAATGGTTTAAGATATTTTGGATTTGATAACTACGAATAGCAAACATAAACTAAAAATCAACAATTAAGCATATAAAACAAGTACAGAAAGCACAAATAATCTAAAACGCAACCTAATCTAAAAACGAGCACGTTACGGGAAATTAACGAGCCTAAAAAGACAATTTCTTAAATTTAATCCCTACGAATGTAAATTTATTTTTCCTAAGTCCTAAATGATTTAAAATAATTTTAGAAAAAAAGATTTTTAATTTTATGAATTTTATTTTATTTATTATGAATTAAAAACACTTTTGCACTAAAAATATTATAGTAAAGGGAGAAAAACCTGAAAATTTACTGAAAATTACTTTAGGTTATAAGGAATCTAAGAAAAAAAAAGCTTATTCAAATAAGCAGGAAATAAGCAAAGAAGGGCTGAAAGGGAAAGGGAAACAAAAAGGTTAAGTAATAAATTTTACAAATAGAGGACGTAAGTCCCAAGGGCGCTAATGGTTAAGGGTGTGTGTGGTAAGTGGTATGGTTGGTTGAGGTCCAGGGTTCGAGCCTGGCTCACTCTGCTTCCCAGCTTCCCACTTTTTGCTATTTTTCTTTTTGAAACTTTTTAATAAGCTTGGAATAAGGACTCTTTGTGAAAACATGATTTTTAAAAACTAAAAAATAAGCAGGAAAAACCAGTTTAAAGTTGACAGATTATATAAATCTATCTAAACAAACCTATTATGCCAAAAGCTAACTGATTAGCATGCACAAGCTTCAATAAGCTTGCACACCCCTAAAATTAGCAAAAGCTAATCCTAATAAGCAATTCTAAACTGAATTTAAGTAGGAAAAAAAAAGCCTGATAAGCTAAAAACTCAATTAAGCACTTGAGAGCAAACTGATATGACAACAGCCCTAAAGGGTAACTTAAACGATATGTAAAACTAAGTTTGAACATTAAAAACACAATTTAAAAGAACTTTTGATGAATCTTTCGAAATAAGCTGAGAAATCTATTTTTAGAATATAAAACAATAAAAACTTAACTGAAACCTATTAAACCTTTCAAAGAGCTTTTAACTATTAAATAAAATACTAAACAAGTTATTTTGAAGCAAAACAAAGTTGGCTTATTAGCCAAAACAAGCACAACAGTTTTAAAGCTGCTATGCCAAACACTCCTTTAGAATCGGAAAACTTATTTTAAAACTGATTAATACTAGATTAAGCTAAGACTCTTGAAAACGGATAATAAACTAACTTATTTAAGATCTAATAAGAAATAAACATTTACTAAAAAGTACTTTGTAAAAACTTAAGTAAATGAGTTTAACACTACAAATTAGCAAATAAAAGACAACAATGAGCAGATTAAAGTAGTTAATAATCAAATAAGCAATGAGCAGTAAAAAGCTAAACTAACAAGGGAAGAGCTTATAAGGTCTTACTATGGTTTAAATGCTTCATGATCCTTTAATCACAACCTTTGATCCTTTCCCAATCATCAATCAACCCTTGGATTGCTTCCATATAGCTTCAACAATCACAACTTTGGAAATTGCCCATGTGTCATTCCTATGAGTCATATGCTCTGACATGGCAGGGTTTCTAGAAGGTGTTTAAGTTGAGGTAAATGAGGTGTGAAGGTCGGGGTAAAATGGTGATAGGAGGAAGGAGGAGTAAAAAGGGCGCGGGTAATATGTTTTTATTGTTATTTGACTTTTTTGATTGACCGGGTAAATGGATAAAAGGGGTAAGAGTTGGACTGGGTAGTTTAAGGGTAAAAAGGGTAGGGTTAAGGATTTGGACTGGAGGGTCAGTTAGAATAAACAGATGGTGGACTGGGTAGGGGTTTTTATTAGTAAAGGGGGAGGATTCAGGTTTATTAAAAGGGTTTATTTGTTTAGATTTAACAAAAGTTAGAAAAAGGACTAACTTTGCAAATATTTTAGGGACCAAAAATGTAAAAGGTTTTAAGGTGAGGGTGTGGTTTTGATATTATGAGATTGAGCAAAATCCAAAATCTAGAAAATCTTCCCCGGCTACGGCTTTTACGCTCTTTCCATTCTCGTGCCTGTTATCGTCCGTTTTGTCTTTATTTTGTCCATTTTTCCATATCCGGTATTACACATGTACAAACACAAAAGTACACATATATTTGGCATTTTAATAAGTTTTTGGTTGATGCGTGTACAAGGCGCGTTCGGGGTCAAAGGAACTTCCTTTTCGTCGAGCAAGTTTTTCAACACCCTAGGCAGTGAACCTAATCGTTGTAGTGTAGTATTGGGTGAGCCTCGGGAATTGATATCGTTCTCTAGGGGAATAGGAATGCTAGTAAGAAGTGTACTACGCTAAGGTTGGGATGGCGTCACGTTGTAGTTGTGATGTCGTCGGGCTTCGATGAGGCGCTCGTCGATTACGGATCCGGGCCGTGCGAGATGAAAAGTCTTAGTGGCGCCTTCCTCTTCAAAGCTTTGGCGCGTCGGTATATTTTAGAAAAAGTCTCTTGAGTCATGCGAGATTTTTATTCAGTATAAAGGGATGGCGTCGCCCTTTAGTTGGGACACCGTCAGCTTCAGTTTTAGCAGTTTGAGTGGCTTCGATCTTGACTTTGCCATTTTCTTCATGAATTCACTCATTTTCGTCCAAATATGCATCATTCCATTATTTTGCTTCCAAGAGGCGTTAAAAGTGAAAAGGAATGAAATTAAGCAGTAACGGATATAAAAGTGGGAAATTAAGGGCTTAAATGACCCCTTAAAAGTTTACATTTTAAATCCTTATCAGATATCCCTACACTTGGTATTTGCTTGTCCTCAAGCAAATGTGCTTTTGGTCAATCAATTTATAAGTTATGGGGCATGAAGCATTGGTTTAACATAATTCACAACAAGTAAAAGCACCGCAATAGTCATAACAAGCACGGAAGTTATATACTAGCACCTCACAAGGGGTGTTTGGATTCTATCATCTCTCGGGTTTATATGAAATATAGTAAATGGAAATAGAAGATAAACACTCATTACTTGGTCATAGTACATAGATTACCATAGGCTTGAGACTGGATCAAACCTCCACCGCTTTGGCGTAAGCACCTAGGAACAACTATCTAAGAGGTCTTTTAAATGGTTGTAATGTTAGGATTATGGTAAGGAAATAAAGGGTTTGGTTGGATAGGCGATTTAGTGGTGGCAAGTCAAAAATCTTATGTTACAAGCATGAAAAGAATGGCGTTGCTAAGCCAAGACTCGACTCACTATACTCTAGATAACTTGAAATAAACAAAAATAAATATATTGATAAATGTAGGATGGTAGCCGTATGTTTTTTTTCTTCTTATATATATATATATATATATATATATATATATATATATATATATATATATATATATATATATATATATATATATATATATATATATATAATCTATATCAAATAAGATCAAACTTAAAGTTGTTAAAATGAGATCAAACTAAAATTTAACAATCGACACTCTCTTACAACAAAAATAAAATTTTCATTAACTACAACTAAAATTGTTAAAGTTTCGATAAATTTCTTTTTAAAATTTATGAAACCTTGGTGATACACTTTGATAGAAGTGTAATGTGTATCAGGCTATTGTATGTGTATCAGATTTTGAAATATTTATTAGTGTAATGTGTATCAGGTGTATCACTAGTCCAAACTCATTTATCATTTGATTATTAGTTGCTAAAATGTTAATTTGTATTAAAATATTATTTTTATGTGTATTATTGCTAAAATTGTTATTTATAAATGTTTTAGTGATTTTTTAGACTTGATCTTATTTTTACAACTTTAAGTTTGATCTCACGTTAACTCTCCCATGTGTATATATATATATATATATATATATATATATATATATATATATATATATATATATATATATATATATATATATATATATATATATATATATATATATATTTAATACTCTTTTTTTTGATTTTTTTTTTTTTTTTGCATACACTTTTACTCTACTATCCTCTAAGATAACATCAAAATATAAGGGATTTATAGGAGCATCCCTACACTTGAGTTTTTATTACTCTAACACTAAATGGCCTGATTTGAAAAGATCACAATACTTGGAGTATCTAATTACGTAAATAAAGGGAATTTGAATTTAGCATTATTTCCCGTCACTCCATAAAATTTTACTTTACCCATGAGTCCCAATCATCCCAAAACTGTGATTCATATCATCTAGTCATTCATAACTACACAAGTGTAATCTCACTAGCGATCTCGGAATACATCACAAAACAAGTTCTAGAATCTATTATACTACCGGTACACTCTCAAAACATTAAAGGTGAATGCTTTAATTCCTATAGATCTAGTGGCGAACCTCACATTTTTGGGGTGGAATTTGAGTGGTAAACGGTTTTTGTGCTAGTCATATAACTCCTATCCATGAGACGCTTTATTAAGACTAAAGTCTCACTCGTACATGTCATGAAAATTTTTAAATTTGGTGCTAAAATTACCCTAACAAATATTTCTCATAGCTTATTACCCAAATGAAATAGGACAAGACAAATAATCAAAGATAAGCATAGTTTCAAATTTCCCGTTTTATTCTCCCTCCCTACACTTAAACTGAACATTGTCCTCAATGTTCCCCGAAAGTATCAAAGTTATGATAAAGGAAGGTAATTAAAAGAAAAAGAAACTAGTACTCCCCTGATTAGCTCGGTAGGATCCGTGTGAAGTAGTGGTTAAATTCTTTTCCAAGAAGAATGTATGCGTGATAAGCTTCTTCCAATATTATGTTTCTTCTTCTTGATAAATAAAACCTGCACACTTTAAGAAAATAGACAAAACCTTCGTGTAAAATCGGCGCTAAAACCATATATGACTCAACTACACTAGGATATAATGCTTGTGGAATGGATGTTTGCAGTTTTTCTGGAAAATTAAGACCTGAGAATTTACAAAAATGTATACTTAGCACAGAAAACGAGAAAAAATTTATTAGTCAAGCTTTACGCTCCTCCCGCGTCGTCAAGTTCTAATCTGGCGCCGTCGGTTGTCCCGACAAACCGTCTCTGCGTTTTCTGGAAAAAAAATTACACCTTTAGAAACTGGAAAAATTCATGCAAAATATCCATTATGACTCGATACAAGCATTTGACTCTAACAAACACAATTATATATCAATTTCATTAATTGTAATTCTCATGTTCACGTTCTTTCAAAAACGTGTGTAATCCTCCCTACACTTATCTTATTGTAAAATACCTTTATGTAATTAAGACGAGATTAAAGACAAAATAAAGCACTTTCACAAAATCAAACATGAGAACATACAATAATGAAAAGATATATGACACACGAACAAGCAAACAATTAAGCATGGGTTGCCTCCCACGAAGCGTTTTTTTTTATTTATGAGACTTGTAGCTAGACTCAAAGTCGCGCTCATACGTTGTCCCGTTTTTCATCCTCAATGAAAACTCTATCATATTGACGAAATTATCATCTACTCTATACGTAGGTCCTAGGGTCAAGCAATCCCTATAGTAAAGTCTCCTTTCTCCCACATAAAGTTCAAGCCTTTTTCAACATCTTCTTCGCTCTTTTCCTCAAAAGCTCTAATGTTGTCTCGTTCATAAAGGGATAAAGGGCCATATCCGTTCATCTTCCAAGGCATCCTATATGTAATTTCATCGTCCCCTTCCACAAATCTAACCATTCCTTCGAATTTGTTATAGCTTAGTTTAGACTTTTCAACAAACGGTTTTCCTAACACAACTTGGGACAAGCTATAGTCAATGACACATCCTATGTCTTCTAGGACCATAAAATCAACTAAGTAGGTGAAGTTTCCTATAAAGACGTGTACATCCTTGAATCTTCCCACAAAATTGCAAATCCCACCAGGATACTTAGGGTCTCTCATAATCTCAAGTCGCTCATTCATTATGTCATTGTAAACAGCTGATGACATCACATTAATGGGAGAGTTCGTATCTATGTAGGCGTGCTCGACATTCCTATATCCAATATTATAAGGGATCTTGATGTTCCAAGAATTTCCTCTCCTAATCTTTGGGCATAACCTAATGATGGGTGATCGAGGATTGTCGATTTTGTATTGGTGGTAAGCAACTTCTTCCTTAGTGGGGTAAATATTGAAGTAGGCACTATTTTCCTCATTCACATTTTCATTTACTAAATCATTACCCGAATTATTGTTAATCATGGAGCCAACAATCGAGGCGCTAACTGCTTTTTCAACTGCGTCCCTAATTGTACTCTCAAATACCCTATGCAAATCTTGAAGATCGTTGTTTCTACTAACATATCGGTTACGAAGATTGTTAGAGGGGTGTTGGTCAATGGGTTGTGGTTTGAGTGGAAGTGGTTTATTTGGTTGTGGTTTATCACCTTCCATGTTGAAAAAGTGATGGGGTTACTAACAAAGTCACAAAGAAGGGGGATAGACTATGAGGAAGCTAAAAATGAGAAAAAAAATTCTTACTTGATAGGAATCAAGCAAGGGAACCTAAACGAGATAAAAATATAACTAGCTATTCTATTCCCCTCCAGCGGAACCAAAAACTTGATGCGCGTACAAGGCGCGTTCGGGGTCAAACAAACTTACTTTTCGTCGAGCAAGTTTTTCAACACCCTAGGCAGTGAACCTAATCGTTGTAGTGTAGTATTGGGTAAGCCTCGGGGATTGATATCGTTCTCTAGGGGAATAGGAATGCTAGTAAGAAGTGTACTACGCTAAGGTTGAGTTTGAGGAAGATTCTTTTTTATATTTTTTAGGAAGGTAAGGGTAAAATCTCGGGGTTTGGATTTGGGGGGTGGTACTTCTACCGATTACTCTACTATTCTAATTATCTAATACTACGGGTAGTCTATGTATTTTTTATGTGTGCTCGTATGATGATTAAAAATGTACTTACCTAGATACTATTACTCCCTAGTTATCTTTTATTGGTGGTTGAATTGTCACGTCCTTATTCTTAACGCGTTGTGTTTTCTAAGGACGTAGGGCGTGCCTTTTTCCCTAAATATTTGAGACTACCTTAAGGTTATTGCCTACGAAATCCGCTAGATGATTCATAAACTAACTTTAAGGTTATCTTTGGATGTTTAGACTACGAAATCCGCTAAGTGATTCATAAACTAAGGTTCAAAAAGATTACTCAAGCATTTAAACACAACAATAGCCTAATTGCACTCCTAAGCCAATTAAAATTAAGATAAGAGACAACCAATCAATAATTAATAACTCGGTTTCATAGATCTAAGCAAACACACAAGAAATTTAGCCGGACATGTTAAACAAGCAAGCATACACACATTCAATGGAAGACATAATGAAATTAATGAAGTAAAACACTTATCTTGATGTAAAATAGGGTTTGGGATGTAACACCCCCAATTTCGTGATACGCAGCGGAATTCAAACTGGGTGTTACTTCATGGCACAACAATCATAACAATAGAAAACGATATCTAAAGGAGTCATTTAAAAAGGTTTTATCATTCAAATTATTCAAATATATAAGAGTTTACAAAATAGGTCCAAGTTGGTTCCATTGTTTACAAAGTACATCAATATAAAGTCTTTGAGGTTTTGTGAATGATAAAATATTTATAGCCTTCTTGATCTAGTCCTTGCTCTTCTGTGCCAGCTTCCGACATTATGGACCTGAAAAAAGGTTGTAAAAATTGCTAGGCGCTAGTGAGGCGGTTGGGTAGGGCCTAGCGATTAATCGGTTAGGCGGGGATTAATCGGATTGGAATTGTTATACACAAAATTGTAATATTAGATATTATATTATATTATATGTATGAGATAAGCATAGGTCATCAAAGTTCAAATATTTAAGGTGTTCAAATATAAAATTATACATAATTCTTCAAAGTTTAAAGTCAAACATAGATATTATTCAGTTTGTTGACCATTTTTAAGCGATCTTTGACCGATTTTGTCCGAATAATCGGTTTGTTGACCCATTTTAAGCAATTTTGTTCAATTTTTAAGCAATTTTGTTGACCGATTTTTAAGCCATTTTGTCCAATTAATCCGATTAGACCAATTTTGTCCGATTAATCGGTTTGTTGATCGACTTTTAAGCGATCTTTGACCAAACCGATTAAATAAGCCGATTATGATAAATCAAGGCGCTTAGTGAGCGATCAGCGATTATGCGGGGATTAATCGGCCGCCTGGACCGATTTTTACAACAGAGCCTGAAATACATGCTTAAAACTGTCAACACAAAGGTTGAGTGAAATTCATAGAGTTTAGGAAATCAGTTGAACACATAATGTTTGTAGTGTGAGTTATAAATTCACACCAATGGTTTGAAAACCAAAAACAGTTATTATTAGACTAAGCATCATGCAATCAAGACGTTAACGTGTTCTAAAATTAATTGGAGAAAATGTTGATACGTGCCCTTAACAGGTAAAATTGCCATTTTTACCTAATGTACTCAAATATAGTGCGTTTGTTTACCGGACATGGTCAAACAAAGGGATTCGTCAATCCCAATAGATCTATTCACAATATTCGCGCCCACCTTCACTCAGTGATTAATGATTCATGATTAAGGGACTTAATTTTGGCAAATGCGGTAACTTAGTGCTAATAAAACAATCAGATAAGTATACAGTTTGAAAGCAATGTGTTCGGTTTAAAATAAATCATGTATCTCCCCCAAGGGTATGTAAAACAATTAAGTAATAGAAAGTGGGGCTATGAACTCACCTCAGAGTAAATGATATCAATGCATAATGAGAATGATGGATATGCCGTGAGAACTTCTACGAGCAACCTAGAATAGGATGTTGCGACTTAGGTTTGAAATAATGATGCTAAAGAAATAACAAACATATATACGTTTCTATGTTGATCATGATGTAGTACATGGTTTTTGTGTATGTCATTTTATAGAAATGGTCTAGTTGTGAAAACGAGTTTAGTTTATACATATCGTACTACCGTTCGGGCCATCACAATTCAGAGGTCGTGTAGTAAACGTTCGAGGAGCTAGGACACTTTAAATCGTAAATCCAGCAACTCGTCGATACGTTTTACTCATCACATGAAGCTCCCTAGTTTTGTAGCACTTAGTAGATAAAACATATGTTTTGTTTATATATCATAAGTGTCATATGGTTTGTAAACACAAGTTACAAGGTTGTTTGGTTATGATTAGGAATCATAATGGTTATTACAAGTATCGTCATAATTTATGTCACAAGTGTTTAAAGAAAAGTTTACAAGTTTCTAAATTGTAAAGTTGGTTATTACAAGTATAGTTTCATAGTTTATCAAGGAAGTAGATCCAAATTGTATTGAATACATTTAGGTTTGTCAAGGCTAAGGCCTTTGGTTTACGGTCTCGGCTTAGGAAACCTCGAGGCTTTAGCCATGGCCTTGTCGTGGCTTTGTTCTAGGCTACCAGCTTGTGTTAGGCAGTTTCGGCGTTTTGGTTTCGCTAACTTCTTTTGGCCATAACTTTTGACTCGTTTGTCCGTTTCACGTGATTCAAATTGCTATGATTACCTTTTTATCTTGTCTACGAGAGTATGTAAGTTAGAAAGTCCATATGTGACTGGTTTTAATGGTTTCAAACGTGTAGAATATGACTAGTTTACTAGTTTGTTACTTTTACGACAATATATGAATTAAAACATGTGATTGAGTATATGTACATCATGAATCAACATAGTCACTATATATATAGCATGAAATTGTTAAGATTATTAATAATAAAGATGAGATGATGGTGGTGATTAGTTGCTTATAACTTTTGGCTTTCAATTAAGAAAGGAGTAACTAGTAAGGATCGAACTTTGATTGAACACTTAGGACTTTGGATTGAGCTAGCTTTCCACACCTTGACACCCTTGCAATCTTGAAGAGTTGGTGATGAAGTAGTAAGTGACTTGAGTGGATTTAAACTCAAGAAGATCACTTAAACTTGCTAGAGATTTGATGTAGTAACTTACTACTTGAAACTTCTTTGCATAAACTTGGAGTTTAAGAACAAATTATGGAAGATATGATGGATTTATGATATGAACGACCCAATTCAGTTGATGAGGGTGTTTAGGATGTATTTCACTTGATATTTTTAGGAGGGTAAGTTTGTTTAACCATATATTGGGTTAAATATTAACCATGGTTAAGTTAGCACACATGTAATGATCTAAATGAACCATGGTTAGGATTAAGCCACTAAAATGATGACTCCCCCCCCCCTAAAGTCGGCCAAATAGAGATAAGATGATTTAGGTGGATAGTTTTGGTATTATTTTGAGTTTAGAGCATGATTTGGTTCCGTTAAATGCCAACCGTAAGTTGTTAAGCCATAAAACGTAAAACCGGGTATCGTAAAAATATGAAACTTTTAGGAATGATGAAACTCATCATTATATTCCATCTAAAAATATAAAATGGGTGATAAGTCTTATTGGGTGCAAAACCGCTTAAAGTCGAAAACACAAGTCAAAAACGCGTAATTGCAGCTTATCGAAAAGAACGAAATTTCGTGGAAATGACCGTGAATTTATTTAGAGTAGACTAAAATTAGTCTAAAAGTGATATGAGATGTCAAAATGTGGTTTTCGTTATCGTGGGATAACTTAATAGTTATACGTGAAGTTTAAAAGTTACGCGATTTAAGCAAAAATGTAGAACGTACAAGGTTAATTTCCTTATGGTTAAAGGAGGAGGAATATGTTTGACTTTTCCAAAAATGTAAAAGTGTCAAAATATCTTAGAAAACACAAGGTGAATGGTTAAGTCCGGGTCTAAGTAGATTTGTTTAAACGTAAGTTTAGTCTCGTCTGCTCGTGGTTTATTTGGTAACATTTTAAAATGAAATCTTAAAAATTCTCTAATTTATTATGAGTGATCTAAAAATTAATCTGATGTGAGAAAAATTGTCAGAGTTGATTTTCGTTATGCGCGGGATGTTGAAATGGTGTTCCGACCAAAACGAAACTTTAAAACGATGTTTTCTTAACAACTTTTGCAAAAATGATCTAACGATTGTCAAACTCCCTGGATATTACTAAAATAATTTATCTTACGAGAATGTGAAATAAAAATTTTACGGGATGAATAGTGAAAGTGAATAGTAAAAGTGAATAGTAAATTCTCGAAAATGAAAAGTAAAAATTTGAGAATGGATAGAAATCCTGAAAATGCGAATTGTTACATGGGAACCCTAAGATACTGTCCAAGTCGGACTACAAACGTTTAGCGCTTTTACTCCACAAGTCTACCTCTTAAAATTCTGAAAATTCGATTTCTATATATAATTTTACACTTGCGACGTCGTCGCCTTATAGGTGGGACGCCGTCAGATAGCCGTCATTAGGGTTTTCGTCTTGGCCAAGTTAACATTGGGACGGCTTCACGTTGTAGTTGTGACGCCGTCTAGGGACGTCGTCTGATTCTGGATCTGAGTTGTCTGAGATGAAAAGTCTTAGTGACACCCTTCCTCTTTAAAGCCTGACGCCGTCAAGTGTATTTTAGCAAAAAGTCTACTGAGCCGTATGAGATTTTTATTCGTATAATGGGACGGCGTCGCCCTTTAGTTGGGACGCCGTCAGCTTTAGTTTTAGCGGTTTGAGTGGCTTCGATCTTGACTTTGCCATTTTCTTCATGAATCCACTCCTTTTCATCCAAATATGCATCATTCCAGCATTTTGCTTCCAAGAGACCTAAAAAGTGAAAAGGAACCAAATTGAGCAGTAACGGATATAAATGTGGGCAATTAAGGGCTTAAATGACCCCTTAAAAGTGTACGTTTTAAATTGTTATCATTGGTCTTTTGAATCCGATTTTTATAATGAAAAGGAATGTGAAAACACAAATACCAAAATCCCCCGGATTAAAGTATTGTTGTGTCCTCCCGCAATGTAATCACCTCACGCTTTTGGAACAAAAAATTTCAAACCTCTTTCTAATAAAACACTGAAAAGTAGTAAAGTGTACCTCAAAAGAGATTACAAAATCAATAGTTCTAAAAACACCCCGTTTAATCATTTTATTATAAAATAACTTGTATTTTTCTTAAGTGACGGGATGTTGACTTTCATTATTATCATAACTTTTAGGATCACCGAGTAAGAAGCACAATTCATGAAGAAGCGTCCATACGGATAAAATTCATTATCCCTGACTTTTCACGAATCCCTAAACTAAGCTTAAAAATGAAATCACAGTAAGATACAAATTAGATGCTAACACTACCCATAGATGCTACTTGTGTACGCGCAACTACTTCTCGCTCCCATAATCCTAATTCCTTTAAGTATTTTATTATGAAAAACCGATATTTTTCTCTCTTTTCTATTTCGATAAGTTTTTAGTCCGATAAAAGCACCTAGTTTAAATACTAACTAGTTTAAAATCCTTCCCTCGAGAACCGTTGCCCCCAAATGAGGTCCACATCACGGTCCTAATTTAACATGATTTAGGGGGATATCCTTTTTATTTCAACCAAAACAACTCATCTACGAGTCTAGAGACAGAGGTTTTATTTAGATATCCCCCGGAGTCGAAGCTTGGCATTATTAACATTTTTAAGTACATTAGCCCTTGACTTTTGACCTTAGGAATTTTTCCTCCACCTTTTAGAAGTCTGAGACAACGGAAGCTAACCGTCAAGAAATAGAAAACTTTTATGGCTTTGGATTATTAAATTTGTTTACTTCCACCTTTTGAACAACCATGTCAACATGAATGAACCATCAAGGCACATCAGTCTATTATGGCTTTGGTTTTTTATTATTACATATATGGCGCCAAACCCCGAGTCCTGCGGTCTTTCGACAACCGAAACAATAGCAGCTAACTATCTGGAATCAGTAGTTTATTAACCTGCAACACTAGCAGTACCTTGATGAGTACCCAACTCTCATAAGCAAGAATTCTCTAAAGAAGGAGTTAAACCTAATTATCGCCAAATCTAAACACCTTTAATTATTTTGAAATTTTTATTTTTGGGTTTATTTAGCTGGTGGGAGCAAAAATCCACAAGTAACCTCTACGAGCTCTAAAGAGAACCAACTACTCCACGCTTAGCATCTAACATGTAAATAGCTCTATCATTTTTCATTCTTCGTAAATTTAAAATCTTAAATAATAAGATCCGTGAATGCTTAACCAAATAATCAAGCTTTGCATATTTAAAGAGAACCAACTACTCCACGCTTAGCATTTAACTGTGAAGTTTTTGTATAAAGCATAAGTCAAGAATAGTTTGATAGCCTCTATTCTTGCCACTGGTGCAAACACTTCTTCATAGTCAATGCCTTCTTCTTGAGTGTATCCCTGAGCCACTAACCTTGCCTTGTTTCTGACTCCCTCTTTCATCTCTCTTGCATCTGAATACCCATTTTGTCCCAATTGCCTTCTTCCCATTAGGCAAATCAACCAAGATCAACCTCATGGAGCTTAAATTGTAACAACTCCTCTTGCATAGCTTCTACCCAGCTTTAATCTTTTAATGCCTTATAAGCATTCTTGGGTTCCATTTGTGACAGAAAACAAGCAAACTTGCAATTTTGTAGGTCTTTGTGGCTATTCCTCTGATGAAGGGTTTGAGCAAACAATCCTTGATTCTTCAAGCCTTTTAGTTTACTTCTTGTTTGAACAGCAGATTGAGAATCTCTAAGAGTTTGATCTTTAGGATGGTCTTTATGAATTCTTGTAGTATGTGTAGGACTGGTAGCATAAGAAGACTCCATATTATGCATATCAGCCTCCATAGTAAAACTATCCACAACCTCATCATCAGTATTTGCATAAATATGCTCTAAACCAGGCATATTAGGATCATCTGGATAATCAGCATCAGCATAGGACTTCCCATCTTTGTCTACTGTGGGAAACCTTGTGTAAAACCCCAACCTGACAAGGGTAGAAGTATCACATCATGGTGTCATATCAGAACACACTAATGAAGCCTTATAAAATAAAATCCCAAGTCATATAAATGAATGACTTACAAGGAAAAATACAAAATCCAATATGTCCAAAAATGAAATGAAAAATCAAAACAATTGCTCTTCAAAATAAGTCCAAAATGATAAGGAAACTAGGGTCGGATCACTCAAATGCTCATACTCTCAGCCCAACAAAGCCCAACATCCTACTTGGTACATGCCACTTGGAAAAGAAAATGCGGCTGAGCTTAAAAAGCCAAGTGAACAGATATAACAAAACAAAAGCTAACATAATAAAATATAAAAATGAAACAAAGGAGACTGATAACAAGGTCGCAACGAAACGAGCACAATTAGTCAACGAGGAACCTCCAGAACACGATAATAACAAATATCCAGAAGAAACATAAATCAAAGGAGACTAAGGCAAGGCAGCTCATTGATGACGTATATAAGTACATATAAATAACCAAACATACAAGTACCGAAACATAATCACATAGGAGTTGATGAATAGTATCATAATCAAGCCAAGTAACCAAACACAGATTCAAGCACAACAGTCAGCGTATCAACTAAACATAAATATGGCATCCAAATAAATCAGGTAAATAGAATACATATAAGCCAAGCGGAAATCTATAAGCAGGCAGAAGCAATTGAATTGAATGTAAACATATCAATTACGCAAGTCAGATAACCCACATTTAAAAACATAACAAGTATCATAAACAACGGAAAAACTAACAGCAGTATAAACAAGGTAGCCACATGTATCAGATAGGAATACAGAACGAACATCATAATTGCATAAATTAACGAAACAAGGACGTAGCATGGTAACTAAACAAGTCAACTAGACATGTAACATATGTTGAACCATTACAATCATCAAACAGTAGCATAAATAGAAGTATAAACATGGCAGATTGACAATTCAAGTAAACATCAATTTAATGTTGAACTACCCATATAAGCATCAGGGAATACCAACAGAAGTACAAGCATGGTAGTCACAAATAGCAAGTAGGGATACTAAAAGATAATCATAGCCTACGAAAATAACTTAACGAAGGTATAACATGATAAACGGATAAATCAAATGATTACATACTAGCATGGCAAACGGGTGAATCAATTAGTCACATAATAGCATGATAACAGATAGCCACATATTAATCATATACTAGCAGGGCAAACATGTAGTCACATAAGTCATGTAATAGCAGGGTAAACGGATAATCAGATAAATCATGTAATAGCATAGTCAACACATGAATCCAATAATTATATAATGGTCCGGTAAGTGAATGGAATGATAGTTTGAAGTATAAGCTTGATAGACAACTAAATGGAATAAGAGTGTGACAAATGAAATGAAATGGAGTATAATATGATAGTCGGACGAATCACTTAAGGATACTGAATGAATGAGTAATCAAGGAAACTAAGAACGAGAGATACAGAATATTGTGCATTGTGGAATAACATGAGGCATAATAAAGATGAATGGACATGAAAGGAAAAATATCAGTAATCTACCACGAGCCCAAACAAATCAAATCATATCATATCGTAAGTAACTATGGAGTAGCTAGCTCCCAAAATTGTGAAAGGCGTGTATTGCACACAGCACCAGTCACCAAAACATATCATATCATATCAAATGCAAATCAAATCAAATCTAGGATGCATCCATACGCCCCTGTACAAATCATAGTGGCCATAATAATAATAATGTTGAGCTCATAATATATATAACAAAAGGGACAATATGGAACATCACTCGACCACACTAGAGTCATGTCAATGGTGCATCAAAGACATGGCCATGTTACCTTCATGGCTAGGAAATGGCTCGGGTACTAACTGAAGGGTCAAATGAAAGTCATAATCTAAAGGTTCATGTAAAGGTTCAATATCAAAACGTTCACAAATCTAAGGGAGCATAGCAAATGTCATATATGGGAACCCAAATAATAAGACTCATAGCAAGGGTAATATAATCAAGCTAATATCGAAAAGATGTGTAAGAATCATGAGAAACCTTAAGAGATAAGGTCAGAATATCTGTACCTCGAACCGTAAAGCAAATTGCCCGAATTACCCAAAGAAAACAAAGGCTACTCCTTCCTCCGCGGATCTACACGAATAATAATCGTTTAATTTTTAGAATGCTATTTCATAATTTTTGGGCTCATCGTTATTCATGTTTCATAATTAAGGTTTCTTTTTGTTTTTAGAAACTTTCCGAATTAAATAAGTTTCCCGAATTAGCGGATTTTATAAATTATGGTAACAAATGACAATTAAGTAAACTTAAAGGTTCTATATAACCAATATCATAGTTTAGGGTTTATTATAACACATTTGGTAAAGTTTAAGGTTTAAAGTATAAATTATCAAATTTAAGGTTTTAAATATGTGACTTAAGTTTCATGGTGTATATATTTAATTGAGAGATATATATTTACGCATTCATAAACCATTAATTAGATCAAACCAACATCTATGTCTAACTTCCTTTAGACCCGATCATAACGCAAGTTTCATAAATTTATTAGTCCGTTTTTTTCACACTTTAACAACTTACATGCCGACACATTTACCTCATATGCGTACACACGAAATGACGCCACGACAAACCACATACAATGACACGAAACAGCCCTTATTCGACTCGAATCTCGTATAAATATTGTTTCAAACACAACCATACAAGACCATGCAAATACAACATTAATTCATATCACACATTAAGTAACTCATGACAACGCACACATCTACGCGAAATTGTCATGAATAACTCCTAGTCACGACTCATAACGAGACTATTTCATACCTTGACATGCTCATGCATACGCTACTCTAAAATCATAGTACTTGACTGATTTAAAGCCTTCATACATCAACCCATGGTTCATACATACCCGACTTCCGCGAGACACAAGAAACATGCACGAGCTCTTCTGTTACTATATTCGTTGCCATGCACACACGACCCATACCCATTTACCACTCTTGAACACATTAAAACTCATTCACACTCACACCATTTGACTATATTACACACACCACGTGTAAATAACGAAACACACACTTATTAAAATGTATATACGCTACACATACTTGCATGTAAATCATTCCCACCTATTTGAAAGACTACCAATGCATACACACATATTTGTTTTACTTACTCCCAATTTTATATCTCATTATACTTGCATGCTTTCTATTCGTATGAACCTGTTACAGAAACACAATTCAAAATCGATTCGTACCATTCATGTGAAGATTAACATATTATTTTATGTGAAGTTTGATTCATGAACATGCATTCAAAAGGAAGCCCATATGCACGATTCATAAATCAAAACAAGAAGAAGATTAAAAAGGAGATTAGATTAATCAAACCCTAGGTGCGTGTCGAATGGAAAGAGCCAAGAATAAGACGAGATCGAACCAAGACTCACGACCACAGCCTCTCCTTTCAATCACACCCACGACCACATCAGCTTCTACCAAAACCCACGAACCAAGGTCATTCCTTCGAACCAGCAACCCATAATCAGAGCCCTTTCGAATCAAGTCCCACGACCCACAGCCCTTGAACCATGTTCTCCTTTGCTGGCTTTGGTGTTCGAACGAAAAAAAAAAAAGAACAAAAAGATGTGCCGTCACTTTTGGGTGGTTAGGGTTTCATGTGTTATTTTGAATGAGTGAAATAATAGGTAAGTAATTGAGAGTTAAATGGGATAATTGGAATTTAATGGAATTGAATGTTGCGTTTATTTTGGCCGAGTATTAGGGAAACTCACAACAGCATTTTACTTTCTAAATTTCAATTTGGATGGGCCTCTATTTAAATTGTATTTTTCTTATAATTTGCATGCACATTTGGCCCATGCTCTATATTAACGTGTACAATGAATTTTATAGCCATAAGCGTGTGTCAAACATTTTTATCTTGCATAAGTTATTAATTCTGCGTTAGGTTATAAACGTTTAAGGAGCTTGACATGTTTTACGTATTTCATAAATATTAAGTTAGAGGGGCAAAATAGTTTTTTACCGCGTTTTAGATTTTTAGGGTTTTACACCTTGGATATGGAGAACTGTTAGGCTGAGCAGTAGAAACTGCTGACCTAAAGATTGACGTATCAGTAGCAACTAGTGAGCTAATGATAAACGTATCAGTAGGAACTGGTGTTCCAGTCTTCCTTCCTCCTTTTGTAGAATTTGCTGATGAGCTTCCCTGAACTTCATCTTCAAAGAGTGGTCCTTTAGAAACCACCTTATTCACATCAGAAGGTTTAGGCCCACCTTCTGTATCACCTTTTTCCACACTTTCCAATGGATCAACTTCTGGGCTCTTTTTCTTCAACTCTTTGGGCTTAAGAAGCTTGTCTAGCTGCCACTTTTCAACCAGTACAAACTCCTCTGCAGATCCATCCTTCTTGTCTTGTAAACCTGCATTTGAATCTCTTTGTGTACCTGCAGACTTATTAGTTGTACCTGTAGACCCTGGTTCATAATTCATGGTTCTGGTTAAAGAATAAATGTACAACCAATCAGGCCCACTTCTTGCAACATTAGGTGAACTCTCACTAAACCTCTAATGCAAGTTTTCTTCCACATGCCTGGTTCTACTATTGAACACCCTAAAAGCCTTGCTATTTGTAGAGTACACAACAACGAACCCTTTGTCTGCCTTTTCATCAAACTTGCCTAGGTGGTCTATGGTATTTAAGATAGTAACAGGACACCCAAATGGTTTTGAGAAGTCTATCAAGGGCTTCCTACCATGCAACAATTCATAAGGGGTCTTGTTATGAGGCTTAACTACTTTACTCCTATTTTGCACAAAGCAAGCAGTACTAACTACTTCAGCCCAAAAAATAGTAGGTAATTTGGATTCTGATAACATAGTCCTTGCAGCCTCAATTAATGTCCTATTCCTCCTCTCTGCTACTCCATTTTGTTGAGGAGTTCTAGCTACAAAATTGATTCATCACACTATTCTTAAATTCAGTCCCATTGTTACATCTGATTATTTTTACCTTGTGATTTACTAAGTTTTCTATCCTAACAATAACTGCCTTAAGGATTTCTGATGTTTCATCCTTAATGTCTAGAAAGAAAACCCAAGTGAATCTAGTGTAATCATCAGTGACCACTAAGCAGTACATCTTCTTATTCAAACTTTTCACAAAGGTTGGCACAAATAGATCCATATGCAACATATAAAGGGGCTCAGAAATATTATTCGCCACTTTGGACTTACAAGAAGCTCTGTGTTGTTTCCCCATCTGACATGCAACACAGGTTTCAGGAATTTCAAAATTTTTTGAAGGTAACCCTCTTACAAGATTACTTTTTACCAATTTATTCATTGTTTTGAAATTTAAGTGACCAAGTCTCCTATGCCAAAGCTTGGATTCATCAACAGTGGCTTTTGCAAATAGACAAGTTAAAGCTCTTTTAGGAATTATGTTCTTTATTTCAACATCAGATATATTGTTATGCATTCTAGGGATTCTAAGAAGCACAAATTTGTCATCAGGCATCTTATAATCAGGAAAAAGGACAAGACATTCAGTGTTGGTAAAAAGGACAGAATTCTTTTCGTCACACATTTGTGAGACACTAAAGAGATTGAACTTAAGTCCATTTACAAGATACACTTTTTCAAAATCCAATTTTCCTGTTTTAATTGTACCTCTACCAACGATCTTTCCTCCTTTGGGGTCATTCCCAAAAGAAACATATCCACCATCTATAGCTTCAAAGTCTTCCAGATTGGACATGTCACCAGTCATATGTCCAGAGCAACCACTATTAAAAATTGCTTTATCCTTTAGCTCCATCTGTAAGTTGCCCTGCACATAAAAGAAGAGAATCATTTTCTCTTGGGGACCCAATCCATTACTGACTTGGGTCTGCCTTGTGCATCAACATAGTCAAAACGTTTTAAATCCATTGGTGCACTGTTGTTCCTGGAAACATGATCTAAAACCTTTATTTTTGGTTTCCAGACCCAGCAAGCTGAGGTCTTTACAGCATAAAACTGATTGCCCAAAACAGTGTTTGTTATCACCTTTGGCTTAACAGTAGAAACTGCTTTTGCCTTAGCAGTACAAACATCTGTTCGCTTTTGAAAAGACCTTTGCTTATTTGGAAGAACAGTAGTAATGGTTCTAGTAGAACCAGATCTCATTAACACTATCCTTGGAACCATCTTTTTGAAATCATGAGGGTGAGAGTGTTTTGAAAACTTTTTATGATTCACCCTGTTGTTGTGGTTCCATGAGGTATTCTTGTGGTAAAAACAATTTTCCTCTAAATGCTCAAAGCTACCACAACTATAACAAGCCTTTTTAACTGATTTAAAATCATCACCTAATATTTGAGATACTAGGTAGTTCAAGTTTCTCTGGTTTCCTCTAGGCCTATTATTTTGTCTTCTTGGCATCTCTCTAGGTTTCTCATCATACTCAGCTACCTTCCTAGAGATCCTTTTACCTAAAGCTAGTTTTTCAAACCTAACTTGTTTGACTGTTTTAGGTTTGTCTATCTTAGTTTGCTTAGGTATTGACTCATCTTTTTCCTCATCACTATCTGATGTCCATTCTTTAATTATTGAAGCATCAGATGACTGTGACCTAACCTTGGGTATGTCTTGGCTACTCTTACTAGACTCTCCTTCCAATGTGCTTCCTACTTCTCCTATAAAGGAGATTTCTCATTTGGGGGAATAAGCACTCAAAAGTGGAGGAGATACTTCATTATATCCTAAGCCATTGCCTTTTCTCATTATGTGACTCTCAATAGATTTGTTCACAAGATCAGATGTAAACTAAAGTTTATGTACTTTAACTATATGTTTTTCTTTTTCAGCTAAAGCAGTATCTTTTTCCTGAGAAGCTTCTACAAGTTTTTTATTGAGCAAATTAATTTCATAGTCCCTTTTAAAATTATGACCCTCTAGACCAGCTATCTTGTCAACATATTCTAATTCTTTATGTTTAAGACATTCTAGCTTTTCTTCAACTGATTTTAGACCAAATTTATATCATAAGTTATCTAATTTCAGTTTTTCTACTTCATCTCTTAAGCTAGCCTTAAGTTCTTCTAAAATATCTGCACATGATTTAAAAGAACAAACAAATTAATTAGATACCTCATAATCAGAACCAGATGATGAAGAAGCATAGGCCATCAAAGCAAAGTTGGGTCCATCTTCAGTCTGATCACTCCCGTCATACTCACCTAAACCATCACATGACACCATAGCTGCAGTGGGCTTAACATCTTCAATAGTGATTCTTCTTGGAGTGTCACCAATCTTATTAGGAGCCCTACACTCTCTAGCAAAGTGTCCCTTTCTTTGACAGTTGTAGCACTCAATATTTGACTTGTCAAACCCTGTAGTGCTCTGTGCTTTGTACTTGAGCTCTCTTCCAGTCTTCTTAAAAAAATCTCCTTGCCCTCATAGTCAACATAGCCATTTGCCATTTGATATTGATTTCTTCCATATCATCAGGGTAAATCTGCTCTAAATCTTGATTTACTACATGAGTACTGGTAGTAAGATCAACCAAGAAAGCACAAATAGCAGCATCACTGATGTTATAACTAGCAGTAGAAACTGTTGTGATAGTAGTAGAAACTCCACAAGCAGTAGAATTAGTTTCCTGATGACTGTCTGAACCTTTTAAGGACACAAATGCTAGGTTTTGTGTGCTTGGGATTGATCTGGATGTTCCTTTCACTTTTGATTCATACACTTTGAGAATATTGTATAAATCATCCAAGGTCAATTTTTCAAGACCTTCTTTGTTCCTCCAGACCATAGTATGCATGCTCCATTCTGGTGCTAGACTTCTTAGAAACCTGAGATTCACATCTTTTTAAGGAATTGCAGCTTTCATGAGTGCCAGTTGACTCACAAGTTTCTGGAATCTGTCACGCGTCCAATCAATGCCTTCATTGCTTAGGGCAACAAAGTTTTCAAACTGAAGCTTCAAAAGATTCTTCCTTGATTTCTTTGTTGCATCATTCCCACCAAACCTTTGTTCAATAGCTTCCCATAAAGACTTGGCATCTTCATTCTCACAGAAGCTTAATTAATACTCATTACGTAATCCCATCAGAAGGATACTATGAGTTTTGATCTCCAATATTCTCTGAGCTTTGTCTGCATTAGTTTTGATGGGTAGATCCTTTCCATCAGCACCCTTAGCAGGCAAAGAATCACCATTTAGAATGATTTCCCACATAGAGAAATCCAACATCTTGAGGTACTGCTGCATCCTTAACCTCCATAGTTCATATTCTCCTGACTTCAGCATAGGTACCTTAGACGCAGTAACCATGTGTGTTGAATCTTCCATAACTTTAGTAGTAGTTTTAAACATGAATTCTCTTTATATCATAGCTTCTAGATCACAAGCTCTGATACCACTTGTTGATCCCAGTTGAGCACTTGATCAAGTTGATTAAGTTAGATAAATCTAACACAAACAACAATATAGCAAGCTGTCTTGAAACAAAGATTAAACAATATGCGGAAACTAATGTTTAACGATTAAGAGAAAACTTTTACACAACTTGTTTCTCACAAAACACCTCAATATATTAATATACGAATACTCAAAAGTATTAAGGTTACAAGAACCTTGAAGTGATCGACTCTAGAATAACACGTATTCTAAATCTAACCTAGGACCTCCTTTTATAGGCTAAGGAGTCCTTCTAGGGTTACAATAACTTTCTACACAATAAACATATTATAGAAACAATTCTATAATTATCTAACCGACTATACTAATCTCATAAGCAGTACTAACTAAACATACTAGCAGTTTGTACTGCTAGTTATATTTTACACAGTCCAAAACCAAAGCTAACAGTACTAACTATTAAGCCTGGCAGCACAAACTATCTTTGCTAAATTCCCAACACATGGTACGATACTTTGTCAAAGTTTCTTTTGGAAAACGCATTCTACAAAGGTGCTGTTGAGCCTACACTGTTCACTCGGAAATCAGGAAAACATTTAATTCATGTTCAAATATATGTTGATGATATTATCTTTGCCTCGACTGACCCAAATGAATGTGACCATTTTTCTAAAGAGATGGGTACTAAATTTCAAATTTCTAAAGAGATGGGTGCTAAATTTCAAATATCAATGAGGCATTTTCATAAATCAATCTAAATATGCTAATGAAATATTAAAGAAATTTGGATTTGATTCTTGTGACCCTGCTGACACTCCCATGGTGGAGAGAACTAAACTGGATGAGGACCTCTCTGGGATCCCGGTTGATCAAACTAAATATCATAGTATGATTGGATCCTTGATGTATCTCACTGTCAGTAGACCTGATATTTTGCTCGTTGTATGCATGTGTGCTCGCTACCAGGCTAAGCCTACTAAGAAGCACCTTGAAGCGGTTAAATGGGTCTTTCGGTATCTCCAAGGAACCATTAACATGGGTCTTTGGTATCCGAAGGACACCGCCATGGCACTAACAGCCTATGCAGATGCTTACCATGCAGGGTGTCAAGATACACGTCGAAGTACATCAGGAGGTGCTCAATTTTTGGGTGATAAATTAGTGAGTTGGTCGTCAAAGAATCAAATGAGTACTTTTATATCTTCTACAAAGTATGGATACATTTTCATGTCATCATGTTGTGCTTAAGTCTTATGGATGAGATCCCAACTATCTGACTATGGCTTTGTATTCAACAAAATTCCTCTGTACTGTGACAACAAAAGTGCCATCGCTCTCTGCTGCAACAATGTCCAACACTCAAGATCTAAACACATTGAAATTCGACATTACTTCATCAGGGAAAAAATATAGAATGGTGTGGTTGAACTCTACTTTGTAAGGACTGAGTATCAGTTGGCAGACATCTTCACAAAATCTCTCCCAAGAGATCGGTTTCAGTTTATCCTCCCGCGACTTAGCATGAAGAGTCTGCAGCTGGAAACACTTAAACGTCTTCAGAAAGAGAATGAGGAGTAAAGGAGTTGCTTCACCAATTCTTTGTACATATTTTTCAAAAAGCAAAATACAAAAATATAAAATCAATAAAAACCCATAAAAATTTTCAAAAAAAAATAAGAAAATTCCAAAAATATTGTTCTTCTTAAGGCATGTCTTCTGATATCGATAACATCTACAGTACTAGAAATGTCATTCAATAATGACACGGGGTTTTAGATGAAGTTCGAGAAGAAGTTCAAATGTTTTCCAAAACATGCCTAAATCATGGTTTGCAGTTATTTCAGACTGTAACCCATTTTTTCAAGAAAGGAAAGTGCTGCGCAAAATCGATTTTTTATAAATATCGAGCACTTATCATAAAACAAAATGAGGAAAGCTGTTGTTCCCGTTCACTATCGTTTAAAAGCAGTTTAAGTATATAAAACAAGTTAATAGTGAACTATGGTGAAATTAACATAAGTAAAACACACAAAGTAATTTTCAACATCATATTCTTATTAGAAATAAATCAACAAAGAATCGTTACCCAGTACTTGCGGAATAGTACTTGGGATTGAAATGACAAAGTTTGGTGACTCCTCTCTAAGCTCGGGCTAAGTCGAGCACAACTCTTAGAGCTCATTGAGCTATCTCGGGAACTAAGTTGTATTTGGAGGTGAAAAGATGGCTTGCGTGTATGTGTGTTTTACAATTCACAAGCTTAATCTTTTCACTCCATCTCTTATGCTATTTATACATGTATGATATTTGACTCTTTCCTAAGTGACAATGACATCATCTGAAAGACAAAATCTTGATGTATTTTGTCTCATTCTAAAGACTATTCTAGGTAAGAGACAAGACTACTTTCCTAAGTTCGGTGATGACAGAGCACGATCTTTGCCATTCGGGGAAAGTTGACTTTGGTTGATAAGGACTTCGTCTTATCGATTCAAACTTATCCGCCTTGTCCGCTCTTTCTTGATCTTTACATCCTTGATCTTCTACTTGGTTTGTCTTGATGTAAGTAGTTGGAGAGAGTCTTAGGGATTCGATGAGTTATTGTCATCACTCATTGAATCCATCATCTTCTTCTTGACTCGGTCTTCACCCTTTAAGTTCCGCCTTCTTGGTGGAGACTTCTTCTTCGCCTCGTCTTGAGTATCACGAAGATGACTCACGAGAGACTATGCACTCGGTGACTGTTAGTGTTTAACGGACTAAACACTTGGGCTATTTTCTATTCAAATCCTAGATTAAGGGGTTTGGGTATTCTTGAACCAACGGTCTCCCCTATTTGGATATACAAATAGCCTAAGTGGTTGATCGATGTAAGTGAGCAAATGGCTTCTTCTTACTTGAATGTACTAATGAATACAATAAGGAACACTAAGTAAATTAACAAAACATACATCTTTTATTGATCGATTACATAGTTCCTATCACTAGTACAAAAGATAAAACAAAATGATGTCGGTCGGATGGATTCCCAATGCTTCAAGCTTGACTTTCTTGGTGATGAGTGTTTCTCTGTCGGGATGGTCTCTTATCTTGGCATTCGGTCTTGGCGAACACGATGTTTCTTTGGGTTTGGATCGAGAGGCCAGCGGTATGTAGCTCGACATTGCGGCTACACCGGCTGATCAATATCACTCCATCTTTGAAATCGGGGTTTCCATAGACATCAATGTGGAATAGCCCTCTTCGAGCTTCTCAATCACTAGGCAGTTCACAAACTTAACACCTTGAGCTCCTGTTACATTCCGGTCCGGCACTTTAATTTCGGTTGGAACTCAACTCTCTTCCTTTTGCCGGTGGATGATTGTGGTTGAGATCCTTGAGGTGCGATTAAAGCGGTGAATTCCCGTTAAATGGACAATCTCTCGATCTTTCATATCTTTTCTTGAGCATCTTCATCGGGTCCTTAACCACGCATTCTTCTTCTTTTCAATAATTGGACCAAGCTCATCGAGTTCGGTGATCCCAAAGTCGGTGAATTTGAGGGATCATGAACCTCGAAGTGTCTTTTATCAACCCCTCTATAGCGTTCATGGCGGTGGTTTGGTATTGGGGATGATTCGACATCTGTGATCTTTTCGAAAGCCTTGACTTGTCATTGTCGATTGTAATGCTCAATTACGCTTTGCTGATGGCTTGATTTTCTTCTTCTTTTCTTCCAACTGTTTTCTCATTTCGACCATCGAGCGACTGAGCTTCCTTGAACTTTTGTCTGCTGACCCTTTTCAAGCTTCTTTGCATCTATCCCAATATTTTCGACTTCCTCGGCAACTACTTGTACCGGTGCTTCTCTGCTCTTTCTTTCTTCTTGACAAGTTTCTTTTTCTTTCCTCCTTAGCAAGGTGAGCACTTAGTTGTTGTGGTGTGGCGGTACATGGTGTTGCCGATTTTAAAGGGAATCTTCTCGGGCTCGGGAGTTGTCATTTGCCTTTTCCTTTGTCTGGCACGAGGAAGATGAAGTTGCTACCGGGGGTGGTGGTGTTGTTGTTATTGGTGTGATTCTTGTCGGTGTTGTTGTTGTTGATGTTGTTGGTGGGATTGATGAGATAGGTGTTCTTGAGGCGGTGGTGATGATGAGATTTGAGCCAGCGATGTTGTTGGTGTTGGCTCCCCTCGGTGTGAGAAGGAGGTTCTTGACAATATTCTCCCCTCAGCTGTTGCGGGGCGTCGGTGAGGGCAAGAGTTGGAGTTGGTCTTGAGGGGCGGAGCCGCTTGACCCTTGAAGGCTGATAAATTTGAGATCATTGCCTTGATGTCGATGTGTCGGTTTGAATACCGGTGACCTTTGCTTCCAAGTTAGCATGAGATAATTCTAAAGCGTCATCAGGGCCCAAGATTCCAAGCCATGGAGGATGATGCCTTAGCCAGATTAGCCACCTGAGCATCAAGAGAACCCAATGTAGATTGTAGAGACTGAACAGAACTCTGTAGGCCTTGAACATTGGCAGACTGAAGCATATCAACCAGGGCAGTGAGACGGGAGGAATTCTTCATATAAACTTCAGTGGCTTCCAGTACTTTAGAATTGAGTGTTGGGTCCTCCTTGACAGTCTCTTTGATATCATCAATTGATGAGCCACACTTCTGAAGATACTCTCGAATTTTACCCAGGTTTGTATTCTGTTCGTCAATCTGTTGATACATAAGATCCCTGTGTTCGTGAACATTTTCATTGAAGGTGAGCACATCGGATTTAAGATCGGTAATGGCGGCGACCTCGGTGTGTTGTTCCCACGGTGTTTGATGACCCCAGTATAACCTTCTTGAAGCTTTGGTGATCCACTGAACAAGCGCCTTCGATGAAGTGGGAGAACATTATCAAATCTTTCAAATTCATCGGTGGAGGAAGAGGTCATCATTTTCATCTTTGGAATGGTGATTCGGTATGTTCACGTGGATCGGTGAGGCTCTTGTTCGACTTGAACCTCGGCGTCCACTTCTTCCCGGTGATAAAATTTCATCATCGGTTTGAACAAGCTCATCTTCGAAAAGAGTATTCGATAACATCGACAGCGGTTAACGGGGTTTGGTGATGGGTTCCATATCGTGGTGGTATGTTTCCTACGAGTCTTTGTCCCCGTTGACCCCTCGGACAACGGTGGGCGTTTCCAGTGCCTTATTTGAGTCGAGGATTGGTTGTGGGTTCCGTATCGGTGGGTTGTTTCTTTCCTCAGAGTCTTTGTCCCCAGTGACCCACGAGACCTTGGTGGGAGTTTTCGATGCCTTTGGCGGAGTCGGTGATAGTTGTATCCCTATCGGTGGGTTGTATCATTCCACGAGTCTTTGGGATCGATCGGTGTGCCCTCGGACAAAGGCTTGGATTTGCTAATGTCATCATTGGGCGTTGTGGAAGCTCTCCCCTACCGGTGGGTTGTTTGTTTCCTACGGATCTTGGGGAGTAGTGGTTGTGACCAAGGGCACCGGCTGTGATGTCGGTGTCCTTCGTTGTCACGGGGTGGATGTTGCTGGTCATCGGTGGGTGTCTTTTTAGTCTCGGGCCTTTTGTGCCTTTTAGGTTGTGTTCACGAAGCCTCGGGGCCACAGGACTTGGGTTTAGTCTTAGTCGATCGAGACTTCCCTTTCTCTTTTAGGAGCGGGGTTTGGAGACAGATCCTCACAGTTGTTCTGACAACCATATGGGCCGTCAATTCAATAGGAGTGACAAGGGATGGGTCTTTTGAAAATTTGATTGGCTCGGGATGCACGGTAAAGCACCAAAATTTTCTTCACGAGGATAATTTGAACCCGGTAACACTTGCAAAGCACAAGAGACAAACCTAGGATACGAAGCGTATTTCGTCCTAGTTTTGCTCTGTAGCTTGATTCTGAGATCACTGTAAATGATCTCCCTATGTCGACAGTGACCCCATTCATTAAGCGGTATGCCATCATCAAGCGAATAGAGTTAACTTGTTCGGTGGATGAGTGGTTCCATAGAGGACACGAATCACAAATGTGAATAGGATCCTCGAAGCCACGGAAATGAGCTTTTGGTGGCGGGGTTTGTCCAAAAATGTTGGATCTAAAGCGATTTGTTTTAACCCATCCTTCAACATGGAGGGTTCGGGATGGGCGACATAAACTCCTTTGTTGTAATCGACCACATTGAAGTGCAAAGCGTTTTGTAATCCGGGGTGAATCGTTGTTGCCCCGTGAAGACGAATCGATGAGATATTCCACGAGAGGTGCGAGGTTGTTCTCATCGATGGAGGTGTCGGGTCATAGGCCTTGGTTGTTGCCCAAAACTCCACGAGGAGATTTTGGTAAACAATGGAGGACACGAACAAAGGCCGTTTCGGTGGGCAATTAAACAAAAATTTCATAATGTCTTTGTAGGTGGGACGGTTTGGGGTATTCAAAGTTGCCTATGACATTATTAGTTTTAAATTCAACATTTGTAAGATCCCTACCCTTGAAGAAGCAAGCGGAGAGATTGTGTTCTAGCCATTTCCATTAAAGATTTTAGGGTTTTGAAAATATTTTCTTTTGACTAGAACAATCAAGGTTTTAGATCTCTCAAGTTTTGTGATGAAAAACTTTTGTAAATGTTTACAAGAAGGGTTTTCAAAAGAGGTTTGAAGAGTTTTGAGAACACACAAATATTTACGGGTTTTAGAAATGATTTTGTGAGTTTTGTTGCGAGAAAATAATTTGTGTGTGTTTGTTTGTTTTGGAAGAGGTATTTATAGAGTGGTGAGAAGGGTGGTTTGTGCACAAATGGGAATATTAAGAGTCGGTTTTGAAAAGCGTTTGAATTTCCACATTTAATGCTACCACTCCATTACCCATGATAAAATCCGTTTTCAAGGAGCGATTGCGATGCACGGTAAAAGTGCACTTTGCGAGATAAAATATCAATTTGATATTTTTGTGAGAGGCATTAAATGCCAAGTGGGATGACGATAAGACAAAGAGACATATATTCCTATATTAAATTAGCATTGTTACCAACCTAGGACATTTAAGTAGCGATACTTGGATCATTTAGTTACTCATTCAATGCTCTTTGTCAAATGTCGGGGACCACGAATGAGTCTTACTCATTCGGTGAGAGGTTTATTTTGGATGTTCGGGGAGGATGAACCATTTGAGAGAACTTCTTGAGATTGGTTTCGGATACGACTTTCAATGTCAAGCATTCCCAATTCGACTTCGGTCTCTGAAGGTAGGTTCATCAAGGGTTTGGTGAAGATATCGGCCGATTGATATTCGATGGGGATGAAATGAAGTTCAATGTCTCCTTTCATTATGTGATCCCTAATGAAGTGATATCGATATCAATGTGTTTGGTTCTTTGGTGGAGGACGGGGTTGTTGGAGATTGCAATAGCACTGGTGTTATCACGAAAGATGGGCACCATTTTGTAATGGATGTCATAGTCATTGAGTTGACTTTTCATCCATAATACATTGGCACAACATCCTGCTGCTGACTACATATTGACTTGATGAGGACATAACCAGCGATTGTTGCTTTTAGCACTCCAACAAACCGTTTTCCTCGAAAAATTGGGGACCACGAGGTACTTTTTACATCCATGTTGCGGCCAGCATAATCGAATCGAGTAACCCGAGATCAAACCACGAGCATTTTGGATAATAGAGTCCAAGGTTTGGGGTTCCTTTGGTACACAGTATTCTTTTGGCTGCGGTGAGATGAGATTCTTTGGGATTGGGCGATATCTTGCTATTAGAGCAGTGAAAATTGTATATACGGTCTAGTAGCGATTAGATACATCGGTGAGCCAACAATCCCTACGAAATGGGTTTGATTGGTGATTTGCCGGTGAGATCGGGTCCAAGGTTGTTAGGTGGGACCATTGGAGTCTTCAACGAGGCACGATCGGATATCTCATATTTCTTCAAGAGATTTACGGTGTATTTCTCTTGGTGATGGATATTCCTTTATCGGTTTGCACGATTTGTAGTCCAAGAAAGTATGTGAGTTCCCCATCATGCTCATTTCAAACTTCTTTGTCATCGGTTTTTCAAGCTGTTTGCAAAGTTGTAGTTTGTTGAGCCAAAGATGATGTCATCAACATACACTTGGACTAGTATCACATCTGTTGAGTTCTATAGACAAGCGATGTGTTGTCTATCTTTCCTCGACAAACTTGTTTTGTATCGGGAAGGTGAGAGAGTTTCATACCATGCCACAGGAGCTTGTTTAAGTCCATAAAGGGCTTTGTCAAGCTTCGAGACATAGTCGAAATTCACTACTCTCAAAGCACGGAGGTTCTTGAACATACACATCTTCCTTGAGATCACCATTTAAGAATGCACTTTTAACATCCATTTGGTAGACCACGAAGTTCATGTATGTTGCATATGCAAGGAAGATCTGATGGCTTCCATTCTTGCAACAGAGCAAATGTCTCATCATAGTCAATGCCTTCTTGTTGTTGTAACCTTTGGCTACAAGTCGGCTTTGTTTTTAATAGCGATGCCGTTTTCATCGGTTTTGTTTACGAAAACCACTTCATTCCTATGACTACTACATCACGAGGACATTTGATCAAGGTCATGACCTTGTTTTTATCAAGCTGTTGCGTTCTTCTTGCATAGCTTTGAACCCGGCTTGGGTGTTTTAGAGCCTCGGTGACACTTTTGGGTTCTATATCGATAGGTAATCGGCATATAGACATTCATTGGTGAAGCTGCGGTTAAGTTAGCGACCATGCTTCTAGTGAGCATGCCCTCGGTGGGTTCACCAATGATGTTTACAAGCTCAATGTCACGAGATCTTGTCCACTTACTTTGTGGTGCAGGATCGAGCTTGAAGATGTCACTGGGAGTTCGGATGTGAGTTCGGTGCAAGAGCCACAAGGATCATTTAGATCATCTGTAGAGATGTCTTGTTCGAGTTGAGGTTCATGAGTTCTGGTTCACGATCATTTGGATCGGTGTTTCCTATCCAGCGAGGGGCGGCGATTATCAATGAACTCACGATAGTTGGTTGGGGTAGGTTGTGAGGTAAGACATAATATGAGATGTCGACATCGACGATATGAGGAATTGAATTGATGTTGAACTCATCGGGAGGATATCTTGATGAGTTATCAATTCTATTTCCTCCATTGAGGTGTTGGTGAACTGATGCTTTCGAACTTTCATCAAAGGTGACATGAAAGGTTTCCTCAACTTGTTGTCTCCTTGTGTTAAAAACCACGAAGGCTTTGGAGATCGGTGAGTAGCCTAAGAAATATCCATCATCGACTTTTGCATCAAACTTGCCTAGATGATCCTTGTGGTTATGAATGAACACAGGACATCCAAACACATGAAAATAGGCGATGTCGAAGTCTACCTTTGAAGATCTCATATGGGGTTTATTATGTCTTTTGACAATGATTGACTGTTTTGAGTGTAACAGGCGGTTTTATTGCTTGATCGAAAATGCTTTGAGAGGGTGAGCCATTTAACATGGTTCTTGCGACCTCAATGAGAGTTCTGTTTTCCTTTCAATGACCCCATTTTGTTCGGGGGTATATGGAGATGAGAAATTTTGAGAAATTCCTTTTCATCACGAAACTCTCAAGCTCTTGATTTACGAACTCGGTACCATTGTCGATTCGATTTGTTTAACGATAATGTCATTACGGTTTTCAATCTTCACGATGAATGACATTATTGTATCATTACTGACTCTTTTTGAAAGAAAGTATACCCAGTGTATCTTGAGAACTCATCAACAATGACAAGTGTATACTTCTCATCTTTGGATTGATCAGGGGATGACGGTCCAAAGAGATCCATGTGCGGGGAGGTGAAGGCGACTTTGATGGAGAAATTTTGTTTGGTTTTGAATGATGCTCGTGGTGTTTACCTTTTCACAGGCGAGCATGGTTTGTCTTTGCAAAAACCGGTGATGGTAAGCCAGGACCTTGTTTTGTTTTGCCAAGTTGTTGAGGTTTTGAAGTTTAAGTGTGAGAGTCTCTTATGCCACGACCAATTGATAGTTTCGGTGGCTTTAGCAAAGAGACAAGTTCCATCTTGGGAGAGTGTTGACATGTCTAACACATAAACATCATCTCTCCTTGGAGCTATCAACACCACTTCCTTGTTGGCATTGAAGATGGTACCTTGTTTGTCATTAAATTGCACAATGTACTTAGCATCACATAGTTGGTGACAACGATGAGATTGTATTTGAGACCATTGACATAAGCAATTCTAGAAAACTATTCCATTGCGGTTCTTGAACCATAACCTTGATGGGACATGATGAGTTATCACCAAATACTACCTTGGGTCTGGTTCCTTTACATACTTGTGCGAGATACTCCTTTACACGGTCATGCTTCTTGAGCATCCATTGTCTAGATGCCAAATAGGCTCCTGGCGTGTCTCTGCACAAGTAGTAAAGCGAATTAGTTTCTCTTAGTGACCCACTTGCTAGTGGGCTTGGGTCTCAAGGTCTCTTTGAATTTTGCAATCGACTCATGGTCGGTGGTTGAGTGCATTGTGCTACCACGGGTTTTGCATTTAGAGGCGAGGAAGACTCGGTGATTTTGGGTTGTTTTGTACTTCTCCTTGCATGAATGACCTTGTCATGTTGGGATGTCTCATGAGTGGATTTCCACATATATCACGGCATGTGTTCATGAGACAGTCATCGATGATGATCATTAAACCCAGCGATGAGGGCAAAGAGGAAAAGGTTTTGCTCTATTCTTGAGAGCTGTTTTGGAGGATGAAGCATCTTGATGACCAACTTTGGTATAGTTTGCTTCTTGTGAGCTTACATCTTGTAAGTGGTGCGATTACGTGATCATCCTTATTGCGGATCATGCAATAAAGGATTCTATAGCGATTGTCGATGGTATGACTGGTGTAATGACACACTCACACTTCGCTTGGGTTTGTTGGTGGATTTTGATTTTGATGAGCTAGATGAGGTGACTTAGTTTCCTTGATTGAATCGGGGCTTTTCGATGGAATCCATCTTTTACATCGACTTCCTCACAAGCTCGATGAGTTCTTGAATTTGGTCGACTTGATGGGGACGAGAGGATGTTGAAGTCTCGGTGGAGTAGACTCTTGTTGGATTTGTTTTGCTTGTCTTTGCGGGATGGTTCTACCAAGTCGGACCTTTCTTTTGGTGAGTGAGGATTGAATTTTAGAGGAGTAAGCTCGAGCTTGGATCGGCACCACGAAGAGGTTTCGGGGGTGGGCGGTGTTTGAGATTACGCTTGGACTCGGAGATGTGTTCGGTACCACTTGGGCACATCGGGAGTCTAGCATGCTCTTAAGAGCTTGGCTCTCGAGCTCAAGAATCCTTCGAATCGAAATTTGGAAGCTTACTCTCGGGATTAACCCGTTCAATCCAATCACTTGGAATTTGGAGTTGTCAACATGTTGGTAATCATACCACCGACACAAATGGTTTTGAACTTTGGTCTTTGTTGCGAGAGTCGGGAGATGATCTTCACCTATGACTCTCTTTTTGCTCTTGGGAGCACCACAACATCAAAGACCACAGGATTCTTAGCGATCCAACTATCAAGAATATCTTGTTCCTTTTAAGTTCATCTTGAAGAGCACGATTTCTCTTAACTAGTTCGGTGTTTTGAATTTGCAAAGTGTGACCTCAAGCTTGGCTTGTTTTAAAATAAGCGGTTCATCTCTACACTTGTTTAATTCAAAACTTAGCTTGTTGTATTTTGAAAAAGATTTAATCTTTGCTCTTCTACGAACTTAAGGTCAACATTAAGATAATTCATATAAGGCGCCAATCGAGTCATCATCCATAGAAAGTAAGATGTTTACCTTCTTCATAGTGATGTTGACCCATTCCCGTTTACGGCATGATTCTTTCCAACGACTAGCTTGTCCTCTTACGAGAGGGCCATCGATTGCTGTGACATGCACCATTTCATCATCGATGACACGGCTCTTCATCGATCGAAGGTCTCGACAACAAGGCCTTTGTTTTACCTGCAGATTGAACACTTTTGTTGTTTACGAGGGGCGGCCTCGAGCAATGCAAGCTTAGCTTTGACTTTCTTATACTTGGCTTCAAAATCAACAGTTTTGTTTTGATCAGTTGTTTTGAAAGTTTTGATGAGGCGATAGATTTTGGTTGAAATTTGCTAAAGCACGAGGGTGATTTGACCACGATGGTTTATAAGAGGTTGAAATTGTTTTGAAAAGCAGTCTTTTGCAAAATGACCTCTTTTGTGACACTTAAAGCATTCGGTGTCCTCATTTGCTTTGGCATTTGAAAACCTTTGTTTCTTTTATAAACCTTGAGAGTTAGCAAGGAGTGCCCTTTCACGAAATTCGGTGTTCGGTCATTTAGGTACTCCTCACTTGATCTCTCATCGGGCTCATCATCGAATTTTCACGAAAATCTTGAACAACATTGTTAGAATAAGCGGTTGATATTGGTGATGAGGTGGTGGTCGGGGACTTCTTGACTTCACGAGACTTCTTTAAGTCGGGGTATCGTGCATTGATGAGGTTTTCCTCATAGACAAATTTCCATAAATTTCGGGAAGCTCAAGATTTTGGATATGATTAGCATTCCTAAGTCCACGAGAGAAATTCAACCACTTCTCGGGGAGGCTGACAAAACCAACATTGATTTCATGTTTGGACAACTTAACACCATCATTTGACAGTTCATTTAAAGAGTTTTGTACACGGTGTAAGTTTGAGAGAGTTTACGAGTCCTTAGCCACGAAGGTGTTATACTCAAGTTTCGGGTCCATTATCCTGTTTTCCTTGGTATCGGATGGTCCTTCATGACTATGAACTAGGTCATCCAGGTTTGCTTAGTTGTACTACGACTTATAACAGACTCCATAATATCGTCGGGAAGACAAGATATTATGATACTTTTGAGTCTTTGGTCTGGTTGACCACTCTCCTTTCATCACAGGTCCACTGAGCTTGAGTTTGGGCAACCCTTGATCTTCTTTGGGACAAATGGACCTTCATTTATACACTTGATATAATAAGGTTCCATCGATCAAATAGCAAAGCATTCGCTTTTCCATTTGTTGAATTTGCCAACTTCAAGTCTAGGGGCAACAGTGAATAAGCTCCACCCTTTTATCGACTAGTTGGGGTACATCAATTTGACCATTTAGGATCCTAATTTAAAAACTTTTAGGCGGCCTAAAAAGCGAGTTTTATAATTAGCCTTGCTCGATACCACTTGTTGTTCCCGTTCACTATCGTTTAAAGCAGTTTAAGTATATAAAACAAGTTAATAGTGAACTATGGTGAAATTAACATAAGTAAAACACACAAAGTAATTTTCAACATCATATTCTTATTAGAAATAAATCAACAAAGAATCGTTACCCAGTACTTGCGGAATAGTACTTGGGATTGAAATGACAAAGTTTGGTGACTCCTCTCTAAGCTCGGGCTAAGTCGAGCACAACTCTTAGAGCTCATTGAGCTATCTCGGGAACTAAGTTGTATTTGGAGGTGAAAAAGATGGCTTGCGTGTATGTGTGTTTTACAATTCACAAGCTTAATCTTTTCACTCCATCTCTTATGCTATTTATACATGTATGATATTTGACTCTTTCCTAAGTGACAAGCGACATCATCTGAAGACAAAATCTTGATGTATTTTGTCTCATTCTAAAGACTATTCTAGGTAAGAGACAAGACTACTTTCCTAAGTTCGGTGATGACACCGAGCACGATCTTTGCCATTCGGGAAAGTTGACTTTGGTTGATAAGGACTTCGTCTTATCGATTCAAACTTATCCCGCCTTGTCCCGCTCTTTCTTGATCTTTACATCCTTGATCTTCTACTTGGTTTGTCTTGATGTAAGTAGTTGGAGAGAGTCTTAGGGATTCGATGAGTTATTGTCATCACTCACTGAATCCATCATCTTCTTCTTGACTCGGTCTTCACCCTTTAAGTTCCGCCTTCTTGGTGGAGAGACTTCTTAGCCTTCGCCTCGTCTTGAGTATCACGAAGATGACTCAGAGAGAGAGACTATGCACTCGGTGACTGTTAGTGTTTAACGGACTAAACACTTGGGCTATTTTCTATTCAAATCCTAGATTAAGGGGTTTGGGTATTCTTGAACCCAACATTTCTTATCAATCAGTGAATCTCAATTCGCTGGTTCACTCACTCCGTGTTGTCTACTTTGAGACGTTCCGGTTTGAGAACGGCTAGCTCAAGCTGCGAAACCCTGTCTAGGAGATTCTTCAGAATTCTACCTGATTACAGGATGTATTTATACTGATCAATGGGGAACCGTGGTTCTTGCAACCCTATTCAACGAAAGTGAACAAAGACACTTTCGTATGTTTTATTGCTAACTGTTGTTTGCAGGAACATCTAACGGTTGCAGCTGATCGAAATTGAGAAGTCAATCCATAACCACATACTCACACATCACACTCATGTTTAAAGAATTCATGATAATCTAAAGACCTTAAGCAATGCTTCCGCAACTTTGGTGCAAAATATCATGATCCAACAAAGTGTGAGCATGTCAGTCCAGAAGTCACAATATCACATGAAGGCAATACACCAAAGGATGAGATGGAGATTTACTTTGGTTGATGATCTCGAATAAAGCTAAAAGATCACGGAGTCATGGAACATTCAAAGAATCATCACTAAAGTACAAAGATTTAGGACTTTGAAGAATCAAAGACTACGAGCTTGAAGAACAAGAACTTGTAATAGAATTCTAGAACTCAAAATGTATTTAAATGAGGGTGACCTCCTTTAGGGGGGAATTGTTAGGATTTAGTAAATCCGTAAGTTAAAGACTCGGTCACCTCGTGTATTTGTTAGCATTAGAAAGTTCGTAGTCCTAGATTTTTAGTTATTAGTAAGTAGTTAGCTAAGTAACACCGTGGATCACGGATGGGTCTTTACCCACTATATACCTGATCCACAACCCGTAGGAGGCGTATTTTGTAAAAACTATAAATACCCTCTACCTCCCAAGGTAGAAGGTTGGAGCTTCATACTATTGCTTTCACTTTCTCTCTAGAAGTTCCATACTCTCTACTTTCTCTCTCTAAAACCCTTATACCATTCGATCCATATACATAGTATTTTGTGTGGTTATGATAACCAATATCTTACAGAGTTGTCCAATAAGTAACTGATATCGTTCAATAAGAGATGTCCATCACGTAACCGATATTGTCCAATGTCCAATCGATTTAGTCCGGTATTAGTCCAATAGTGTCAAAGTCCAAAGTATGTATATTCCGAGTCTAAAATCAAGTGTCAAAATGTTGTATCCCAAGTAACCAAAACGTACCAATGGTACAATGTCAAAACAAATAAGACATGTTAGTAAAACATTCAATGGTCGACAACTAGTAACGCAAGAAAAAATTTCAAATTAAGACACCCTCTTTTAGTATTGTGGGCTTTAGCCCAAAATTGTAACCAAAAGCACCCTTAATATCTCGTGTGGGCTTCAACCTACTTAACCAAACGCAACCTTAATGGGCTTGAGACCATTTTTAAATCCAAACCAAACACACTCATTTGACTACAAACACAAACAAAACGCACCCTACACGACCGGACATTAACAAATGTACACTCTCAATAAGCTGGTAAAATAAGCTGGAAAACAAGCACCCCCGTGGGTGTCCCTTTTGTGAACCAAACGAAAACAAACAAACACAAACATAACACATAAATTCAATCGCAACTTAAAAACCACCATTTTATATTTTACGTTAAAACTGAGACCAAGACTCACCCTTTGTGGGTGTTGTGACTGACTTAAGGTAAAACCAAACACCCTCGTGGGGGTTCTCTTTGTGAACCGATCACTCAACAAAACAAGCACCCTAATCGGTTATCATAATTACCGCAACTCAAAACAAATAAGAAGTATATTATCCAACAATCACAAAGAAAAATAATCATTCACAGCTAGTTATATGGATTCATTAATAATACCCATAACCAAACCGAGTCGACCCGACCCGTATGGGTGTGCAAACTAGATCCGATTCAAAATAAGCAAGCAAATACCCTTTTAATCTATTTTCACCACACGAAATCTTTTCAAAATGATTTAAACCTCATTTTAAACCACGAAAACCTCAAAGTTATTTTATAGCAATCGGTTTTAACAAAAAGAATAACAAAGTTAGGTTTTACTCTTTGACATACCTAGAAATATGAAGGAAAGAGAGGAATGATGGATGGAGGCGAATCCAAGACCAATCACACGAACAAAACCCTAGGTGACCCGTCACTCTAAACCCGAAACACACGAACCTTCACGACCTTGAATCGTCAATCAAAATGATGGTAGAGTGGAGGTGGCTACACGGCGGCTACTTGGTGGTGACTGTGGAAATGTGGTGGTGGTCGGTGGTTTGGTGGCTGGATATGAGAGGGAGGGGGAGAGACCACTAGGGTGAAACCCTAAATAATGTTCTATTTATACTAAAAAAAAACAAAACAAAAAAAAACCCCAAGTGAAAGGTTTATAGAAGATGGAGGGGTGTGGATGTAAATTATCTCTAGGGACCAAAATCGCAGTTTTGTAAACTTTTGTGATTTTGAGGTTCGGGACTCATTTAGGATTTATAACGTTCGATTTAGGACACGAAATTTACGCCATTGCGTTTAATTTTTTCTTAAGAACAAGTATTTATAAGACTATTATCACATAATTTTTGTTAAAATCACATTAAAACGTTTATTGAGTTACGGTTGTGCCGGTACGCGTTGTGTGCAGTTTTTGCATTTTGTGAGATAACTTCTCGTTTTCAAGTCAAATGAGTTCGGAAAGAGTTTGTACATGAAAAATAAGTATAATTCCTTATAAAACATGTCTGGAAATTTAAGGGTGGTTACATAAAGAGCTTTTTAAAATATCTAACCGCTAAGGCATACTCTTCGTCTTCACTATCAGAAGCTAAGCTTTCCTCGTCACTAGACTCCTTCTTAGCTTTTAAGGCTAAAGATCTTACTTTCTCTACTTTTCCTTTGACTATATCAGAGTCTTTCTTGATTATCATTTCATGAACTTTTTAGTTTCCTATGAGTTCATCAAGTGAAAATGTCGCCAAGGTTTTTGACTCTTTATTGGTGGTGACCTTTGCTCTCCATTTATGATGTAAAGCCCTAAGAAAATTCCTAACATAATTTTTGCTAGAGTAACCTTCATCAAGAGATTTAAGACTAGTGATAATAGTAATAAATCTAGCAAAAGCATTATCTATATTTTCATCTTCCTGAATGGAAAATTGTTCATATTGTTGAACAAGAAGATCAATCTTGTTCCTTTTGACTTTATTATTACCTTGATGGGTAACTAACAAAGTTTTTCAAATTTCTTTTGAATTTACATACGTTTCAAATCTTGTTTTGCAATAGATAAAAAAGTCGGTTTCAAATTGGTGGTCTTTATATAGATTGCCCTTCTTGGTATTTGTCAAAATCTATTGATCGATTTAAGTTTTAAAATACAATATATTTTAAATTTTTTGGTTAACTGGCTCTGATACTAATTGTGGAAAACTAGAAGGAGGGAGGGTTGAATAGTTTTCCCATTTTTAATTCGTTGCAAAACTTAGTTTTGAAAAACTTTGATTCTAGTTTCCGTGAAATCAAACAATTTCAATATGAACACTATTGTAGCAATTCTTAAGTAAACAACTAATAAATGATACGAGATATAAAAGTAAGAGATGGAAAGCTCAAACTGAGACATAGAGATTCATAGTGGTTCGGTAACGAAGCTTCTCTTCGCCCTACTCCTCTCCTCGAGTTCCTAACTCGAGAGTTTTAAGCACTATGTCAACAAACTCCCTTTAGGCGGCGAAAACCATACAACGTCGCTTATCAAAATTTTCAACACTAAGCTAATTGTCGAGTACTAATCTAGCTAGTACCAATCTCACTCACAATCTACTTGATCTTCTCACAAATCACTCAACCTAAAAGATCTACCCAATCTTCACACGATCAACTCAATCTACACACGATCAAACCGATCTACATACGATCTACCCGATCTACACACTATTGACACAATCTACACAAGATCTCATGGATCTCTACAAGATCACAATGATCAACACAATCTAACTAAACAATATGATGAACAACTTGATGTATACTGATATACAACAAGTAAGTAACAAATGTTACGAGTGCACTACGCTAGCTCTACAACACTTTGTATCTTCTTGATACGATGTGTTCTTTTCTTGCACTAGTAGATGAATGAAGGTGATCACTTGGTTGAATGATTGGATCACTCTTAACAAAAACAAACTAACTAAATGATCAAAGAATCAAGATTAGAAAGAGCGGTTTAACTCAGAAAGTTCTGTATGAAAATTGGTGAGTAAAATCTGTAAAATGGTCTAGTAGTTATAGGCAAATAAAAAGTAGCCGTTACAGAGGGGACGACACCATTAATTTTAACGGTGCCGTCAGTCCTTTAACGGTACCGTGCCAGTTAAAAATGCTCATGTTTTGTTTTTAATGGTGAACGTTTATTTGGGAGTGTTTGAAGCTGTTTTTTTTTTTTTTTTTTTTGAGGGGGGAATAGTCATTAGGATTTTTAAACATGTTTTCCCAAATAAAACATTTCTTTTTAATTCAAAAATAATTTGTAAAATGTATTTTTCAAAAAAAAATGTTTTGTCACATTAAAATTATGAAGTTTAGAACATAAAATTGAATCCTTTGATCATATTTAAAATTGTAAATTTTCTTGTTCTTACCTGAGTGATTTACGTCGAAACATAATATTATGACTAAAAACTTGTTTACGTCAATTTTGACGTAAAACAGTGTTACATTTTGTTATTAACAAAATATAGAGATGTCGAAAATAAAAATAACGTTTTTAGACATTATTTATATTAACGGGATCCTACAAGGGTATTTAAGAACGTTAAGAGAAAAGCCCGTTCTCGCTTGTAATCTTGTTTACTTATTAGGGTGAAATTGTGACAGTGCAGGCTTAAGAGAGTCGAACGGGTAAAAGCGGTGTGTTTTTTGTTGTTATTATTAGTTATTGTTAACATAAAAATAAATAAATAAATAAATAAAAGAAAAAAGGCCTATAGACTCAACCCGACCCATACTTTTTAGGCTCGTTTAGCTGGGGATGATTTGATTTAGTGGAGGTTATGGAATTATTTAGCATGATGTTTCTGGTGCTTTTGGTGTATACGAGGAAGCCTTGTATAGTCGGTTGGTTGGCTTGATTTTTGGACTAGTAATTGGTTATATATGGAGTTCAAATTCTTGATTGATGATTCCATGAGGTTTGTTTGGTTATGCATTTAGTTGATTATGTGAGCATGATAATCTCGATTCATTGCTCCATTTATGAAGACAGAAAGTTGAAGGACCAAAGTCGCTCGTTACAAACTTTTTAACCGAAATAGCGGTTATGATTAGTTAGTTATTACCGAACCATTGTGTCGGTTAAAGACACCAATTCAAAACCTATATATAGCGATGTAATGTTACAGAATTTCTAGTTAGAACATTTGACAAGTTATCTATCTTATTGCAATTTCAATATATTTGTTTTACTCAATCATTTGGGACCAACAATTGGCATCAAGAGCCACGCTTATATACTCGTTACAACGTTACACCATCACTCAAACACAAAGTTTTGTAACGAATACCGTAACTCGTTGTTAACGAGTACCACCAAAAAATCGAAAAACTTTCTTGAACGAAGAAGAAGGAACCAAAAGATACGCTACCGAAATTTTGTTTCGGGAAGAAGAAGAAGAAAGAACATAGCGTATAGTAAACCATACGCTGCCTGGATAACTTGAGACGCAAGGAAAGTAGTGCACGACCGTACTTGTGTAGAAATTGCATTCGACAAGGCACCAAACTGTGGTGACTTGATACTTACGTTGATTAGATTCGGAACGCAGCAAGAACAAGACGAAGGAAACTTTGTTACACTTGTTGGCTTTTCAATCTTACAACGAAACACCCCTTTTGTCGAGACAAAAGTAGAGAAGAAAAGAAGACGTACGCGAAGAAAGAAAGAAAAAGGACGTTGCTTGAAGAGAAGAAAAAGGTACCGAACCAGAAAAACAATCGAATTGTTTTTTGGAGTTACGCTCGCAATACAAAGAGAGACAACAACAGGAGCATCCTGATGATTTGCTCGCAAGGATACCGCTGGTATTTCTGTAGGTTCTTGTAGTTACGGTGTGGAATAAATAAGAAGAAGTATTGTGGAACGCGGACAAGCAACGAGGGCAACAAGGACATCACTTGTTGACATACTACCGTCGAGTAGTAGAACAAAGACAAGCAATTCGCTTGGCCCTTTTAGAAAGAAATTACCGAGACTAATTTCTGAAACGTTTTGTGTTTTATCCGAGACTTTGAGATAAAGGAAGCAAGTCGACACAAAAATCCGAGAGTTGGAGATAAAAGAAGCAAGTCAACACAAAAGAAAGGACAACGTGGTACAAGGAGTGGTATATTTTTGAAGAAAACAAGTCGACAACATCAAATAAAGGGTGTACCGATTGTTTTGGAAACAAGAACGAGGGAAAAAGAAAAATATAGTTGGTATATTCAAGTACCGACAAGAAGGGAATACGCGAGTGACAAACACAGGTCACACAAAAATCTTAAACTTTTGGATTTCCTTTCATATTTATAGTATAGATACTTAGTTTATACTATTAGAAATCCATAGTTTCACATTAGGATTCCCGGATAACTATTTATGTTCCCGTAGTATTAAGTGATACCACTAGTTAGAAATCCCCATACAAATTAGAGAGTGAAGATCATAAGCACTATCAAAATGCCCGGTGACGATGCAAGTGGCAGTAACACTGCACCAAAACCCGTAACCCCTATGACACTGTATCAATGCCTAAAACTCAAAACAAACTATACAGTTTGGACTATACAAATTAAGGTGATACTAGAAGCACAAGGATTATGGGAAGCAATAGAACCTAAAGAAAACACACAAGTAGATGATAAGAAGGATAAGGCAACAACCGCCTTCTTATATCAAGCGTTAACCGAAGATGTGATCTTACAAGTAGCAAGTTGCAAAACAAAGCAAAAGAATTATGGGATTCATTGAAAAAGAGACACGTTGGAGAAGAAAAGTGCAACAAGCACGATTACAATCATCGATGATTGGATTTCGACTCTTCGGATGAAGGAGGATGAAACAAGGATGCATTTACACCAAATTGAACGGCTACGCCACGAAGGCTAAAGAATTAGGAAAAGCGTTGGATGAATCACTTTTAGTACGAAAACTATTAGATTCCACACCAGATAGGTTCATTCAAATAGTAGCATCCATAGAACAAACAAATGATCTCGATGACATTACGTTAGATGAGATCACAGGAAAAATTAAGGCATTCGAGGAAAGGATAAAACTCCGAAAGGGAGGACAAGTGGAAAGCCAGGACAACTTATTATTCGCACAAGGCGAACACTCTAGAAATAAGAAACGATTTACCAAATATAGAGGTAGATCAAACTATTAACGTGGAAACATGAAGAATAAGGGAAATAGAAACAACTCGAATGGAGGAAACTCATCCCACACAGATAAATCAAATAATGGAAAACGAGGTTGGGATAAGATTAAAATTACATGTTACAATTGTGGAAAACTCGGACATTACAAGAAGAATTGTAGAAGTCCACCAACAACTCAGGAACAGTCAAACCTTATCTTAGAAGACGATGAACCATCATTACTAATGGCTACACACAAAACTGAAGAAATCTTGTTAAATGAAGAACAAGTACAACCCCGAAAATATGCTACGACAGATGCTAGCATATGGTATTTAGATAATGGTGCAAGTAACCATATGTCAGGCACCAAAGGCCATTTTAAAGATATTGACGAAAACATCACTGGTCGCGTTCGTTTTGGAGATGGATCGTATGTAGAGATAAAGGGTAGAGGTTCAATACTATTAGGATGTAGAAACTTACAACAGAAAATGATTTCGAATGTTTACTACATTCCAAACCTCAAGAGCAACATACTTAGTCTAGGACAACTTACTGAAATATGTTGCAAAACCATCATGGATGGAAATTTACTGACTTTGTATGATAAGAACAAGAAGTTGTTGATGAAAGTAGAACGATCTAAGAATCGACTTTACAGTATTAGATTACATATAGTAGCACCTATATGTCTTTTAGCAAACGTAGATGACCAAGCATGGTTATGGCATGCTAGATTAGGTCACCTAAACTTTGATGCAATAGATAAGATGACAAGGAAAGGTTTAGTGAATGGAATACCAAGAATAAAACATGCCGGACAAATCTGTGATGCATGTTTATTAGGAAAACACATCAGAACACCATTTCCAAACCAAGCTAAATTCATATCAAAGAACCCATTGGACTTAGTATATGGAGATCTTTGTGGTCCCATAAGTCCAACAACACGCTCCAGAAAGAAGCTCATCTTCTTATTAGTAGATGACTGCACACGTTTTATGTGGGCTTACTTTCTAAACTCGAAAGATCAAGCGTTTAGCACATTCAAGGAATTTAGACACCAGATCGAATCAAAGTTGAAGTTGAAAATCAAGATGCTAAGAACTGATAGAGGAGGTGAATTTACATCACATGAATTCACCAAATACTGTAAGGAAAATGGAATTGAGAGACAATTGACAGCACCATACTCACCGCAGCAGAATGGTGTAGTAGAGAGGAGAAATAGAACAATCTTATCAACGACTAGGAGTATGATGAAAGCGATGAAGTTACCCTTAACTTTTTGGGCGGAAGCAGTAAGGCACGCCATTTACATACTCAACAGGGTACCGACGAAAGCCCTGGAAGACAAAACACCATATGAGACCCTCTACAACAGAAAACCAAACCTAGAATACCTAAGAATATTCGGATGCACAGCTTATGCTAAGGTAACGATACCTCACTTAAAGAAGTTAGATGATAGAAGCATTCCAATGATTTACTTAGGAGTTGAAGAAGGATCAAAAGCATGTAGGCTATATGATCCAGTAGGAAAGAAGAAACATGTTAGTAGGGATGTAAAGTTTATGGAAACGAAACCGTGGGATTGGAATAATAATGAAGAGGATACAAGTACTGAGGATACGTTTTGGACAAGCTTTGTAATAGACGGAGTTGACTATGATAATCCTACACCAGTCAACTTAGAAAACACTGACAACACGTATCAAGAACAATAACCTATACCAGATCCACCCTCACCAATCACACCACCATCATACACTTACAACCCTAACTCGGAAGATGAAGAAGGAGCTACTATAAGCTCATTAGAGAGCTCAGAACAGAGATATGATCATAGACCTATACAAGGTTTAAAGAACATTACGGAAATCTACCAAACTGCACGTGAAGTAGAAGCGCCTAGCTTATTTTTCACAGAAGAAGAACCCCGTAATTACAAGGAAGCATCAAAAGATGAAAAGTGGATTGAGGCCATGGAAATTGAATTAGATTCAATCAACAAAAATAACACATGGACCCTTACCACATTGCCTAAAAATCAGAAAGCAATAGGACTCAAATGGGTTTATAAAACCAAAAGAGATGCACAAGGAAGGATCATAAAGTATAAAGCAAGATTAGTAGCAAAAGGTTATGTACAAGAACAGGGAATAGACTTCGATGAAGTGTTTGCACCAGTTGCTAGGATAGAGACAGTTCGATTGATATTAGCACTAGCAGCATATCATGGATGGCAAGTACACCACTTAGATGTAAAATTAGCATTTTTACATGGAGAATTGAAGGAAGAAGTCTATGTTACACAACCTGAAGGTTTCATTCAACAAGGGAACCTAGGAAAAGTCTACACGCTAACTAAAGCTTTGTATGGCTTAAGACAAGCACCTATAGCTTGGAACGTGAAGCTTGACCAAACATTAAAGTCATTAGACTTTAAGAAATGTAATCTCGAACAAGCAGTCTACACAAAGAGAAGCAAGACTTCTACACTTATCGTCGGAGTATATGTGGATGATCTGATAATCACAGGCACTCTAAAGAAAGAAGTAGATTTGTTCAAATCCCAGATGAAAGATAAATTTGAAATGAGCGACTTAGGGTTGCTAGCATATTACCTTGGGATAGAAGTTACACAGACAGGAGGAGAGATTACAATCAAGCAAACTAGATACATTAACAAGATCTTAAAAGAGACAAGCATGACGGACAGTAATGACACGAAGACACCGATGGATCCCGGCACTAAGTTGGTCAAGGCGGAAGATGGAAACCCAGTTGACGCAACTTATTCCCGAAGCTTAGTTGGAAGTCTCATATACTTACTGCATACAAGACCGGATCTTAGTTATTCGATCGAATACTCATCGATTTATGCAAGACCCAAAGGATCATCACCGAAGGCGGTGAAACAAGTAATCCGATACATCAAAGGAACGAAGACCATGGAGTAATATACAAGAAAGACGGAAGTCGCAAGATTACGTGGATACGACGATGAGTTATGGAGTCAATACGATCGGAAAAGGAACTACTAGAATAGTATTTTACTTTGGAGAGTCACCTATTACACGGTGTACTCGAAGCAACCAACGATGGCGCTTTCATCATGTGAATCGAATTCATGGCGGCTCTGCGCGAACATGTCAAGCCTTATGGCTAAAACGATTACTCGTTGAATTAACTGGATTAGAAGAAAAGAAGATAACGCTTAGAGTTGACAATATATCGCCTATACAACTCGTAAAGAACCCGCTTTTCATGGAAGAAGCAAGCATATAGACATTCGCTATCATTTCATTCGGGAATGTGTAGAGAATGGTCATATTAACGTAGAACACGTAAGTGGAGAACTTCAAAGAGCAGATATCTTAACCAAAGCCTTACCAAGACTTAAGTTCGTGACTATGCGACAAATGCTCGGAGTTCAAGACTTAGGACGAAGAAACGATCAAGATTAAGGAGGAGAATGTGAGCATGATAATCTCGATTCATTGCTCCATTTATGAAGACAGAAAGTTGAAGGACCAAAGTTGCTCGTTACAAACTTTTTAACCGAAATAGCGGTTATGATTAGTTAGTTATTACCGAACCATTGTGTCGGTTAAAGACACCAATTCGAAACCTATATATAGCGATGTAATGTTACAGAATTTCTAGTTAGAGCATTTGACAAGTTATCTATCTTATTGCAATTTCAATATATTTGTTTTACTCAATCATTTGGGACCAACAGATTAGCGATGTTATGGTCTTAACTGATTCGACCTTTTATTTAGTAATTATGTGTTGCATTACGAGATCAACAACTTGCTTTGGTTCCGCATCTGTATTTGATTCGCATCCGATTAAGGTCTGGTTTTGTTCTTCTTGCACCGAATGAGATTATGTATATATAGCACCGAGCTTGCACTTTGGGACGCCTCAGAATTACGTATAGCACCGAGTTTGCACTCTTGGACACTCCGATTGTAGTTTGTTTTTCATTTTTAGTTTATTATATGTATGACAAACTCTCAATGTTTACCACTGCAACATTGTGATTTTGAAATATTCCAACCCGTATTTGTTTAGGCATGTTTAGCTGTAGGGTTAGGTTAGTTTGTTTTCTATCTAATATCATGTAATTTCAGTTCTTCATTGAACCTGATCAATATAATTTGTTAGTGTCCCTCTTATTTCTACAGCTATATCGTTGGGATTCATTCATATTGTATGGCCAAGTTAGCACCGAAAGCACCCATTCAATTCAATATACTGGTTTTTCAATCAAAGTTGGTACTCCCGACAGTCCATGGACCAATCATGCACTTGGTTAAGACTGAATTTTTGCATCGCTTTAATGACTTGCACTGCTTAAGGAAGTATCTTCAGAAATACTAGCTTACCAGTAAAGTATTCAGTAATTATATGAAACTTCCACAGCATGTATCAAGTATATGTCGTCGTCCCACAGAGGAATAGGTATGGGTTCTAAGGGCAACAATCTTGAATTGTTTATGAAGAGGTTAATGTGATTTGATATTTACATATTCAAGTATCACATGTACATGAACAATGTCTTCAAAATGATAAATATTGAAGACTTAAGTGTCACCTACGATATGGTTAGCCACTACAAGTAGCATGTGATGTCTTTTGAGTGTGGAGTTTAGAAAAGTAAACAATCAGTTGTTTAAAGCGAAAAACTGAGCTTGCCGCCTACTTAAACGGCCTTCGATGATATTTCTACTACATCCACTATTAAACATTCAGTGTACTCTTTCTCTCTAAACTTTATTCCAATGGTTTTCCTTGAAGTCACAAGTATTATTTTCACTGTGTTTTTCATTCTCATTTTGCTTGTAATTTGTATAAACAGACTTCAAAAACAAAGAACTTGTGTTCCTACAAATTGGCCTCTTCTTGGCATGATACCAGGTTTCCTTGTAAATGCACACCGACTCTATGATTACACGACGGATGTTTCAATGCTCACCGGAAGTACATTCATGTGGAAAGGTCCTTGTTTCGCTAACATGGACATGCTCTTTACTACTAATCTTTTAGACATCCATCACATTCTAAGCAAAAACTTTAGCAATTATCCTAAAGGTGACAAGTTCCGTGAGATCTTTGAAATCCTTGGAGATGGTATCCTCAATACTGACGGTGTGATATGGGAGATCAACCGTAAAATTACCATGTCTGTACTCAAACACGCCGGATTTCAGAGTATGTGGGAGACGATTGTCTGGAACAAAGTGGAAAACGGGCTTGTACCTGTACTAGACTCCATATGTGCAAACGGTTCGGAGATAGATTTGCAGGATATATTTCAGAGGTTTACATTTGACACCATATGTGAAGTGCTCTTTGATAACGACCCTCGTAGTTTGTCTCGTGATCTTCCTTATGTTCCGTGCCAGAAGGTGATGTTAGACGTTGAAGAAGTTTTCCTGCGTAGGCACATTATGCCCACATGCCTATGGAAACTGCAAAGATTTCTCAGAGAGGGGAAAGAGAGGAAGTTTATTGCTGCATGGAAAATTCTTGATCAATTCATATACAAATGCATAGCTCAAAAACAAAGCGAGTACAATAACATGAACTACGAACGCCAGGATAAAAATTTCACATTAATAGCAGCTCTCATGAGAGAAATCAAAGATCAAGGTTGTATTGTTAGAGATCAGACAAAATTTCTAAGAGATGCCTTATTAGGTCTAATGGTTGCAGGAAAAGATACTACAAGCAGTGGTCTCTCTTGGTTCTTCTATATTCTTGCAAAGCACCCGAAAGTTGAGAATAATATACTTGAAGAGATTCAGAAACATGTGGAGGTAAAAGGCGGAATAAAATGGAATGCCAAAGAGCTAGGCAAAATGGTTTACCTTCATGGAGCTTTATGTGAATCCTTGAGGCTTTTTCCTCCTGTACCATTTAACCATAAATCTCCTTATGGCCGAAAACCTTCCAAGTGGCAACAAAGTGAATCAAAATACAAGAATTATTTTACCTATATATACCATGGGAAGGATGAAAGCAATATGGGGTAAGGATTGTATGAAGTTTAACCCCGAAAGATGGGTTTCAAAGGAGTAGGAGTCAAACATGAGCCATCTTACAAGTTCGTGACCTTTGGTTCCGGCCCGAGCTTGTGTGGGTAAAGACATGGCTTTGTCTCAGTTGAAAATAGTGGCAGCAACGATAATATATCACTACCACATAGATCTTGTCGAAGGTCACGGTGTAATTCCAACTACTTCTATGGTACTTCACATGGAACAAGGTCTCAAGGTGAGATTAATTAAAAGAAGTGAATTCAACTAAGATCCAAGTTAAACATCGATTGTGTATTTATCTTGTTTCTATGAAATTAAAATTAAAATTTCAGAACATTAGCGAATGAACATCTACATTGAATGGGTAGCTAAGAAGTAATAATAAGTGATCTTGTAATAGCATAAGAATATGATATTTTAGTGGCGAGGAATTAATGTAAGTATGTAACTGTGTAAAACACTATACTATGTTGTTATCTTGTAGTTGAAAATGATTAGTCTATGGTGAGCATAATCGTTTATTATTGATGGCAATTGCATATAATATCTTCATATTTTCATCATTCAATGCAGGACAAAATAATTACAAGAACTTCTACAGTAATATTTTAGGGATGATTTCATGAAAATATATCTTCTCATTTTTATAGTTTTGTGTAACAAAATATATATATATATATATATATATATATATATATATATATATATATATATATATAATCTAGGTCGAATAAGATCAAACTTAAAGTTGTTAAAATGAGATCGAACTAAATTTAATGAGAGATCTCTTCTACTGATAATATTTTATTTATTACATTTAAAATTGTTAAAGTTTTGATAGATTTTTTTAAAATTCTGAAACCTAGGTGATACACTTTGATTAAGTTTAATGTGTATCGGGTTTTATATAATATCGGTTTTAGAATATTTATTAGTGTAATGTGTATCGGTGTATCACCGATCCAAACTACGTGTATCGTTTGTTTATTAGTTCTAAAATGTTAATTTGTGTTAAAATATTATTTTTTGTGTATATTGCTACAATTGTTATTTATAAATGTTTTAATGGTTTTTAGATTTGATCTTATTTTTCTGACTTTTAAGTTTGATCGTTAGCTATATATATATATATATATATATATATATATATATATAGGGTGGCGTTATTATGATGTCTGTATAAGTGAAAATAATAAATGCGATTATCAACCGTTAGATCAATTATTATAGATGAGATTTGCATTTAATTAAAACAATTAATTGATAATGGCAATATTGTAAATAAATGATACATAATGGAATTTATATAAGTGTCATTTGACTGTATATTTAAAGTTGGTCAACCAAACTATATCCATTTATTAAGCACCCTCCTTTGTTTTTTTTAATTTATTGTTTGTATATACTTTTGATTATTTTCTACTCATTCATGATACGTTAATTTATATTTCTCAATATAATAATTTTGAAAGTACCTTTCTCAAATACGGAGTATCATTTATGCGCTATCATGAATCATGACACATATTTACTTTTAAATTTTTGACTAATTTTTAAACTAATTCGTGTTTCACAAAATTGATAAGCAAAACAACATGGATAATCAACGTATCAATTTTTCTATACTTTATCGTGACACACTATTAAATAAATTTATCATTATTAAATTTATAGTGACACATTTAATTTTCTTATATTTTATTTATGACATATTAAATTTATAATGACACAATATTTTTTTTATCATATACTGATGACACATTAATTTTTTTTATACATATATATCTAAATATCTTGACATATATAATGTAATAATACTAAAATTTTAGTATATCTATAAAGTGACACACTTAATTTAATAATACATTTTAGTGACACAATAACTTTTTTGACATATTTTCTTTGACACATTTATTCTTTTAAAACATTTTGTAGTGACACGTTAAGACAAAATTAGTGTCACTATGAATTAATTTACCCTTATTTTGTTTATCGTGACACTATTTTTTTTATTATTTATGACATACTAAATTTACAATGACAAAGAATTTTGATGAAAAAATTATTTATCCTTATTAAATTTATCTTGACATACTAATTTTTTTATACATTATCTATGACACATTAAATTTAATTTTTGATGAAAAAATTATTTATCCTTATTAAATTTATCTTGACATACTAATTTTTTATACATTATCTATGACACATTAAATTTAAATAGTGACACATATTTTTATATGCCAGGTCAAATGCAGTTCCGAAAGGCAAAAAAAAATGCCACTATACCATATTGATAGCCATCACAGAAAACATTTTGAAGGATCATAATTAAAAGAAGATACATACAATAAACCTATGATTCACCAAACCTCAAATCTAGAAGAAGATACATACTAAAAATCACTATAAAGACATGAATAAATATTGTGGACATGCATCAACTGTTTCAGATGAGTCCGATCCGGATACACGAGCGGTGATAACTAAGGAACCGATATGAAGATGTTTCCTTTGAAACGCTGAATATCTATTTGATAGTTTTTCAAGAACCGCCATACATAACAAGATTCGAATCTGATGATCTTATAAAAGTGGCAACCGAGACGGAAAGAGTTTATACATGATTTGTGGTCTTAAAAAAATTATGCCCGAGTAAGGTTCAAATCAGAAAGTATCGACTAAGGTTCGAACCTAACGGTGGCTACCTATGAAAGAATTCTTAGCGTCGATTATTAAGATGAACACGAAATATTGGCATGAACTAATGACCCGATCTCATTTCTTCTTTAGATGGTTTTGTAAGAATTTCATTAGGAGATGGACTAATGGAAGTGTTATAGATTTGTCAATATGGATTTGATAGGGTTTTTAAAATCAAGATCTAAGAGTTTTTTAGATCTAAGAGATTATATTGTATAGATATGAGATGAGAAGTATTCTTGGTATGTGAGAGAAAAAAATCCTGTTTGATTGTAGATGGGGAGAAATACGTGGAGGTAGAGTCAGTTTCTAGGAGAAAATATAATGGTAATTACCAATAATACCCTCTTTATTTAGTTATAGTTTTGATTTAATTGAATATCCTAATATCCACATGTCATATCACTATAGTGTGCTATCAGATTTCGTTTTAAAGTGTCACCATATGAGCAAGAATATATATATATATATATATATATATATAAAAGGTGCACATATGTGACAGTTTTAAAGTAAAATCTGATAGGTAAAGTTGTGAACTATTAGATCAAATATTATGGATCAGATTCAAATATAATTAGATGGGTGGCATAATGGTAATTTCATAGATAATGAATGGCTTTTGTATACTCCAAAAATTAGAGAGTGAACCTCACTGTAAATTCTCATACGTCTTTTATATTCATTTGGTTCTCTATTTTATTTTATTTTTCTTCTAATTATATTGAATTTTTTTTTCTTTAAGCAAAATATTACTTTTCCTCTGTATACAAGATATAATGTTTTAATAAAACCATATGCATACAATTTGACACATTTTTAGTAAGTAGTGTCACACTAATTTCTTATTAATTTTAGTACATTTGTAATGATACATTATGTTTATCATACTAATTTTTTTAATATATATTTGTTGAATCACCCTAAACAAGATTTCAGTATTTATATTTCATATGTAATAGGTAAACTTCGTATAGCCTTTATGTTTGTTTAAGGTCGTTAACATGTAAGCGCCCATAAGCTCAGCCCAAGCTCACATAAGAAAGGATGGGAACCAGGAGTGTTGCCTCAGCCTTCCTCCTATAAATCTTCTTGTAAGCCTCATTTGAAGGTTGGTTGTTCGAGTTACTCTTTCACTCACATCTCACGCCTAACCTCTCTTTATACATCGTGTGTGTGTGGGTAGTTGTTCATCCGCCTCTATCTCCTCTATCTCTTCTATTAAGCATGTGTAAAAGCTAGTGACCTTATCGGTGGTATCAATCGCCAAATAGTTGGGTGAATCGGTTGTTTTTGCTGGGTTTTGGTCCTACGCGTAAAACAACGGTTTGATACTTTGGTTCGCTTAAAAACACATTTTTTACACTTTTTAATCCAAGATTCTTGTCCTTTCAAGGTTTTTAGGTGTTAAAATAACTGTTTTTGGCAAAAAGTTTCAAACTTTATGCGTGGATAATCGTTTTTGAACTTGGTTTTTTACGTGACAGCGTTTCTACGCGTAACTGTTTTAAGCACTTTGGATCATCAAGTTTCACACTTTTGTGTTATTTTGGTGATATTGAAGCTATTTCATCACACAAAAACTGGTTTGGAAACATCTTTGGGCAAAATCACTTTTATGAGTAGTACTACTCGTAGCAAAACCCTAGTTTTCCACGCGTAACTTCGTCCTTGGTTTGATCTTCATTTTCGTGGTTTACTCCGTGTTTTCTTGCTTGGATAAGCCTGAAAATACGTCGACTTTTGATATCTTTTGCCTTGTGAAGTGTAAAAGATCATTGAGATAAAACCTAAAATTACGCATAAGCGTAAACTACGCCGTAGAAATCCCACGCTTAAGATTCATTCATTTACGCGTGACCTATTCCACGCATAAGTAATCCACGCCTAAGTTTTCTCGCCTAACTTCTTTCGCTTACGCATAACTTTAGCCTTTTCCACGCTCACAGCAGTGGCTAAAACTACGTAGAACTTGTACTTTGTTACGCGGCGTAACTTTGGTAATTTCTACGCATAAGTGTTATATTGCTCTCGCGTGATTTCTACGCCTAAGGACACTTCATCAACAAAGGTTCATTCGACTACAAAAGATCCATCAACACAAGTTATCAAAAAAAAAAAGATAAAAAAAAAAAAAAAAAAGTTTTTTGGCGGAAAATTTGAGTAAAATTTAATTTTTCGAGGAGACTAAAGCGTTTTCTGAGATTCAAATTTTGGTTTAACTGTGAAAATTTTGGTCAAAATTCAAATTTTTGGCCTAAATTAAATTTTGGTAAAATTTGGCGTCAAAATTGTCATAACTCAAATTTTTCTTTCATCCTAGGAATTGAATTTTATAGTGAATTTCAAATTTTGAGAGTCAAAAATTTTCAAAATTATTTTTGGAGGAAATTGAAATTTATTATATCGACCTTACGCTGTGCTATATCGTCTTCGCACCTTTTCTTCTCTTTGATTCTTCTCAGGAAAGTGAAATGGATTATGGTCATAAAGATCCATTTGTGGCATTGCAAGAAGGATTCATGGTTATATCTCCGGCATTCGCCGACAAACATGCTAATTCTCAATATCCCTTGATCGTACAAGGTGCAAGAGTTCTTTGTACATGAAAGGAATGCTCAAATGGACGTTGAGAATGTTGTAGTACCGTGCATCCGTCCGGTGTCATGGACAAGGAGGTTGTAGCATTGGAAAGCGGCATGTTGCAGCGGATCCGGAGAAGATATCATACTTAACTACGACACCGAGCCTAACCGTGACGAAGAACAAATGGTTGAGGAAGATATCTTACCCACCTATGACGACGATACGTAATGGTATGGTCGAGGTACAATCTCTCGTTGATCATACTACCTCACGCAAATGCGATACAACATCTTGAGCAACCCGATTTCATAATGAAGGAGAGGTTGACCGATGTGTATGCTACAATGTCGAACAACTATCTCGTGCTCGAGCCTTACTTGTTAACAATTCAATCTGACGTCAAATCAAACTCTTGAATCGAAATCATTCTTCTCAAAAACACCATTGCTCGGTTTCATAAAGATTTTTCAAAACTAGAGGCATTGCATCTCTCTTGAACTTAAATTACAAAACAAATCTTTTCCTCGAACACTGATGAGTCACTTTCAAATGAACAAAATAATCGTGTGGATTTATTAATAAAAGCAAATGAGCATTTAAAGACTCAACTTCAAGCAAAGGGCTTGTATGTTGCTTTACAAAACAAACCGAGAAGATTCATCGACAAGAATGTGGATACTAATTTTGCAAAACCAACAATCTTGGGAAATCGCTCTAAAACCAATCGAAAACAATCGTGAGTTAGACAACCAACCTGCTTCAATCAAGCGTTCAAAATCGTCAAAACCACGGTTTCCTCCCAAGTTGTTGAGAATAATCATTTGACAAAACCGGTTTCTCCACATTGGGCCCAACAATAATGTACATTTCGCATTAAACATGTTTTAAAACTCCTTTACATTATACCTTTTACATTAAACCTCAACTTGTGGCGCTCCCGGCAAATCTAGGATTAGTTCGAACACTGTGTCTAAACTAAGCATTAAGCGTAAACATTCATATGATTCAAAGGACGATACAAGAACTATGATCTAGAAAAGGCTAGGAAAGGGCACTACTCCAAAAGGATGGAATCTTAGGTTCACGACCTAGTGTATCACCTTCGAGTGTATTCTTGAACATCGCTTGTAGTAGCAGAACCAAAACCTAAGTTAACTCAAACAGCTTAGAAATAAACCCGTTGATCTAAGCGTAAAATTTCGTAAACCTAATAGGTGGATCCATATAGGATGCAAATTACATTAGTCTTAGGTGGATTCCTACAGGCAAGATACTAAGTAGTTGCACCAAAACAAGTAGGATACCAACAACATCCATCCACGAGGCGGGGAAGAAATCATCAAAATAGCATGTTCAGTGTCAAGAAGATAATTGACACTACATCTTTATGCCTCTACACACTGAACCTGGTTACACTTGGGGATCCATGTCTTTCTCTTCCTTGCCCCCTTCTATTTTTCTATCACAGGTACAACGGTATGGATCCTCACCGTAATTCAAGATAGGACCCGTTTCTCACCGTAAAAATATCATGATTTATCATTTGTTCCACCATTGTACTCAATCGTCATGAATTGGAAACATTGCTTGCTCCTCCGTTAAAGATTACGCCAAATGTCGTGCTTCGGATGTATCGAATGTTTCCATGCACAACCGATTATACTCTGCTTTCATATATACACGAATCTACAACAACCAGAATCTTCTATAATGTAAGATCAACTCGCTTAACAACAATGACGACCGATGATCAACATAATGAAAGAGATGTTTTATCGCAGTTGACTCTCTCGAAATATTTTTGGTACTTCACACTTGTTCGATCAATTGGACATACATGGTTTCATTTGTCTCCTTATACATGGTTTGTCTTGCCTTCAATTCATCATCAACATACGTGTGTATGATTACGAATCATTGAAAACATCGAGGGGAGAGAGTGTGTAGGTGGTCATTGCTTCGTTGTTCTTCACATGCTTCTTTTGCAAAACCCAATGCCTTCTTGAATTTCTTCAATTGAAGGAAGAAATAAGACGATCCGTGGCTCAAACGTCTCATTTTGGTGTTATCGTCTCAATTTCACGGGTGATCTTGTGTGAAGTTACCCAAATTTGATGTTATGATACCTCACAACATCTCGTGGGAAAGTCATTATCATTTCGCTCTTTTGGTGGGTTTGTTTGGTGTGATGTGTCTACATACTGAGAAGATCTTGTTGATTTCGGCATGTTACCTCGAGCGGATCTTCCGAATTAGTCGTGATTTTCTTTGTGTGTTTATCGCTCATCTACAAATTCACCGTGATCTTCGAAACCTTCAAAAGTTAGAGGAAATGTAGACTTCATCAAAGTTTCAAATCGCTAAAGGCAAATGTCGATTTGAAGGAAGTCGATTGAAACTTCTTCACAATGGCTTCGGTATAATGACTTAGAACCGGTCACAACCGTTTAAACTTCCTCAACCCCATCATCACCGAACAAAGCCCCTGCCTAACTCGTCAACAAATGGAAAAGTTATTTGCTCCTCCGCTGACGATATATTGATGAGCGTGCTCGAGTATGTCCATCGCTTCATTGCACAACCCGATAATATTCCTATACCGATATACTGCTACAACAACTGCATCGCTGAAGATGCACCTACACCAGCTTGACTCCAACACAACAGATTGAACATACCGCTTCCAACAATGATGAACCTACCGATGATATTACGAATGAAGTACCCCACTGCAGATTTTGATCCAATGCGTTCTTGAACCCGTTTGCTAATGAGGCTCTTGCACGGATGTTGCGAATCTTCAACAAACCATTTGAACCCTCGAATCTGCTGACAATGTATACCAACATCAACCCTCTACACATAGATGGACAAAGACCATCCTCTCTTACATTATTGGCAACCCAAATCAACCAACGGTCGTTATTAGACAACGTCTTCACTCGGATGGTGAACATTGCATTTATGCACACTCTCTTGTCGCCAATCGAACCTAAAAACATTAAAGACGCAATGACAAAAGACAACTGGATTGAATCCATGCGGAAGAACTCAACCAATTCAAGCGTCTTGAAGTATGGGAACGGTTGAAAGACCAACAGAGTCGTCGCTATTGGTTTAAAATGGATTTGGAAAAACAAATTGGATCTCAAGGGAATGTTATCCGAAACAAGTCACGGCTAGTTGCTAAGGGTTATCGTCGGGGAAGAGGAATAGACTTTGAAGAATCTTTTGCTCCCGGTTGCTTCGTCTTGAGGTGTTGACGGATATTTCTCGTCATCGCGACTCATATGAATATGACGGTCATATGTCAAAACGGCGTTTCTCAATGGACAACTTAAAGAAACGGTCTATGTCGCCCAACCAGATGGATTCGTTGATCACGAGTTCCCGAACCATGTCTACAAACCGAACAAAGCTCTTTATGGTCTTAAACAAGCCCCTGGCATGGTACGATAAGCTATCATCTTTCCTCATTTCCAATAATTTCACCAAAGGCTCGGTTGACCCAACTCTTTTTATACAATATCACGGGCACATATCTTAATTGTTCAAATTTACGTGGATGACATCATTTTGGGTCTACACATAAAAGTTTTCAATCGCTTTGCAAAACTAATGAAGAAAAATTTTGAAATGTCCATGATGGGTGAACTTACATTCTTTCTAGACCGCAAGTTCATCAATCACCCGTAGTATTTTCTGAGTCGATCCAAATATGCCCTTGAATTGTTAAACAAATTTGGAATGAAAACTCGTGATACTTATGCCACACCAATGACTCATACCAAGAAGTTAGATCGGATTACATGGGAAATTAGTTGACCCTACCAAATCACAAAGCATTATTGGGTCCTCATGTATCTACACATTCAGCGACTGATATTGTCTTTGCCGTTTATCTATGCTCCCGCTTATCGATCGCGACAAACCGAAACCCACCTCTCGAGGCAAGCGAATCCTCCGATACAAGGGAACCATTAACTTGGGGATCCGGTATCCAGAAGGATTCGGTTTTGAACTAATCGCTTTTCGACCCGACGCACGCAGGATGCTTAGACTCGAGGAAAAGTACTTGAGAGCTCTACAATTTCGGTGATAAACTAGTGTCTTGGCGGTCAAAGAAGCGGATTGTACATCGTTGTCATCAACCGAAGCGGTAATATGTAGCCGTCCGTGTTGTGCTCAAGTCATTTGGATGAGAACACAACTCAAAGACTATGGTTACGTGTTTGTGATCCTCGATGTCTCATGACAATCGGAGTGCCATTGCAATCTCGTGCAACTCGGTTCAACACTCGAAATCAAAGCACATCGATCTACGCTATCATTTCATCAAGGACCACGTGGAGCAGGTGCCGATTGAATTATACTTTAGGTGCCGAATACCAATTGGCGATCCGCTCACCAAAGCCTTGCCTCCCGCTAGGTTTAATGAGTTGGTCCACGGATTGGTATGAGGTGTTTGACTCAAGAGGAATTGGATGACCTCTTTGAGGTGCCTTAAAACACATCAAACACCAAAACATCTTTTGTAAATAAATTTTTCAAAACAAAATACAAAAATATAAAATCCGATAAAACAACAAAAATATTCTCCTAATCTATCTTTCTTTCAACATGGCAAGTACATTTCTTCCGTCAACACTTTAATCTTTCAAAATTCGTAATTTTTCCGATCAAGTGTTGAGGGGATAAAATAATTTTTAACTGCTTCAAAACATCGTGTACTTGCATGTTATCATATCTCGCTTGATTCTCATTACAAATGGTGGTACATTTTCGGTTCAAAGACACTCCTCGGACTTAAATTAATAACCTTTCATTATTTTCTCAAGTCGAGGGGAGTCGTCATGTTTCTTTCCTAAATTCTTCGTTTGGTAACCAAAATGGAAGTTAAATGGCTTTGTTTGTAAAAGGAAAAGGTGGAGGGACCAAAAGCATCAAAATGATAAAAGCCATTTTAATAAAATACACCTCCACCTAACTTACAACTCACATTTATTATCATCAAACCAATCCTCACGCCTAAAATTCGCTCATCAAACCGTGTTTCGAGATCTTCAATTTGTAAGTGTTTTTGTGTTCTAACAAGATTACAAACAATGGTTTCAAATCGTTTTAAATGTTAACGGTTAGATATTAACCTATGGTCGATCTTGTGTTCTACGCGATGCGTATGAACACATAATCTTGTTTATGTGTTTGTGGCTAAAGCGATAGTGTCAAAATGTTTTAACAACATCAATGATACTTTTCTATCCTCAAACGAACCCGTATTCACGAATTAAATGAGTTTGAAAAGTAGGGTTTATGCGTGGTTTTGGGTATTTTCAAATGTGAATGTTTTTGGTCAAAAAGATTGTTGGGTTATGTTCTTATGATGATGAATTGATGATTTCCTTGCTTTATAACCACCCAGAAACTCCAAATCATCAACAATTTGGAATTAGGGTTTAAAGTTCTTAAGTTTGGGTATTTTTTGATTCACCATGAATTGGGTGTTATAACTTGGCATATAGACTTCCCAAACACTCTTAAACTACCAGAAAAAGTTTGGTGCATATTCCATGGTTAGATCTCATACGCGTAGATTTAGGGTTTAGACCACGACATGTCAGCTTCTAACAGAAGTCGTAAAATGTACAAATATGTTTTGATCTGTCATAAAATGAATATTATGTGTTTAACTTTGATGATATGATGTTTTATTTCGGGCTTGCTACACTTAATATTCGAGAATCAAGGTTGTTGTTAATCTACGATAAGGATCACTCACGGCGTAGCTTGTTATCGTGAGATTAGTCTTACGCGTAGCTTCCACGCATAAGGTTCTACATATGGGACTACGTGTATCCCGTGAAGGATATGCGTGGCGATGACCCCTACGCATAAGGTCAACTCTTACGAGTAACCTTACGGCGTAAGGTTAATATATGCCTACGCATAAGGTCTCTTTTTTCACGCTGTAATACTTAACTACAGCGTAAGTTGGGATCCTACGCGTAAGGTCTACGCCTACGCATATATCATTCACTGCTCACGCATAACTTTACCAATCCTACGATAAGCCGAGATCATACCTTCGTTATGAATTGTTACGTGTACAAACTTGTAAATAAACTAATCATATCATCACGAATCCAAAAATGTCACTAATAAACTTAAATCGTTTGATATGTTGTGAACAATATGTGATAAAATAAACTTTAAAACTTAAAGTTAACTAACTCACGAAACATTTCACGACATCATTGAACTATTGAACATACAAGTGACTTAGGACTCGTAACAATCATTGACACTGTACATTCAATAACTAGACAATAAGACCTTCTGTTGACTAACATTATGTCTTTCGATATGTTGGTTCTTTTGGCTAATGTTATTTCGCATCACGACATGGTCGAACAAATGAATGTAGATGCACCGACGTTCTCTCCATTGCCGATATCTATCCTCATGGCTATCCAATGAAGATAGGAAAGAACAATCTCCGTGTTGACTTTGACACCCTCACTTGCTCGAATCTTCGTGTTTAATTGCTATTGACATTCGAGGACTCATCCGTATCGTAACATGCTTACTCACTGCAAGCGCCCCCGAGATCTACATCCAACAGCCCGGAACACTATGGAAAGGGTCAAAGGACAAAGCTGCTGTGCGGTAACTCGAATAACAAACAAGTCACCATTACACACGCCGACTTAAGGTTGTTCTCCTAATTCACAAGTCGATCCAACCAAACTATATGCCTCACTGTTGAAGAGCTCACTCTCCAATTCTTAATCGATATCGGTTATGACGAGGCTACAGAGAGTAATCACCAAGCATTCTTATGTAGAGCTTAAGAGTATTCTCAACCACGGAGAACTCTCTCATGATCATCACCAAGTCTGTTTACGGTCGCGACAATGACTATGAGCACCCTAAGCTCATGGAATTGCAAATATTCGGGCATTGGTCAACAGAAACACATCGCTATCGAAGCTCGATTTGGGATGACATGATGTCATTTCTCAACAAACTTGGCTCAAAGATTCCCTACATCGTATATACTAAATTGTTGATCCAGAGCACTTGGACTTCATCCCGACATTCCCAAGAGGCTCAATGACCCCGACAATCACGACATGTTGACGGAACCTATTCTATCCGGTCGAGAATCAAGGAAGCGTCTACAAAGAAACAAGGTCATGTCCGCTGTGATTTCCTCTAATCGAAGATGTCGAAAGCTCGAATCGTTTAAAGGTATCCGGAAGCGATCGGACAAGGCAAAGTTGGTCATCTCGACGAAAAATCTTCGGAACACTGTGGAGGAGAACAGAAAAGGAAGTCTTTGAAGTGTCACAAGTTCGAGATAGTCGGAGGAATGTTCCAAAGAAGAAACCTATTCCAAAGAGGAAACCTACCACTAAGAAGAAAGTTCCTTCTCGTGAAGCCACTCCCGATCCTTTCACTGAACCATAAGATGCATTTCGAGGGCGAGGACTCGATGCTGCGACACGAGATGAAAGAGATCACATACTCAAATCTGCAAAGGATGTTAATCCTCTCGTAGCAAAACCTCCAAGTCCTCCATGTCCAAGAAAAAGGGAAGACTCAAAGATTGTACCCTATGATGAGAGCTCCGATGAAGAAGAAGAAGAGCAACCGGATAAATCATACGGGAAGAAGTTCAAAATCGTCCGACATCGTCAAAAGGTGAAGAATTTGCTAAAGATCAAATGGGTGGCCCCGAGGATCAAGTGGTCTTGCCCACTCTCTCCAGTTACGATGCGGTTAATCGACGATAAGGGATCCGGTGCCACCACTCTTTGTGCAACAAACAAAAGCACATGGAGGATACTATTGTGTATGATTTTGAGAAGCTGAAACCGAGAAAGAAAAGTCTAGAGATGCGAGGATGATTATACAAAGTTTCTTCTAGGCAATCCAACACACTCAAAGGAGAAAACCTCGGAAACTCCTAAGGACATGAAGTCTCCTCATGTCTCCTCATCATCGACTCTTCATCTCATTCATCACAACCACCATCAACGAAGTCAACCAGATCATCATCCAAATCGGTGAAGAAACCACCTAAATCTTGGATTTCTAGACTCATAAAAGATTGTGAAAGTCATTCAACAAGTCGAAAGAAGGACATACTTTAGAAAACCGAATTGGTTTGTTGACCAAATTCATGCTTTAAATGATAAGAAAGACAAGATGGAGAAAGAAAGGGAATTAAGTTCGAAGTTCATGAAGAGTCATCGTAAAGAGGAATGAACGAAATGATCAACATTACACTAACAAGTACCTTGAGATATCGTTCCTAAAGTCCAAAAGGAACGGAGAAGACGACAAGAGATCATACCCACAAGTTTCTTCTCAACACTGTCCCGGTGTGACTAGAGTAGTATTTTCGCATAACTCACCCTTTACATCGTCAGATTGGTTAAACATACAATGGCCAAAGAAGTTGATCTCTGCGAATCGGAAAGTTAATCGCTAAACTAGTGATGCAAATGTCAAAGCGATCCGAAAGTTTACTTCGGATGAAGCTAAATTTTTGAAGGTCTACTTGCTTTTCAACTGGATCATCATGCAAGGAGTCACCGATCAACCCAAACGACCAGAGATGACGATGATAAGGATAAAGACTCGCCACCAAACGCCGAAGCGATCCGGTAAATCTACTTTGATGCCACCTCCTCCACCTGACTTCTTCTCAACAAAGTCTCCTCCACTCGGCCTTCATCGATAAACCTCGGACGATTCCGAGTTACCACCGACTCATAAAAGCGGTGATTACTTTGAGTATAATGGTGGGTGGCGATGAAGAGGTCCTTGAGCCCCACAACAACCCACCTCACCCAAACAAGTGCGAAACCAAGATCATCATCAAGGCCTTCCAAAAAGAAGAAAAGACGACTCGGCTGGAGTCGTATCATGGCTAGATGACGATAAAACCGAAGAGTTTGAATGGTTCTCCACACTTGTCAATCAAACTCCTACCGATGAAGGTCAAGAATTAGTAGATGGTTCTACATTGGAGCACGCAAAACTTTCGCAAGAAAAGTTCCATGTGAAGAAAATGACGAAATCGAGTTGGCGAATCAAGAATGAAGCATTTCAACTTCTACAAGACAACTCCGAAAGCGCCTCAGGTCGAATATCATCTTGAGAACATCGCTCGAGCTATGTCTAACAACATGGATTGGCTCAATCCGGAAGCAAACATTGACTTCACACAAAGGACAACCTCCATACTACAACCGATCGGACCAAACCCCTACCGACCATTGGCCAAACAGACGAACCACGGATTCCCTTCCGATACTTTTTAACGAGACACTGGATTTTCTCTTACACGGCGATATGGTTCATGAAAATACGCTACATCATTGACTCTTCCATTCCCAACGCTTATTTACTCAAAGCACGCATAGCTATCGAGGAACGTGCCAAATCACTTGTTTTCGACAACGTGCAAGCATACAACCAAGATGCATTGTATGGGATTCATCATTGGCCCGACGGCGAAGAATCTACTACATTGCTTCGGTTGAAAGTCTCAACATGCGGTGTATAGTTCTAAGGACATCGTGGCCATCAAACACATTGATCTCAAGTCTAAGTGGGACTACACATTCTTGAAGAATATCATAGTCAAATGACAAGATGAACTGGACTATGGATTCTCCGAGGTCGACTTTGAGAACTTGTCCTCAACGACATCGAAGACATGTATCTTGCCAAATGCAGGTCGTGTGAGACAATTCTCGATGAAGTTCAATGGAATTTATCAAGTCGGTTCTCATCTTCATTAGACGCATCGTGATCAAAGAACGTGTTGAAGATATCCAGATGGTCGTTGAATCTTATCGACGCGTGTCAACCTCACTCCTCCAACGCTTACTCTTCCCGATCTCAACCGGCTTATCTCAATATACACATCATCCAGAAACCTTCGTTGTTTACCATAGTGAACTTCAAAGAAACCGCTTAATGGCGTGAGTGAGCTTCACAAGTCTGGGATCATACCTTGAAGTCGGTTAGGGATGGATTAGCGTCTGGTTGAAGGATATACGCCTGAAAGTTGGGTCTCTAAGCTACTGGAACCTCGGAAAGGAGGGATGTGAGACGCATCATCACCATGATTGATGAGCAGGTTGTTTAGAAGGATGATGCACGACCGGAGAGCTATGTTGGTGGTCGACCTAGGAGAAACATCACCGCTTTCAGCATGCATGCGCACTCCTAGGAATATCACCGCACTTCTGGTACCCCTGAATTGCTTCCTTCATATAATTTTGGATGTGTGATTATATATGTCTAATGGCTTATGCACACATAACGTTGGTACAACCCGTAATTGTCAAGAAAGGACCCCGTGGTGCGCCTCGATGCCACAATCCTATAAAAGGAGCGAAAGCTTCTTATTTTGAGTAAAACCTATCAAACCTTTCATTTTTCAAGGTTTTGCTCAAAAGACAAGTACTTCCCCATATGATTTTAAAACCTCAACCGTTTATATCACTAGTTGAGGGGAGTATTTGAATTATAACTTTGTTCACAAATTGTTCACAAGTGGTCACTCTTCCCGCAACACTCGAAATGGTCATATTTATTCTCAAACGTTTCAAAATAACATTATTATATGCCATTTTGAGGGGAGAAAATTGTGTGATAAGAAATATGTTGTGCAAAATGCAAATGAATCTATGCACCCTGACTTAACCAACGAATTGACGATACTAAACTGCTTGTAACTCGAAAAGACTTGTCACTCGACGGGTAATAATTTCATGCTAGTTCGCTAGTAATGTAAACGTGTCTCAGAAAGGACTTGTCCAAGTAGAAAGTACCATTCGAGAAACTTTTGATAGACATGAACTCGACGGGTTTGACAACCTTCCAAGGTTAGCTACACCTTCAAGGTAGTTATTAGAGCTAGTTGTCACCTAAAAGTCGACAATGTAACTCTTTAACTATTCAACGTAACCGTGTCTCGCGGGGATTGTCTATCTTCATGGATCAATTCAAAAGTGCGTGCTCTTTCCTCATTGTGCATTTAAACCATTAATACTCTTAAGCACATGTGAGAGGGAGTATTTATGCAAAAAAACTTATCTCTCACGATGGTTCAAACATGTTTTCATCTACAAACCCTTTGAGAGATATTTTCACATACAAATGGTTTTAATGGCAACATAGGTTAGTCATGGAGTTATAAGGTGACTAAGGTTAGGAATAACCGTTCTATGATCCGCCAGAGCCGGAGGATCTACCCAAGGACACTACCATTAGTTAGTGTTAGAAGTCCTTAGGAATGATTATAAAAAGGAGAAAATGAGAATCGGAGAAAGAAGTTGAGTTGAAGAATCAAAAAGAAATGTAAAGTAAAGGGTGAAAAGAAATAGCCCTCCGTGATTATTCAACTTAGGGCGGACACGGGTTCAATTCATATGCTACTTGGTTGTCACTTAGTGACACCGGTATTGAAGATTAAAAGTCGTCATGGACCCAAGGATGGCGCGCACTAAACCTTCTTAGCCACTCAAGTTTTTCTCACTGAGCTTGTTTCATTCTCAGTGAACCCTACGTAATCTATTGGCTTTCTTGAGATCGCTGGTATTGAAGAAGGAGACCCTCTCCCAGTCTCCTCAGGAAAACCAAAATGCACTATTGAGTCTAGAGCCACGAGATTCATCAAAAGATCTCACATTAGCGAATGAACATCTACATTGAATGGGTAGCTAAGAAGTAATAATAAGTGATCTTGTAATAGCATAAGAATATGATATTTTAGTGGCGAGGAATTAATGTAACTGTGTAAAACACTATACTATGTTGTTATCTTGTAGTTGAAAATGATTAGTCTATGGTGAGCATAATCGTTTATTATTGATGGCACAATTGCATATAATATCTTCATATTTTCATCATTCAATGCAGGACAAAATAATTACAAGAACTTCTACAGTAATATTTTAGGATGATTTCATGAAAATATATCTTGTCATTTTTTATAGTTTTGTAAAAATAATATATATATATATATATATATATATATATATATATATATATATATATATATATATATCTAGTAAGATCAAAGCTTAAAGTTGTTAAAATGAGATCGAACTAAAATTTGTGAGAATCTTTCTCTTCAATAAAAATAATTTCTATTTATTACACATTAAAATTGTTAAAGTTTTGATAGATTTTTTTAAAATTCTGAAACCCAGGTGATCTGTTTGATTAAAGTTTAATGTGTATCGGTTTTTATATATGTCGGGTTTTAGAATATTTATTAGTGTAATGTGTATCGGTGTATCGATCGGCTAATATGTCATTTGTTTATTAGTTCTAAAATGTTAATTTGTGTTAAAATATTATTTTTTTGTATGTTGCTACAATTGTTATTTATAAATGTTTTAATGGTTTTTAGATTTGATCATTTCTGTTTTAAGTTTGATCTCGCATTAACTCTCCCTATATATATATATATATATATATATATATATATATATAAATGGCGTTATTGTGATGTCTACACAAAGTAGAAAATAATAAGCGCGATTATCAACCGTTAGATCAATTATTATAGATGAGATTTGCATTTAATTAAAACAATTAATTGATAATGGCAATATTAAATAAATGATACATAATGGAATTTATATAAGTGTCATTTGACTGTATATTTAAAGTTGGTCAACCAAACTATATCCATTTATTAAGCACCCTCCTTTGTTTTTTAATTTATTGTTTGTATATACTTTTGATTATTTTCTACTCATTCATGATACGCTGATTCATATTTCTCAATATAATAATTTTGAAAGTACCTTTCTCAAATACGGAGTATCATTTATGCGCTATCATGAATCATGACACATATTTACTTTTAAATTTTTGACTAATTTTAAACTAATTCGTGTTTCACAAAAATTGATAAGCAAAACAATATGGATAATCAACGATCATTTTTTTATACTTTATCGTGACACACTATTAAATTAATTTATCATTATTAAATTTAGTGACACATTTAATTTTCTTATATTTTATTTATGACATATTAAATTTATAATGACATTATTATTTTTTATACATATACAATGACACATTAATTTTTTATACATATATATCTAAATATTCGACATATATAATGATAATAATTAAAATTTTAAGATATCTATAGTGACACACTTAATTTAATACATTTTAATGACACAATAACTTTTTTGACATATTTTCATTTCGACACATTTATTCTTTTTAAAACATTTTGATAAATGATCGTTTTATTTAGACAAAAATTAACACACTATTAATTAATTCTACCCTTATATTTGTTATATCGTGACACTATTTTTTTTTTTTATATATTTACATACTAAATTTTACAATTTATTACAATTAATTTTTGATGAAAAAATTTTATTTATACACTTATTAAATTTCATCTTGACATACTAATTTTTTTATACATTATCTATGACACATTAAATTTAATTTTTGATGAAAAAAATTATTTATCCTTATTAAATTTATCTTGACATACTAATTTTTTTTATACATTATCTATGACACATTAAATTTAAATAGTGACACATATTTTTTTATATGCCAGGTCAAATGCAGTTCCGAAAGGCAAAAAAAAATGCCACTATACCATATTGATAGCCATCACAGAAAACATTTTGAAGGATCATAATTAAAAGAAGATACATACAATAAACCTATGATTCACCAAACCTCAAATCTAGAAGAAGATACATACTAAAAATCACTATAAAGACATGAATAAATATTGTGGACATGCATCAACTGTTTCAGATGAGTCCGATCCGGATACACGAGCGGTGATAACTAAGGAACTATATGAAGATGTTTCTTTGAAACGTTGAATATCTATTTGATAGTTTTCAAGAACCGCCATACATAACAAGATTCGAATCTGATGATCTTATAAAAGTGGCAACCGAGACGGAAAGAGTTTATATATGATTTGTGGTCTTAAAAAATTATGCCCGAGTAAGGTTCAAATCAGAAAGTATCGACTAAGGTTCGAACCTAACGGTGGCTACCTATGAAAGAATTCTTAGCGTCGATTATTAAGATGAACACGAAATATTGGCATGAACTAATGACCCGATCTCATATATTTATTTCTTTAGATGGTTTTGTAAGAATTTCATTAGGAGATGGACTAATGGAGAGTGTTATAGATTTGTCAATATGGATTTGATAGGGTTTTTTAAAAATCAAGATCTAAGAGTTTTTTTAGATCTAAGAGATTATATTGTATAGATATGAGATGAGAAGTATTTTGGTATGTGAGAGAAAATCTTGTTTGATTGTAGATGGGAGAAACATGGAGGTAGAGTCAGTTTCTAGGAGAAAATATAATGGTAATTACCAATATTACCCTTTATTTAGTTATAGTTTTGATTTAATTGAATATCCTAATATCCACATGTCATATCACTATAGGCTGCTTATCAGATTTCATTTTAAAGCCAGACACCATAACTCTCAGTAATATATATATATATATATATATATATATAAAAGGCGGTGTTGTTGTGATGTACAGTTTTAAAGTAAAATACAATAGGTAAAGTTGTGAACTATTAGATCAAATATTATGGATCAGATTCAAATATAATTAGATGGGTGGCATAATGGTAATTTATAGATAATGAATGGCTTTTGTATACTCCAAAAATTAGAGAGTGAACCTCACTGTAAATTCTCATACGTCTTTTATATTCATTTGGTTCTCTATTTTATTTTATTTTTTTCTTCTAATTATATTGAATTTTTTTTTTCTTTAAGCAAAATATTACTTTTTCCCTGTATACAAGATATAATGTTTTAATAAAACCATATGCATACAATTTGACACATTTTTAGTAAGTAGTGTCACACTAATTTCTTATTAATTTTAGTACATTTGTAATGATACATTATGTTTATCATACTAATTTTTTAATATATATTTGTTGAATCACCCTAAACAAGATTTCAAGATTTATATTCCATACGTAATGCGTAGCCTTCATTACTACTTTTACGTTTGCTTTTTGCGCCGTTTTACGTAGGCGCCCATGTTGCAGCCCTGCCTCACATAAGAAAGTGATTTTAACCAGGAGCGCCTAAGCTTTCCTCCTATAAATACTCAGAAACCCTCATTCGCGTTGGTTGTCTGTTACTCTTTCACTCACATCTCACGCCTAACCTCTCTTATTATAATGTAGCAGTGTGTGGGTAGTTGTTCATCCGCCTCTATCTCCTCTCTATCTCTTTCTATTGCTCGCACAGAAACCAAGTGACCTTATCAAGGTATCAATCGCCAAATAGTTGGGTGAATCGGTTGTTTTTTGCTGGTTTTGGTCCCACGCAGAAACAACGGTTTGATACTTTGTCTCGCTTAAAACACATTTTTACACTTTTAATCCAAGATTCTTGTCCTTTCAAGGTTTTTAGGTGTTAAATAATCGCTTTTGGCAAAAAGTTTCAAACTTTATGCGTGATAATCGCTTTTGAACTTGGTTTTTACGTGATGCTTCACGCCAGAATCGCTTTTAAGCACTTTCATCAAGTTTCACACTTTGTGTTATTTTGGTGATATTGAAGCTATTTCATCACACAAAACCGGTTTGGAAACATCTTTGGGCAAAATCACTTTATGAGTAGTACTACTCAGTAGCAAAACCCTAGTTTTCCACGCCAGAACTTCGTCCTTGGTTCGATCTTCATTTCGGTGGTTTACCTCCGTGTTTTCGCTTGGATAAGCCCGAAAATACGTCGACTTTTGATATCTTTTGCACCGTGAAGTGTAAAGATCATTTGGGATAAACCCCTAAAATTACGATAAGATAAGCCACGCCAGAAATCCCACGCTTAAGATTCATCTTACGCAGAGACCTATTCCTACGCATAGGTAATCCCACGCCTAAGTTTCACGCCTAACTCATCGCTTACGCATAACTTTAGCCTTTTCCCGCCACGCCGTAAGCTAAAACTACGCTGAACTCTCAGATCGCTTACGCCAGAACTTTGGTAATTTCTACGCATAAGTGTTATATTGCTCTCACGTGATTTCTACGCCTAAGGACACTTCATCAACAAAGGTTCATTCGACTCACAAAAGATCCATCAACACAAGTTATCAAAAAAAAAAAGATAAAAAAAAAAAAAAAAAAAAAAAAAAATTGGCGGAAAATTTGAGTAAAATTTAATTTTCGAGGAGACTAAACGCTTTTACGCGAGATTCAAATTTTGGTTTTACCGTGAAAATTTTGGTCAAAATTCAAATTTTGGGCCTAAATTAAATTTTTCGTAAAATTTGGCCAAAATTGTCATAACTCAAATTTTTCTTTCATCCTTAGAATTGAATTTTATAGTGAATTTCAAATTTTGAGAGTCAAAATTTTCAAAATTATTTTGGAGGAAATTGAAATTTATTATATCGGCCTTCGCGGCTTATATCGCCTTCGCACCTTTTCTTCTCTTTGATTCTTCTCGCAGAAAGTGAAATGGATTATGGTCATAAAGATCCATTTGTGGCATTGCAAGAAGGATTCATGGTTATATCTCGCATCAAGCCGCCGACAAGATCTAATTCTCAATATCCCGCAATGTATAAGCGCAAGAGTTTGCGACATGAAAGGAATGCTCAAATGGACGCTGAGAATGTCATAAGCATCGATCCGCTTGGAATGCGGACAAGGAGGTTGTAGCATTGAAAAGCAAGATGATGTGCAATAGATCCGGAGAAGATATCATACTTAACTACGACAATCGAGCCTAATCGTGACGTAAGAACAAATGGTCGAGGAAGATATCTTACCCACCTATGACATCGATACGTAATGTATGGTCGAGGTACAATCCATCGTTGATCATCCGTCAAGAAATGCGAGCACAACATATCGAGCAACCCGATTTCAAGAATGAAGGAGAGGTTGACCACAGTGTTGCACAATGTCCGATATAACTATCTCATGTCTCGAGCCCTTACTTGTTAACAATTCAACCTCAAACGCAAATCAAACTCTTGAATCAAATCATTCTTCTCAAAAACACCATTGCTCGGCCATAAAGATTTTTCAAAACTAGAGGCACATTGCATCTCTCTTGAACTTAAATTACAAAACAAATCTTTTTCCTCGTAACACAATGGTCGCCTTTCAAATGAACAAAGTAATCGTATGGATTTATTAATAAAAGCAAATGAGCATTTAAAGACTCAACTTCAAGCAAAGGGGCTTGCACATGTTGCTTTACAAAACAAACCGAGAAGATTCATCGACAAGAATGTGGATACTAATTTGCAAAACCAACAATCTTGGGGAAATCGCTCTAAACCAATCGAAACAATCAAGTGAGTTAGACAACCAACCGCTTCAATCAACGCTCAAAATCACAAACCACGGTTTCTCCCAAGTTGTTGAGAATAATCATTTGACAAAACCAGCTTCTCCACATTCGGGCCCAACAATAATGCTTCTGCTTCATAAACATGTTTCGTTAAACCTGCTTCATATACTTGTTTCGCATAAACCTCAACTTGTGGTCGCTTCCCTGCAAATCTAGGATTAGTTCGAACACCGTGTTCAAACTAAGCATTAAACGAAACATTCATATGATTCAAAGGACGATACAAGAACTATGATCTAGAAAAGGCTAGAAAAGGGCACTACTCCAAAAGGATGGAATCTTAGGTTCACGACCCAGTGTATCACCTTCGAGTGTACATCGAACATCGCTTGTAGTAGCAAACCAAAACCTAAGTTAACTCAAACAGCTAGAAATAAACCCGTTGATCTAAACGTAAAATTTCGTAAACCTAATAGGTGGATCCATATAGGATGCAAATTCATAGTCTTAGGTGGATTCCTACAGCAAGATACTAAGTAGTCGCACCAAAACAAGTAGGATACCAACAACATCCATCCCCGAGGGTGAAAGAAATCATCAAAATAGCATGTTCAGTGTCAAGAAGATAATTGACACTACATCTTTATGCTCTAACACTGAACCCGCTACACTGGGATCCATGTCTTTCTTCCTTGCCTCTTCTATTTTTCTATGCAGTATAATGCCTATGGATCCTACCGCAATTCAAAGATAGGACCCGCTTTCACCGCCAAAAATATCATGATTTATCACCGCTCCACCATTGTACTCAATCGTCATGAATTGAAACATTGCTTGCTCCTCCGTTAAAGATTCTCGCCAAATGTCGTGCTTCGTATGTATCGAATGCTCACGCACAACCGATTATACTCTACTTTCATAACCGAATCTACAACAACAACCGAATCTTCTATAATGTAAGATCAACTCGCCTCAACAATAATGACATAAATGATGATCAACATAATGAATGTAGATGTTTTATCGCAGCTGACTCTCTCAAATATTTTGGTACTTCACACTTGTTCGATCAATCGACATACATGGTTTCACTGCCTCTTATATACATGGTTTCATTGCCTTCAATTCATCATCAACATACGGGTGTATGATTCCAATCATTGAAAACATCGATGGGAGAGAGTGTAGTGGTCATTGCTTCCTTGTTCTTCTACATGCTTCTTTGCGAAACCCAATGCCTTCTTGAATTTCTTCAATTGAAGGAAGAAATAAGACGATCCGTGGCTCAAACGCCTCATTTTGGTGTTATCGCCTCAATTTCACGGGTGATCTGTGTGAAGTTACCCAAATTTGATGTTATGATACCTCAACATTCTGTGGAAAGTCGATCATTTCGCCTTCGTGGTTTGTTTGTGTGATGTGTCTACATACGTGAGAAGATCTTGTTGATTTCTGCATGTTACCTCGAACGGATCTTCCGCAATTAGTCGATTTTCTTTGTGTGGTTTATCGCTCATCTACAAATTCACAGACATCGAAACCTTCAAAAGTTAGAGGAAATGTAGACTTCATCAAAGTTTCAAATCATAAAGACGCTTGTCACTTAGCGGAAGTCGATTCAAACTTTCACAATGGCTTCGAGTATAATACTTAGAACCCGTCACAACCGCTTAAACTTCCTCAACCCCATCATCACCGAACAAAGCCCCCACCAACTCGGCCAACAAATGGAAAAGTTATTTGCCCTCCTGCTCCGTGACGATATTGATGAACGCCCGTCCGTGTATCCGCTGCTCACCGCACAACCCGATAATATTCCTATACCGATATATACCACAACAACCATCATGAAGATGCACCCACACCACTGACTCCAACACAACAGCTTGAACATACCGCTCCAACAATGATGAACCTACCGATGATATTCGAATGAAGTACCCCACCGCAGATTTTGATCCAAATGCTCTTCAACCCGCTTGCTAATGAGATCGCCGCACTGATGTTGCGGAATCTTCAACAAACCATTTGAACCTCGAACTGCAGACAATGTATACCAACATCAACCTCTACACATAGATGGACAAAAGACCATCCTCTCGCAACATTATTGGCAACCCAAATCAACCAACCGTTATTTAGACAACGTTTCACTGGGATGGTGAACATTGCATTTATGCACTCACCGCTCCGCTAATCAACCTAAAACATTAAAGACGCAATGACAAAAGACAACTGATTGAATCCATGCAGGAAGAACTCAACCAATTCAAACGCCTTAAAGTATGGGAATTGGGTTGAAAGACCAACAGAGTCTACGCTATTGGTTTAAAATGGATTTGGAAAACAAATTGATGTCAAGGAATGTTATCCAAACAAGTCACGGCTAGTTGCTAGGGTTATCGCTGTGAAGAGGGAATAGACTTTGAAGAATCTTTTGCCCGGCTGCTCGCCTCGAGGTCGTTTTGATATTTCGCTCGCACTCATATGAATATGACGGCTCATGTCAAAACCATGCTTCTCAATGGACAACTTAAAGAAACGGTCTATGTCACCAACCGATGGATTCGCTGATCCCGAGTTCCCAACCATGTCTACAAACCGAACAAAGCTCTTATGGTCTCAAACAAGCCCTGCATGGTACGATAAGCTATCATCTTTCCTCATTTCCAATAATTTCACCAAAGGCTCGTTGACCCAACTCTTTTATACAATATCACGGGCACATATCTTAATTGTTCAAATTTACGGATGACATCATTTTGGGTCTACACATAAAAGTTTTCAATCGCTTTGCAAAACTAATGAAGAAAAATTTTGAAATGTCCATGATGGGTGAACTTACATTCTTTCTAGGACCGCAATTCATCAATCACCCCGGTATTTTCGAGTCACCAAATATGCCCTTGAATTGTTAAACAAATTTGAATGAAAACCGTGATACTTATGCCACACCAATGACTCATACCAAGAAGTTAGATGCGGATTTACATGGGAAATTAGTCGACACTACCAAATACCGGGCATTATCGGGTCCCTCATGTATCTAACAACAGCGACCGATATTGTCTTTGCCGCTTATCTATGCTCCCGCTTATCGTCATGACTAACCGAAACCCACCTCTCGAGGCTAAACGAATCCTCCGACATCAAGGGAACCATTAACTGGGGATCCGTATCCGGGATTCTCGGTTTTGAACTAATCGCCAGACGCCGACCACGCAGGATGCTTAGACTCAAGGAAAAGTACTCGTGAGCTCTACAATTTCGGTGATAAACTAGTGTCTTGGCAACAAAGAAGGGTGATTGTACATCGTTGTCATCAACCGGGCAGTAATATGTAGCCAAGTCCGCCGCTGTTGTGCTCAAGTCATTCGATGAGAACACAACTCAAAGACTATGGTTACGATTTGATGTATCTCGATGTATCATGACAATCGGAGTGCCATTGCAATCTGCAACCCGCCAACACTCAAATCAAAGCACATCGACCACGCTATCATTTCATCAAGGACCACGCGAACAGGTACCGCTGAATTATACTTTGTGGTATCGAATACCAATCGCGATCCGCTCACCAAAGCCTTGCCTCCCGCTAGGTTTAATGAGTTGGTCCACCGATTGGTATGAGGTGTTTGACTCAAGAGGAATTGATGACCTCTCACAACAGCCTTAAAACCCGCAAACACCAAAACATCTTTGTAAATAAATTTTTCAAAACAAAATACAAAAATATAAAATCCGATAAAACAACAAAATATTCTCCTAATCTATCTTTCTTTCAACATGGCAAGTATATTTTTCCACAACACTTTAATCTTTCAAAATTCGTAATTTTCCGATCAAGTGTCGAGGGGAGAAAATAATTTTTAACTGCTTCAAAACATCCGCAGTACTTGCATGTTATCATATCTCGCTGATTCTCATATAAATGGTGGTACATTTTCTCGTTCAAAGACACCCTGACTTAAATTAATAACCTTTCATTATTTTCTCAAGTCGAGGGGAGGTCGTCATGTTTCTTTCCTAAATTCTTCGCTTGGTAACCAAAATGGAAGTTAAATGGCTTTGTTTGTAAAAGGAAAAGTGAGGGACCAAAACTGCCAAAATGATAAAAGCCATTTTAATAAAATACACCTCCACCTAACTTACAACTCACATTTATTATCATCAAACCAATCCTACGCCTAAAATTCGCCATCAAACTGTGGTTTCGCATCTTCAATTTGTAAGTGTTTTTGTGTTCCTAACAAGATTACAAACAATGGTTTCAAATCGTTTTAAATGTTAACGGTTAGATATTAACCTATGGTCGATCTTGTGTTCTACGCGATGCGTATGAACACATAATCTTGTTTATGTGTTTGTGGTTAAACGATAGTGTCAAAATGTTTTAACAACATCAATGATACTTTTTCTATCCTCAAAACGAACCTGCATTCACGAATTAAATGAGTTTGAAAAGTGGTTTATGCGGGTTTTGGGTATTTTCAAATGTGAATGTTTTGGTCAAAAAGATTGTTGGGTTATGTTCTTATGATGATGAATTGATGATTTCTTGCTTTATAACCACCCGTAAACTCCAAATCATCAACAATTTGGAATTAGGTTTAAAGTTCTTAAGTTTGGGTATTTTTGATTCACCATGAATTGGTGTTATAACTTGGCATATAGACTTCCCAAACACTCTTAAACTACCGTAAAAGTTTGGTGCATATTCCATGGTTAGATCTCATATCGCCAGAGATTTAGGGTTTAGACTACGATATGTAGTTCTACGCAGAATCAAGTAAAATGTACAAATATGTTTTGATCCATTAAAATGAATATTATGTGTTTAACTTTGATGATATGATGTTTTATTTCGTGCTTGCTACACTTAATATTCGTAATCAAGGTTGTTGTTAATCTACGATAAGGATCACCCACGCGTAGCTTGTTATGCGAAGATTAGTCTTACGCCAGCTTCTACGCATAAGGTTCTACATATGGGACCACGGTATCCCGTGAAGGATATGCGAACAATGACCTCACGCATAAGGTCAACTTCACGAGTAACCCACGCGTAAGGTTAATATATGCCTGCATAAGCTCCACGTAAGGTCTTTTCCCACGCTGTAATACTTCACGCGTAAGTTAGATCCCACGCTGTAAGTCTACGCCACGCATATATCATTCCCCGCTCACGATAACTTTACCAATCCTACGATAAGCCGAGATCATACCTTCGCTATGAATTGTTACGTGTACAAACTTGTAAATAAACCAATCATATCATCACGAATCCAAAATGTCACTAATAAACTTAAATCGTTTGATATGTTGTGAACAATATGTGATAAAATAAACTTTAAAACTTAAAGTTAACTAACTCACTAAACATTTCACGACATCATTGAACTATTGAACATACAAGGACTTAGGACTCAGAATAATCATTGACACTGTATATTCAATAACTAGACAATAAGACCTTCCGTTGACTAACATTATGTCTTTCAATATGTTGGTTCTTTGGCTAATGTTATTTCGCATCACGACATGGTCAACAAATGAATGTAGATGCACCGACGCCTTCCATTGCCGATATCTATCCTCATGGCTATCCAATGAAGATAGGAAAGAACAATCTCCGTGTTGACTTTGACACCCTCACTTGCTCGAATCTTCGTGTTTAATTGCTATTGACATTCGAGGACTCATCCGTGACGTAACATGCTTACTCACCGCAATCGTCCCCCGAGATCTACATCCAACAGCCTGAACACTATGGAAAGGGTCAAAGGACAACCACCGCGACGGTAACTCGAATAACAAACAAGTCACCATTACACCGCCGACTTAAGGGTTGTTCTCCTAATTCTCAAGTCGATCCAACCAAACTATATGCCTCACCAACAAGAGCTCACTCTCCAATTTTAATCGATATCGGTTATGACGAGGCTACAGGAGTAATCACCAAGCATTCTTATGTAGAGCTTAAGAGTATTCTCAACCTCGAGAACTCTCTACATGATCATCACCAAGTCTGCTTCTCGGTCGCGACAATGGCCATGAGCACCCTAAGCTCATGGAATTGCAAATATTCGGCATTGGTCAACAGAAACACATCGCTATCGAAGCTCGATTTGGGATGACATGATGTCATTTCTCAACAAACTTGGCTCAAAGATTCCTACATCGATATACTAAATTGTTGATCCAGAGCACTGGACTTCATCCCGACATTCCCAAGAGGCTCAATGACCCCGACAATCACGACATGTCGACGGAACCTATTCTATCCGCCGTAATCAAGGAAACGCCTACAAAGAAACAAGGTGTCAGGCCGCTGATTTTTTCTAATCAAGATGTCGAAAGCTCGAATCGCATTTAAAGGTATCCGAAGCAACTCGACAAGGCAAAGTTGGTCATCTCGACGAAAAATCTTCCGAACACCCGTAAGGAGAACCGTAAAAGGAAGTGCCGAAGTGTCACAAGTTCGGATAGTCGAGGAATGTTCCAAAGAAGAAACCTATTCCAAAGAGGAAACCTACCACTAAGAAGAAAGTTCCTTCTCGTGAAGCCACCCGATCCTTTCACTGAATCAAGAAGATGCCAGGGACGAGGACTCGATGCTATCGACAGATGAAGAGATCACATACTCAAACCGCAAAGGATGTTAATCCCTCAAGAGCAAAACCTCCAAGTCCTCCACTGTCCAAGAAAAAGGGAAGACTCAAAGAATTGTACCCTATGATGAGAGCTCGATGAAGAAGAAGAAGAGCAACCGGATAAATCATACAGAAGAAGTTCAAAATCGTCCGACATCGCCAAAAGGTCAAGAATTTGCTAAAGATCAAATGGGTGGCCCCGAGGATCAAGTGGTGTCGCCACCTCTCCGTAGATTCTCGATGCGTTAATCGACCCGATAAGGATCCGTGCCACCACTCTTGTGCAACAACAAAAGCCTCGTAGAGGATACTATTGTGTATGATTTTGAGAAACCGGAAACCGAGAAAGAAAAGTCTAGAGATGACGAGGATGATTATACAAAGTTTCTTCTAGATAAATTCCAACACACTCAAAGGAGAAAACCTCGTAACTCCTAAGGACATGAAGTCTCCTCATGTCTCCTCATCATCGACTCTTCATCTCATTCATCACAACCACCATCAACGAAGTCAACCAGATCATCATCCAAATCTGAAGAAACCACCTAAATCTTGGATTTCTCAGACTATAAAAGATTGTGAAAGTCATTCAACAAGTCGAAAGAAGGACATACTTTACGTAAAACTCGAATTGGTTTGTCACCAAATTCAAGACTTAAATGATAAGAAAGACAAGATGGAGAAAGAAAGGAATTTGTTCGTAAGTTCATGAAGAGTCATCGTAAAGAGGAACTCGAACGAAATGATCAAGGTTACACTAACAAGTACCTTCTGGATATCGCTCCTAAAGTCCAAAAGGAACCTGAGAAGACAAAGAAGAGATCATACCCACAAGTTTCTTCTCAACACCGCCCTGTGTGACTAGAGAAGTATTTTCCGCATAACTCACCCTTACATCGCCGCATTGGTTAAACATACAATGGCCAAAGAAGCCGATCTCTCTCGAACTGAAAGTTAATCGCTAAACTAGTGATGCAAATGTCAAAGCGATCCGAAAGTTTACTCGATGAAGCTAAATTTTTCAAGGTCTACTTGCTTTTCAACCGCATCATCATGCAAGGAGTCACCGATCAACCCAAACGACCAAGAGATGACGATGATAAGGATAAAGACTCGCACCAAAACGCCGTAAGGGCCTGTAAATCTACTTTGATGCCACCTCCACCACCACGGACTTCTTCTCAACAAAGTCTCCTCCACCTCGCCTTCATCGATAAACCCGGACGATTCCGAGTTACCACCGACTCATAAAACAGTGATTACTTGAGTATACGGGTGGTGACGATGAAGAGGTCCTTGAGCCCCGACAACAACCCACCTCACCCAAACAAGTGCGAAACCAAGATCATCATCAAGGCCTTCCAAAGAAGAAAAGACGACTCACCGAGTCGTATCATGGCTAGATGACGATAAAACCAAGAGTTTGAATGGTTCTCCACACTTGTCAATCAAACTCCTACCCGATGAAGGTCAAGAATTAGTAGATGGTTCTACATTGAGCACGCAAAACTTCGCAAGAAAAGTTCCATGTGAAGAAAATGACGAACTGAGTTGAAGTTAATCAAGAATGAAGCATTTCAACTTCTACAAGACAACCCGAAGCGCCTCGAGGTCGAATATCATCTTGAGAACATCGCCGAGCTATGTCTAACAACATGGATTGGCTCAATCCGAAGCAAACATTGACTTCACACAAAGGGACAACCTCCATACTACACCGATCGACCAAACCCCACCGACCATTGGCCAAACAGACGAACCACGGATTCCTTCCGATACTTTTTAACAGAGACCGATTTTCTTACACGGCAATATGGTTCGCGAAAATACGCTACATCATTGACTCTTCCATTCCCAACGGCTATTTACTCAAACCGCATAGCTATCGAGGAACGTAAATCACTTGTTTTCCGACAACGCAAGCATACAACCAAGATGCATTGTATGGGATTCATCATTGGCCCGAACGTCAAGAATCTACTACGTGTTCGCCCGGTTCAAGTCTCAACATGCGCAGTATAGTTCTAAGGACATCGCGCCATCAAACACATTGATCTCAAGTCTCAGTGGACTACACATTCTTGAAGAATATCATAGTCAAACGACAAGATGAATCGGACTATGGATTCTCCGAGGTCGACTTTGAGAACTTGTCCTCAACGACATCAAGACATGTATCTTGCCAAAGTATGTGGTCGATGAGACAATTCTCGATCAAGTTCAACGTGAATTTATCAAGTCGGGCTCATCTTCATTAGACGCATCGTGATCAAAGAACGTGTTGAAGATATCCGATGGTCGTTGAATCTTATCGACGCCGTCAACCTCACTCCTCCAACGCCACTCTTCCCGATCTCAACCAAATTATCTCAATATACACTCATCAAGAAACCTTTCGCTGTTTACTATAGTGAACTTCAAAGAAACCGCTTAATGGCGCAGTGAGCTTCAAGTTCGGGATCATACCTGAAGTCGGTTAGGATGGATTACGCATGTTGAAGGATATACCCTGAAAGTCGGGTCTCCTGCCACTGGAACCTCGTGAAAGGAGGGATGTGAGACGATCATCACCATGATTGATGAACGGTTGTTTAGAAGGATCGCCTGCACGACCGGAGAGCTATGTGGTGGTCGACCTAGAGAAACATCACCGCTTTCAACGCCTGCAAGACTCTTAGAATATCACCGCACTTCCGGTACCCTTGAATTGCTTCCTTCATATAATTTTGGATGTGTGATTATATATGTCTAATGGCTTATGCACATAATAAAGGTACAACCCGTAATTGTCAAGAAAGGACCTCGTGGTACGCCTCAATGCCACAATCCTTATAAAAGGAGCGAAAGCTTTATTTTGAGTAAAACCTATCAAACCTTTCATTTTTCAAGGTTTTGCTCAAAAGACAAGTACTTCCCCATATGATTTTAAAACCTCAACCGCTTATATCACTAGTTGAGGGGAGTATTTGAATTATAACTTTGTTCACAAATTGTTCACAAGTGGTCACTCTTCCCGCAACACTAAAATGGTCATATTTATTTCAAACGCTTCAAAATAACATTATTATATGCCATTTTGAGGGGAGAAAATTGTGTGATAAGAAATATGTTGTGCAAAATGCAAATGAATCTATGCACCCCGACTTAACCAACGAATCGACGATACTAAACTGCTTTGTAACTCGAAAAGACTTGTCCCGACGGTAATAATTTCATGCTAGTTCGCTAGTAATGTAAACGTGTCTCGCAAAGGACTTGTCCAAGTAGAAAGTACCATTCGAGAAACTTTTGATAGACATGAACTCGACGGGTTTGACAACCTTCCAAGGTTCGCTCTACACCTTCAAGGTAGTTATTAGAGCTAGTTGTCACCTAAAAGTCGACAATGTAACTCTTTATTAATATCAAAACTACCATATACAGTTCATGTTTGTAAAGCTTTATAACAATTTGTTTAACTTTTATGAGCCTTTACAGAAGTGAAACACAAGTTAACAAGATTAATGCACAAACTAGAAATGTTGGTGCACACAAAATATTGATCAAAACAAAAAACTTTATACAATTTTAGATCTGGTCCAGATCGGACCATGGTTGTTGCCGGTTAAAGATTGGACCATGGGAGGGTTATTGTAAGAACTTTCTTAAAGTTATAAAAGTAAGAACTAGTTTGGACCATTGGATCGTTTAATTGAGATTAGATGAAAATAGTATTAAATAAGTGACATTATAGTTATTAAATAGAGTGTCAAGGGTATTTTAGAGAATTCAAGTACAAATTGATTATTAACATTTTTTGAATTAATTTTTCTACATTTTATTTAGCAGCCATTTTTAAATAAGTGATACATATTTATTTATAAAAAAAATTAACAACCTTTTTTAATTTTTGATAGTCAACGTTAACCTTTTTTTTTTTTTTTTTTTTTTTTTTTTTTTTTACCTTTTTAATGCTAATTCACGAAACCTTTTTTCTCATCATTTTCCATTTTGATAGTTTACCAAAAAAAAGGATAAACAAACCCCCCGTACAAGAATATAAGTATCATACACGACTGATACAATGATACAACCGAACCCGTACACAACTGATACAACGATACATCCGATACATTAATTGTTTCATTTACCATGTACACACAGCCCGTACACAACTGATACAACTACTAAAAAAAGTCAAAATGTACAACATGCACAACTGATACAATGATACAACCTGCAACGAACTCGTACACAACCACGAGAATGTATCAGCTGCTACAATCGAACCCGTACACAACCTACAGCAGAACCCGTACACAACCACAAGAATGCATCACCTGCTACAACCGAACCTGTACACAACCTACAACCAAACCCGTACACAGACACGATTGTATCACCTGCTACAAAACACAAAATCAATACCCGAACACGTACACAACCACAAGAATGTATCACCTGCTAAAATCGAACGCAGATCGAAACATAACACATATTGAAAACTATTCGACCAACTGTAAAAACCCTATCTATCATCTCTTGAAAACCACTCCAGTAGCTTTTTTCAAAAAAGAAATAACCCTATCAAAAAGAAATAACACCATCCAAACAACCCCAAATCATACGAATTCCATCTAAACTGTTAGTTTTCAAGTAAAAACTAAAAAAAAAATGTTTTCAAAATTAATGACTCATACCTGTAACAACATCATACCTGTGTTCGATTTCGCCGCCGGAAAAAAATAACCGGATCTGTAATTTAAAAAAAAAAAAAAAAAAAAAAAACTTCTAACGAAATAACCCAAATCGGTTTGTATAAAGATCTGGTGGTCGCTAGGGGTTTCGTGGCGGTGACGGCAACTAAGGCTCCAAGGTACGGTGACTATAGTTTAGGAGACAGCAGCGATTTAGATCTGACGACAATGGCGGTTTAGAAACCCAGCGGATGGAGTATTTTAATGGTGACTATGGTATGTTTTTGATGAGCCAAAATCTGGAAAAATCCGGCCAAGAAGCGCCATGGATACAAGCCAACATGTGGTGTTTGTGTTGTGTTTTTTTGTGATGAATTAGTGTTGTGTTTTTTCTGGTATGGATTGGTGGAAAGTTTATACAAGCCTAACTTTTTTTTTTTTTTTTTTGTTACGAATCAGTGGAGAATGAAATCAAGATGGAGGCTAATGAAATAAATTTATGGTGTTATGATTATAAGAGAGAAGAGTGGAGGTTTGGTTATGTAGGATAAGTTAAAATGAGAAAATGCAAAATACCTATATTACCTTTTTAGCTACATATTTAATTTTTATTTTTATTAATACTCAAAATCCACTTGTCATTCATTCATTGGGTTCTTACTTTTATAACTTTAAAAAAGTTCTCATTTGATCTCAATTCTATATATATATATATATATATATATATATATATATATATATATATATATATATATATATATATATATATATATATATATATATATATATATATATATATATATAAAGTTCTTTTAGAACCAAATAAAATGTGAGAACCGCGAGAACCATCGCTAGCCTTTGATCAAAATAATCAATGGATGAAAATGAGATGGCATTATGGTAAATAAGAAGAATTTCGTCTAATATTATTTATTAAGTTAAAGGGCAATTATAAAATTCCATCAAACATAGCCAACACACAAAATTTTGTCTCAGTTACAAATCTCCTTCCACGTTGCACTCTTATCATTTCTCAGATCCCTCTCTCACTTTCCCACTCAAACCTCTCTTCCAACCCTAATCCTAAGCCGCCATTACCATAAATTCCAAAAGAAAATTGTTTTGTATGATGTTTCATCTATTGTTTATAAGATCTATCATGAATGTGTGATTAAGATATTCAAATAATTTTGTTGAGGTACCCTTCAATCCTTTCTCTGATCTAAACGATTTCACAAATAACCGCCGCTCATACGTTGTCGATGACCTATGGCGTTTTCCATCTCAGTTAACCTTCTAACTTATCAATGATGCCCTTTTAAATAATGGTTGGACACCATGTTTCAAGATATGTTATTCGCTTATTGATGTGGTTCAACAACTATCATCCACGTGATTTTAAGGCTATATTTTTTTAAACTACCAATGTTAGTCCATGTGGTGGCAAATATTATGTGGTTCTTTAATCTATGTTTCAAGATTGTCAAAGGTTACACTTTTCTTTTTTATATACGTTTGCAAAGTTCTTTTTATTTTATACTTATTTTTTCTTTATATGTGATTGACTTTTTGGTTCTTTATACGTGACTCACTTTTTGGTGAAGCACGAGGTTTCGAGCCCGCACGTTGCCGCGGGTGTTCTCGCTAGTTTAGATCTCAAATATCATTGCAAACCTTCATCATTTCAAACCTTCGTATCTACTAACAATGCGATCACATCATTCAAGAGTTCAACTTAAAAGCTTTAATTCGATTCAGTCAGAAGCAAAATTAAAAGAAATAAATCATGAAGATACCTTCGATGATGATGATCCCAAATCTGGTATCTTTTTCCAGTGGATTAGATAGAACTTGGGAGAGTATTTGGTAGAGGATGTGGTGATAAAAGTATGTGTGTTAATGGATAATTCTGTAGAGAAAATAAGGTAGTACTGAGATCGGGTCGGTTCTAAAAGGCCTGGTAAAAATAGCCAAAAAAAAGTTCCTCTATTCATCCCTACTTTCTCTCTCTCTGATTACAACACATCAAACACGTCTTATCTTAAAAAAAAACACACTATTTTCAGTATCTGTTAAACTTAAACCTATGATTATTTACCTTTGATTTGCGTAGTGATTCCAAGCTTCTTCTTCTTTCTTTTGTTTCGATTGTGCGAGATTTAATTCAACATAGGGCTTTCTCCATGATAAAAAGCCGGGACGAAGGTGCGGCATGATGGGAACTAATAGGACCTAGAACACGAAAGATTTCAGATTAAAGGTATTTATAGATTTTGGGCCGGTTTGTAAATTAGGGTTTATGTAAGTGATCCAAATAAATGTAAAATAGTCATTTTAAATTTTTCTTTCTTTTTTTTCACGCCATCATTATTAGCCTTGAACATTCCACTTATTTAGTTACTTCAACAATGGAAGATACCATAATAGAAGAAAGATCAGAGCTCATAATATTAAATAAAGGCTCATCTTTTTATAAAAAGATTCAAACTTTAAGATCATATAAACAAAACCGAAATTAAATCAATACCTTGTTTATGTTACCGATTTGTAGAAAACACTGCGATCGATATGTTTGTTGGATATTTCCGGTTAACCGGATATATGATGTATTCTCTAGTTTGACGGGAAGAAGAATCTGGAAGGGAGAAAAAAAATAATGTGTGTGTTTAATTGATCGTTGACATTAATGGGCCTCCACCCAGATCTAAGATGAAAAGGAGACCGTTAAAAAAGCCATGTATTTTTTTTGCCAATTGTCCACTGTAGTCGTTCATATGACCGTAAAACATGTTCTTTAAAAGTGTCTTTTAATGGGTTTAGAACCCCTGAAAAAGGTTGGAAAGATTGGGTGAATAGTATGTGTTTACTTCAAAAATTCACGCGGCAAAACCCAGGAATATATAATGTTGTTTTAAACTCATCTTATGAAATCATTAAATATGTATAACTTGCGTAGCACAGAATAAGAGTATCTTCATATGCAAACACGGGATAATTTTTGTTTCAGATTGACACAAAAGAACAGAATGTTTTCGCGCAAATTCCTGCGCCTAGAAAGGCATAAACAAGCCTGCTAATTATTGCACCAAACACATGTTTAACTGCAAGTTTGCAGTCCACCAAACAGAAAAACATTTGCATAAAACACATCCGGAATGATATGCAAAACAGCACTTGCAGGTTACAGTGGCAATACGATATGTAGCTTATTGTTACAGTTTTATTTAAAGGCATCTAAGCCATTGAGAAAGAACCAAGACAAATCAGATTTGAGCGACAGTAAATTTGCTGTCCCTTTTTCCTTTTGAGCCATTCTGGTTTGCAGTTTTGGGCATGGCATCGTCATTTTGTTGAGCAACTTTTTTTGGAGCTTTAATCTTCCTAACGTCTTCTTTTTTATATCCTGAACCATAATAACCAGGCGGAAAGTAGCTGCTCCATTCCATCGAAAGGTCCGCGGCTGGTGAGCTTGATTCAGTGCCTGAAATGTCCATGGTAGCTGCACATTTAAAAAATGAAAAAGTTAGTACATCTGGTAATGGTGTGCTTGGCTAATATCAGTATTCAGATGAAAAAGGAAAACTTTTTTTGCTGCCAAAATCCATGATGTGGTTTGTTTAAATTATCGTTTGGTAAATCAATGGGTTTGGGGGCTGCTTTTATAGGTGGAATATGAATATGTGCAGCCAATGTGCATGTTTAAAAAAGTGACCACCTGATTAAAGTAGTCACTGCATACACATGCATACAGTATTGATGTCATTAAAGCAGAGGCTATCCATGTTTCTTTTGTATTTTTCTGTATCAGCAGTCATTAGTACTGGAATACGCACACCTGTGCAGCCCATGCTTGAAGGAAAAACAGTGAACCAAAGCTCCATATTTCATTAAAAAAAAAAGTCACCACACATGAATGATGGTCGCAACATTACGGTAGGTCAGCTTTTGGTAAACGGGTATGACAATAATACGTAGTCAATAGAATAACATGCAGCCATTACAACGATTTCATTTCTGAACAGTTAAGTGCACAGTGAATTGCAAACAATGGTGTTGAATGTTTTTTCTAGCTGGAATTTTAAATGAAAATGTAGTTTATGAGTGGGATATGTGCAGTCAATCTGTAAGTTTCAAAAGCTGCATGGTTCATTAAAATAGTCAATATATAGCCTGTTCATGTCACTAAAGCATAAAACATAGATTTTATATCTCAGTTTTTTTGCGTCAGCATATTCTGACACTGGGATATGCACAGATGTGCAGTCTATGCCTAAAGAAAAAAACAGTGAACTATAGGTTTTTATTTGACTAAAAAAACAGATGCCACATGTGGATGGTGATAGTGATTACCTGAACTGCAATGTCAGCAATGCTGGCTTTTTTTAGATGATCCCCAACTGGTGTATAAAGGTGTGACCAAAAGAAACCAAAACCTGAAGGCAAATTTAGAATTGTTAATCAGAATTTACAACCATAATGGTTTTAGTTAGATGCCACAAATATAAGTGTAAGAGCAATATTAAGATGGCTATATAAACTTGTAAGTACCGTGCGTATTTGTTAGTGTTGCAAACTTCAACAATGGCTAATTTAACATATCTCTGGCCCCCTGCTTTCGTTCATTTTAACTTTTAAATTGATGCCACTTAGTCGCCAAACGATGGCGAGAAGCTGTGATAGAGTCATTCTCGTGCTACCACATAAACACCGCTATATTTAGAAACTGATTTGATCTAACTGGCGTATAAAAATGAAGCATCAAGTAGTGTGTAACAAAGACCAAACCTTATTGTTGATGCAGCAGAACATACGGAGCTCGTCATGACATGCAAAAGATTATAAGTGTAATTAGCAAAACATGTATTGAAATCCATAAGTAAGTATCACAAAATTTCATGAATTCTGGTCATAGCCATATAACAAAAGGAAGTATAAAAATGCATCTACTTTACTTTACCGTAAGTTATGTGGTGGGTTGTTTAGTAATATTTCATTGGACTAATAAGTAATGGTATACTGTACTAGTTTGGTTACACTAAATTATTGCCACAGTTTTTTTCTTTGCCTATATAAGGTGTTTTCTTTGTGGCTTCACATAGCTACCTTTGCACCTTGTGGGTTTTTTTAAAAATCTGGTAAAAAATGGCTCACACCCCAAACTTGAATCAACTGAAAGAAGCATGTGGCTCTAATGAAGTCCACAATGCTTTTAAGTTCCTGTTTTTACAGGAGCAAGGTGAAAATGAGGGGTTCATCATGCTGCTTGGAGAGAAATGCGATGATGTTCGCCGTCGACTTGGGATCAGGACTGAATTGTTGTAGGAGGGACGCTGGTTGAGTGGTGATGATCATGCTGCGAGTGACGCTGTTGAATGCTTGGAGGAGGCGCAGGATGTGGACCATCGATTCTTCTTTGCCGATTCGTGTCCTTGATCCGCTAGGGAATCACGTATCGAGAAAAGGCATCATATGTTTACAATGGAATTGTATGATTAGGGTAGCATCCTCTGTGTGTCTGTGATGGATTGTTTCATGGTCTTTATGTTTAATGGTATGGTGTTATGTCTTAGATTAACAGGGTGTTGTTAATCTTTGGTGGTATGGTTGTAACTTATGTCGAATATGAATAAAAGTTACGTTCGTTTGTGCTCCAACAATTTTGTAGATGTGTCTTTTCTTATGTGGTGTAGAAAAGCAATGACATGACTGACTCAGTTGTGTTTTAGTTGGAAAAGCTATGTCAGTTTGTGGTTTAATAATTTTGTTGATACATATGTAATGGAGAAAAGCAATGATATGGTTAGGTCACCTGTCCTTTATCTGGACAATGTGTGGAGGGTTTACTGATTGGATTTAACATGAATGTGTATTATCAATTAACAAAATAATTCTTAAGCTGTGCATGTGTATCGTATTTTACTACTAAAAGTATCAAACATTATTTAAAATTCAGAAAATGGTTAATCCTTTAAATAAAGGTCGAGCGGAAAAACAAATCATGGCAAAATTTGATGGGTGCTGGTCATAAATAGACATTGAAAAGGAGCATTATAACGCACTCATTGATCATGATCATTGGTATGAACACATTTTCAAAACAGATTAATCACCTCAGCAGCGAAAGACCTTGCTATGTGATAAGGCAGAGCATGTGCAAGAAGCATCCCTATGTGAGAATTTTCAGTCAGCTGAAAAAATCTTAGTACCCTCAGGTTCAGAACCAATGTCAGCCGCCTTGATCGATGAGCACTTATTGCCATTCATGGCACAACAGATAGTGCCTTCCTGAATTTTAAAAAAAGAAACAGCACAATCATCCAAAAAATCATGCAACAAACTTAACATGGTATGATAAGACAATGACACAGTGATAAACACCTAACAATTGTCAGTCTTGCCAATTATAGGATAATGCTATACATGAGAATCAACTTACTATGTTAAACAGGTGATCCAATACATATTTCTAAGAACGACATTATTCTTTCTGTTTTCTCCGCCTTCCTGCAACAAAAAAGGGAGCATAAACTTTTATCCATATCACGCATTATATATTCATATGCGAAAGCTGTGATGTAACAACACATATCAACTGACAAAGTATAGACTGTTCGGCCACCTACAATGTAGGTTTGTTGATTGAATGGCATACCAGATCTAGGATGATCTATAAATTTGACAAACGATCCTACGTTTGACGTGCCATTCAATAAACAAAGCTGGATTGCAAGCGAACAAATTATCTTAACTTGTTTGAGCGTCATGCATTTAAGCTATATCAGTTTTTATTCCCTATGTACAATGGTTTAATTTTGTAACATATATGTTTTTAGTTTTCACCATTTTGTCTCCTTTTTTTTTATTTCATCTGTTTTTTTTTCGGCTCGCTATTTTATATCTAGAAATATCTTTTTTTGTTAATCTGTTTTTTTTGCTACCTTTTTTTTTAAAAGACGAAATTTCTTTGTTTTGGCAGTTCATATGTGAAAAGATGGTAACCAAGGCAAAAGATGCCTAATTGATTGTTGTTTATAAGGAATCAAAAGTCATGATTACTTCCTACTGCATTTGCAGGCTATATAGTGGTAGTCAAAACAAAAGTCTAATAAGCATGTGCTATTACATCATAGCAATAATAACCAACCCATAATTTGCTCTTTAAAAGACACACATACCATCCCAAAAACACACACAAAAGAAAATCTGGCCCAAACCTTAAATAAAAAACACGTGAAGGAAAAAATAAATATGAACACACCTATGCCTTTTTGCGAAGACCTTGCTGCTGCGGCTAGATCTAGCTTTGTGATGGATATGATGGTTGTTCAATTTGGAAGAGAGGTGAGGACAACCATGGCAGATGAAGCAGAACTGCTGAAAAAGGTTCAGGAGATTAGGGCTCGTGTAGCAGAGCGGGAATATGTGATAGGAGAGTTGGAACTCTTGTATCCATTTGATTCCTCTGTGTAAAGCATCTCAGAGCTCAAAAAGTTGCAGACCAAAGATTTAAACGAAGCTGCAGAGTTCCTGGACAATGCGACGAAGAAGCAAAAGCGAGCACATGAGCTTTCGTCATTTATCGAGAAGTTGAAGGGAATGGTGTATTGACATCCTTAGTTGTCCTGCTCCATAAGTGGTCAGGCACGGTCGTAGTGCAATCCGCAACATGTTAAAATAACTTTATTGTTAGTGTATGAGCAACTAAGTTAAATATTAAAAGTTTCAAAATTATGTCATCTGAACTTGCAGCTTAAATGTAAAGGGTGGATGAATGCAAAGCAAAATACCAAACATAATGTATAGTATACTCATACTTTACCTGCGCCACGTTACTGGGATAAACTAACCAGCTAGCTATACCGGTGTGCCTTCACCCTGCATCTTATATGTAACAGCTAAGATGGTGTTTCGCATTTGCCTCATCATGTTCATAAGCAGGGTTGGCTGCATTGAAGTTAAAAAAAAAAAAAAAAAAAAAAAAAAAGAAGAGAAAAACATGTAAAAAACACAGCTGTTTTAAAAACCATTGTAAATTCAGGCAGAAAGAATTCCCCATCGCCGCATAGAGTCCACTGATATGATCATGTTTGCCTGAATCTACGTGAGTCCTTGTAACCTGCACGCGCCGGTTTTCCAACAGGAGCCAGAAGAAAACGGCTGATATTAGCATTCACATGTTCGCACGGTAAACATGACATTGAGTATAAGCATACCTAGAATGAGGAAAAAAACAACAAAAAGAGAGCCAACCTTTGCGAATAACCAGATATGCAGTGCAGGGTAACTGAGTTTGCTGCCATCTGTTTTTGCGCACCATCTTTTTTTCAAGGATGGCATGAAGCCGTGGCATCATATATCAGCTCTCCTGTCCCAGGAAAATAAATAAATAATAACAGCATGAATATGTGCTTCGGTAATCCGAAAATTTTATGTAAAAAACTACTAAAAAACAAACAGGCCAGTCAAATTTTACAAACTAAATTTGAAAAGAGAAGAGCAAAAGTAACTTTCCATTGTTGCATCACTTATCAGTCGTCCAATAATGCCTTTTCTACCAGACCTATGCGACAGAGGTTGGAAAACCTGCAACAATACACGTATGGGCGCTTGAGGAAGTGTGACAATAATGAGAAACCCAAAAATTAGCATGCACAATGATACATTAAAAATACTGTGATGGTTATAGTGAAGGGCATGGACATACCTCAATTGTGATACAATGAATGTTCAGTTTTGAAAGAGCAAGGACGTTTATTACGCCCTTTAATATCTATATAGCCTTAGACGTGCGAATCTGGCGGCAGTATCAGAGACTCAGTATGGCTGCACCCGCAATTTGGATTAGGGTGCCTTGCCAAAGCATAGGAGTCTATGAAGCGCGCTTACCAAAGACATAAATGCAAGAAACTATCATCATCGGCATTCTAACTTTAGAATACACGCATAAGTGTCACAACATGAAGGACATCCAACTGCATCTGGCTTTAACACCAAACCAGAAATCAAAGTACTGCTTTGATTTTTTTGCACCAACATGTAACCATAAGTAACATTCCAGCAACCATAAGCAACATGCACTTATTTGAATATGTGGCCTCTTTTAGCCGCCCTTTTGAGTGGAGGGCCATCTTGTTAACCCACCCGTTCCATTCATCCCTACTCACATCCCTCCTTTTCATCTTAGAAAGTATCATTATTAGCGTCATCGCCTTATAATACACTCATAAATGTCACAACATGAAGAACAACTGATTGCATCTAACTTTAACATTAAACCCCAAATAAAAGTATAGGAGATATTTTTGCCGGAGATATACCGAGCTGTATGTTTTAAAAAAAGAGGCAATGTGAGTAGGAATAATCAGAACCCAAACAGGGTTGTGAAAAAAACGTCACCATTAAAATAGCATTCATAAGGCATATAAACGCTCAGAAATGGGAACATTGCATCGGCATCAGCAGCCTGTCATGGCTGCAACTGCATAGCGGATGCGGGTGCAATGCCAACACACAGGCGGTGCTGAAGCATGCTAATGAACCAGATCAACGTAAAGATCCATCATCATTGCGTCATCAATTTCATGACACGCCACTTGTTACCTGTATATTATATACTTTTACATTTATTGGGTTCACTTATTCAGCCATGTGCGGAAATTTTGCTGGGCACACGGCTCAGATGGGCGAATATTCAAGCAAAAAGGATACACCCGCCATGGCTACAACAGTTTCCTGTCACCCTGCCAAGATACAAGACATTTCACATTTACCGAATAAAGCCCAATTCAACGTAAAGATCCATGATCATTGCATCATCAATTTCATGACACGCCACTTGTTACCTGTATATTATATACTTTTACATTTATTGGGTTCACTTATTCAGCCAGGTGCGGAAATTTTGCTGGGCACACGGCTTAGATGGGCGAATATTCAAGCAAAAAGGATACACCCGCCATGGCTGCAACAGTTGCTTGTCACCCTGCCAAGATACGGGACATTTCACATTGATAAGGTTTTAAAATGTACCTTTTTGAGGGGTCGTTTAAGCCCTTATTTGATCACTTTTATATCCGTTATTACTTAATATCGTTTCTTTTCACTTTTTAGGTATCTTGAAGGCAAAATGATGGAATGGCACTTATTCGGACGAAAAGGCGCGAATATACGAAGAAAATGGCCAAAGTCAAGAATCGAGACACTCAGTCTTTGAATCCGAAGGGACGGCGTCGAGCACAAAATAGTGATGCCGTCGGACAAATTTTGTAACGACTCGAAGCCAAATTGCTCATTTACAAGTGACGGCTTGGGTTTTAAAAGTGTAGGCGTCGCAACTCGGGCGACCTAGATTTGATCCAGACGACGTCAGAGACTGAAGGGGACGGCGTCACAAGCATAAGGTGACGCCGTCGCAAGACTAACATGGCCAAGACGAAACCCTAATGACGGCGTCACAAATCAAAGGGTGACGCCGTCGCATTTGTAATCTTTTATATAGAATCCGAATTTTTTAGTTTTTAGTGTGTAGTCTTTTGGAGTAAAAAACCTAAACCGAACCAAGGCTGTCTTGTACAGTATTTTAGGGTTCCATACCCTATCTTACATCAAGATAAGTGTTTTACTTCATTAATTCAATTATGTCTTTAATTGATTGTATGTATGCTTGCATGTTTACCATGTCCGGCTAAATTACTTGTGTGTTTGCTTAGATATATGAAACCTAGTTATTAATTATTTCTAGGTTGTCTCTTATCTTAATTGTAATTGGTTTAGGAGTGCGACTAGGCTATCGTTGTTTTTAATATTTGATAAATCTTTGATAGTTTATGAATGACTTAGTGGATTTCGTTTACTAAACCCAAAGATAACCTCAAAGTTAGTTTATGAATGACTTAGTGGATTTCGTTTACTACACTTAAAGGTGACTTCAAAGAGTTAGGGAATGCACACCTTACAACCTTAGAAAACACAACGCATTAAGAATAAGGACGTGACAATTCAAATATCAATAGGAGATAACTAGGGAGTAGTAGCATTTAGGTAAACACATCTTTAACTATCATACGACCACACAACAATAGACATAGACTATCCTCACCTTAGTTTAGATAATTAGATAAGTAGAAGTAATCGGTAGAAATACCAACCCCCCAAATTCAAACCCCGAGATTCGTACCTTTCCATTTCCTAAAAAAAAACATAAAAAAGATAAAAAATAATTTTCCTCAACCCCAACCTTAGCGTAGTAACTTCTCACTAGTATTCCTATTCCCCTAGAGAATGATATCAATTCCCGTGGCTTACCCTAATACTACACTACAACGATTAGGTTCACTGCCTAGGGTGTTGAAAAACTTGCTCGACGAAAAGGAAGTTCCTTTGACCCCGAACGACGCGTGTAGCGTTATCAAGTTTTTGGCGCCGTTGCCGGGGAATAGAATAGCTAGTTAGGAGTCCACCTCGTTTAGGTTTCCTTGCTTGATTCCTATCAAGTAAGCATTGTTTTTCTCATTTTTAGCTTCCTTGTAGTCTATCCCCTTCTTTGTGTTTGTGTTCGTAAAACCCTTTTCATTTGTCGCTATGGTAAGTGAAGTTGCATTTGAATCATTAACAAATGAGGAACAATTGAATTTCACAGATTGGATTGCTTTTTATTGTTCTAATGAATTTGTGAGTGATCTTAGAGATATCCAAAAGGAGACGGGTGTAAGGTTGGATGGATTTGATAAATTTTATGCTTGTGTGGCTTCTATTCAACGACCATTGTTAGAATAAACTCCTTTTTGATAAGGTTTTAAAATGTACCTTTTGAGGGGTCGTTTAAGCCCTTATTTGATCACTTTTGTATCCGTTATTACTTAATATCGTTCCTTTTCACTTTTAGGTATCTTGAAGGCAAAATCTTGGAATGACACTTATTCGGACGAAAAGGCGCGAATATCTGAAGAAAATGGCCAAAGTCAAGAATCGAGACACTCAGTGCTTGGAATTGAAGGTGACGGCGTCAGTGTTATCTGCGACGCCGTCGGACAAATTTTGTGACGGCTCGAGCCAAATTGCTCATTTACAAGTGGCGGCTTGGTTTTAAAAGAGTAGGGCGTCGCAACTCGACGGCCTAGATTTGATCCGAGACGACGTCGAGAGCGAAGGGACGGCGTCACAAGCATAAGGTGACGCCGTCGCAAGACTAACGTGGCCAAGACGAAACCCTAATGACGGCGACCCGACGGCGTCACAAATCAAAAGGTGACGCCGTCGCATGTGTAATCTTATATATAGAATCCGAATTTTCTAGTTTTCAGTGTGTAGTCTTTTGGAGTAAAAACCTAAACCGAACCAAGGCTGTCTTGTACAATATTTTAGGGTTCCATACCCTATCTTACATCAAGATAAGTGTTTTACTTCATTAATTCAATTATGTCTTCAATTAATTGTGTGTATGCTTGCATGTTTCCCATGTCCGGCTAATTTACTTGTGTGTTTGCTTAGGAGATATGAAACTTAATTATTGAATATTGATTGGTTGTCTCTTATCTTAATTGTTAATGATCTAGTATTGCGATAGGTCATCCGTTGTGTAGTTAATGCTTGATTAATCTTTGTTGAACCTTAGCTTATAGTACCTAGAGTCATTGTAGGCTAAACCATCCGAAGAGTACCTTAGTGTTAAGTTTATAAATCCTAGAGATTTTGTAGGCGATAACCTTTGGTAGTTTCAAAGAGTTAGGGATAAACGCATACCCTACGACCTTAGACACACAACGTGATTAAGAATAAGGACGTGACAATTCAACCATCAATAGGAGATAATTAAGGAGTAATAAAACCTAAGTAAACACATCTTTAAATCATCATACGAGCACACAATAATTAGACATAGACTACATACACCTTAGATTAGATAATTAGATAAATAGAGTAATCGGTATAAATACCAACCCCAAATCCAATACCCGAGATTCGTACCTTTCCATTTCCTAAAAACATAAAAGATAAAAATAATCTTCCTCAACCCCAACCTTAGCGTAGTAACTTCTCACTAGCATTCCTATTCCCTAGAGAACGATATCAATTCCGTGGCTTACCCTAATACTACACTACAACGATTAGGTTCACGCCTAGGGTGTTGAAAAACTTGCTCGACGAAAGGAAGTTCCTTTGACCCCGAATGACGCGTGTAGCATTATCAAGTTTTGGCGCGCTGGGGGAATAGAATAGCTAGTTAGAGTCCACCTCGTTAGGTTTCTTTGCTTGATTCCTATCAAGTAAATTTTTTCAATTTTAGCTTCCTCGTAGTCTATCCCCTTCTTCGTGACCTTTGTTAGTAACCCCATCACTTTTCATCATGGAAGGTGATAACCAACCACCATTCATCAACCTACCACCAAATGACCCGCCAAGAGGCCGTACTCTTGGTGAATACTCGAGACCAAGCCACCTAGGCTATAGGAACACCATTGAGCTTCCGACCAAGCCCAAACTACGGCCTGCGATCCGACACCATCCGGTTGGTGCAAAACGGATGTGCATTCCATGGACTTCGTTCTGAAGATCCTAATCAGCATCTTAAGGATTTCCTTAAAATTGTCGATTCCATCGACCTCGATGCTACTACTCGGGAGACCACGCGTCTGCGTCTCTTCCAATTCTCTCTATGGGACCAAGCTAGTAATTGGCTTGAGCGACTTCCCGCCGGCTCCATCTCAAGTTGGGATGATCTCACCTCTCGCTTCCTTGCTCAATTTTTCCCACCGGGGAGAACCACTAAGCTTAGGAATGATATCTTGATGTTCCAACAACGTCAAGGTGAATCTCTCTACGAAGCATGGATTCGATTCAAGGACTTACTCCATAAAGTCCCTCATCACGGCATTGATCTTTGGCTTCAAGTCCAACTCTTCTATGATCATGTCAACTTCCCCACCAAGCGATCCATTGACCAAGCGGCCGGTGGAAAACTTAGTGATCTCATCCCGGAAGAATCATGTGGTATAATAGAGGACCTTGCTCTCTATGACAACGAAAGTTGGAATGACCCCCGTGAGTTGCCCAAAACCGTTAAGGCAATCTCCTTGCCTCCCATTGACTCACAATCTTCCGACCGTAGGATGCTCGAGCTTGAAGATCAAGTTAAATTCCTAATGAGTTCCTACGAAAATCCTAAGTCTTCACACCATGTGAACAAAGTTTCTTCCTCGTGTGAGCCGTGTAATGATCCTCATAACACGCGCACTTGCACAAGATTCCCCGAACAAGCTTCCGTTGACTACGCCTCCTCGCGTACTAATGGAACGGGAGGAAGATTCCCTACAACACCCGGACCTAGGACTTTTAATGACGCCGAGAAGCATGGAAGGGCAAACCCGACTTTTATTGGGGACAAACCAAAGAATTCACATCCAATGATTTCTCATGGCCCCATCTCACGGCCCTAACCAACAAAACATTGAGGGGATGTTGCAACACCTAGTCGCATCCCAAGAAGCTCAAATAGCTAAGCTCTCGGACCGTTTTAACCAACAACAAGCCGAGATGGATAGGAAGATAGATAACCTCTTGAAAGCCATGACCAATAGTGATAGGAAGGTTAATGCTATCTCAACTCCCGAACCTTCCGGTGTAGAGATTAAGGACCCAAGTAAGCTAGCTAAGCACGTTCAATTCGTCAATACCATCACCTTAGTGAAACCTAATAGAACAAATGACGAAGCGAACCATGAAACGATACTTGAGGTTAGTGAAACACCTAGGAATGAAACAACCAAGGAAGTAGATGAAGTAGACAATGACTATTTCAATAAGTTTCCTACGGAAGAAGAACTATCTCGCCACCCTCACTTAGTGCGTGACCTCCGTCACATGTATGTTAGGAGAAGCCCTAGGATCAAGTTTGGGAACCCTTGGAATCTTAACATACCATGTTGCATAGGACACCTTTTCATGGCAAAGGCCTACATTGACCGCAAGTCCCCAATAAACATAATGACTAGCACCTACTATAATTGGGTAATGAAGAAGCCTATCCCAACTAGGCAAGATCCCGATAATCCTAGGGTTAGTTGCAATTTTCTTGGTAGAGTTAAGGGATTGCCCGTCTATGTAGGTAGTTTCATGTTTCCTACAGATTTCATAATAGTGAATGATATTAGTACGGCCATAGATCCTAGCTTGTCCCACGTTATTCTAGGGAAACCTTTCATAGAAAGCACCAGGATGACTTATGATCCCTCGTTAGGAATAGTGCGATTCAAGGATGAGACCGATGATGTAGCCTACCAAATGCCGTTTAAGATTGAGAAATTTTCATCACTCTCCAATGATGAAAAGGAACTTAAACTATCGGTCTACTATAGGAATGAGAAGGATAAGGAGAAAGGAGTGGATTATGTTATGGCCAAGATTTTCGGTTTCTATAAGGATTGCTTGAACTTAGGACCAGAATATAGAACTGAGTGGGGAGAGGACGAACTCTTAGAAAGGTGCATCATAGGGCACTTTTACAACATGGAATCACCCACTAGAGACCGTCATGAGGAAGAAGGTGACGGTAATGAAGTCACGTAGGGGCACGACTTCGAGTCTAGCTACAAGACTCATAAATAAAGAAAAGCGCTTCGTGGGAGGCAACCCATGCTTAATTGTTTGCTTGTTTGTGTCGTGTATCTTTTATTGATTGTTTATTCTCATGTTTAAATTTGTAAAATGCTTTATTTTGTCTTTAACCTCGTCTTAATTACATATAAAGGTATTTTACATAAGGGATAAGTGTAGGGAGGATTACACGTTTTCAAAAGAAACGTAAACATGAGAATTTCAATTAATTAAAAGATATACATGTGTGTTTGTTCGAGTCAAATGCTTGTATCGAGTCATAATGGATGTTTTGCGAAATTTTCCAGATTCTAAAGATGTAAATTTTCTAGAATTTTTTCGAAAAATCGCAGACCGGTTTTGTCGGGATAACTGACGGCGTCGAGATCGCAACTGACGGCGTCGAAAGGAGCAAAACAATGATTACTTTTCTCGTTTTATGAGCTACTTATAAATTTTTGGAATTTTCCGGTCTTAATTTTCCGAAATTTTGTAAACATCCATTCCACAAGCATTATATCCTAGTTTAGTAGAGTCCTATATATATTATTACCTCCGATTTTACGCGAAGGTTTCTTTTGTTTTCTTCAAGTGTGCGGTTTTAATTTACCAAGAAGAAGATACATAAGATGAGAAGGAGCTTTTCACAAACATTCTTCTTGAAGAAAGATGTAACCACCACTTTACACGGATCCTACCGAGCTAATCAGGGGAGTATTAGTTTCTTTCGTTTTTTATTACCTTCCATTATCATAACTTTGATACTTTCGGGAACATTGGGGACAATGTTCAGTTTAAGTGTAGGGAGGAAAATAAAATGGGAACTTTGAAACTATGCTTATCCTTGACTATTTGCTTTGTCCAATTGCATTTGTGTAATAAACCATGAGAAAATGTCGGTTAGGGTAATTTTGGCACCAAATTTTCAATTTTCATGACATATAGGAGTGGGCCATTAGTCTTAATAAAGCGTCTCATGGATAGGAAGTTATATGACTAGCACAAAACCCTTTACCACTTAAATTCCACCCAAAATGTGAGGATCACCCTTAGATTAGTAGGAATTAAAGCATTCATCTTTAATGCTTAGTGTGTGAACCGGTAGTATAATAGATTCTAGAACTTGTTTTGTGATGCATCCGAGATTGCTAGTAAGACTACACTTGTGTAGTTAGGAATAACTAAATGATAAGAGGCATTAGGATAACCCTTGTTTGATACCGTAATATAATTACTTCTTCCACATCGGTTGAGTAATTCCCCACACCTTTGCGTTGTACTCATCTTTAGTACACGATACCCTAGTTAACCCCTCGAGCCTATCCTTTTCGCGGTTCTCGTGATGTTTTGGTTTTCCGAATATCAATGAAGAGCATTGTTTACACCCCACCCCCAAATGTACACCCAAATCGCCTTAGCCTACCTTGTATGCACTCACTTTTAGTGCATTATTGTTATCACACTAAACCCTTAGTTCAATTATCTAGTTGCTTGCATAAGTTGCTAAGTCGAGTCATATCCTTTGTACACAGTTTTGGGACGATTGGGACTCATGGGAAAAGTTAAAGTTTGTGAAATGACGGGAAGGGAACGTTAAATTCAAATTCCCTTTATTTGCATAATAATGTACTCCAAGTGTTTTGATCTTTTCAATTCGGGTCATATTAGTGTTAGAGTAATAAAAACTCAAGTGTAGGGATGTGCCTATAAATCCCTATCATTTGATGTTATCGTAGAGGAGTAGAGTAAAAATTGAAAAATAGAAAAAATAGAAAAAAAAAAAAAATAGAGTGTTGAAAAAAAATGAAAAACATACGGGCTACCATCCTACATCTATCTTTAAATTTATGTTTGTTTGTTTGAGTTATCTAGAGTCTAGAGTGTCGAGTCTTGGCTTAGCAACGCCATTCTTCGCATGCTTGTAACATAAAGATTTTTGACTTGCCACCACTAAATAGCCTATCCCACCAAACCCTTTGTTTCCCTACCGTAAGCCTAACATTACAACCCTTTAAAAGACCTCTTTGATAGTCTTTCCTAGGTGCTTACGCCAAAGCGATGGAGGTTTGATCTAGTCTCAAGCCTATGGTAATCTATGTACTAGGACCGGTTAATGAGTGTTTATCTTCCATTTCCAACTTGTTATATTTCATATACACCCGAGAGATGTGAGTATCCAAACACCCCATGTGAGGTGCTAGTATGTAATTTTCGTGCTTGTTATGACTTTTGCGGGGCTTATATGTGTTGTGGATTGTTCTAAACCAATGCTTCATGACCCCTAACTTATAAATTAATTGGCTAAAAGCACATTTGCTTGAGGACAAGCAAATACCAAGTGTAGGGATATTTGATAAGGTTTTAAAATGTACCTTTTTGAGGGTCGTTTAAGCCCTTATTTGATCACTTTTGTATCCGTTATTACTTAATATCGTTCCTTTTCACTTTTTAGGTATCTTGAAGGCAAAATGTTGGAATGACACTTATTCGGACGAAAAGGCGCGAATATCTGAAGAAAATGGCCAAAGTCAAGAATCGAGACACTCAGTGCTTTGGGCCGAAGGTGACGGCGTCGTGTTATCTGCGACGCCGTCGGACAACTTTTGTGAGGGCTCGATAGCCAAATTGCTCATTTACAAGTGACGGCTTGGGGTTTTAAAAGAGTAGGCGTCGCAACTCGAGACGACCTAGATTTGATCCGACGACGTCGAGAGGCGAAGGGACGGCGTCACAAGCATAAGGTGACGCCGTCGCAAGACTAACGTGGCCAAGACGAAACCCTAATGACGGCGACCCGATAGCGTCACAAATCAAAAGGTGACGCCGTCGCATTTGTAATCTTATATATAGAATCCGAATTTTTAGTTTTCGGTGTGTAGTCTTTTGAGTAAAAACCTAAACCGAACCAAGGCTGTCTTGTACAGTATTTTAGGGTTCCATACCCTATCTTACATCAAGATAAGTGTTTTACTTCATTAATTCAATTATGTCTTCAATTAATTGTGTGTATGCTTGCATGTTTCCCATGTCCGGCTAATTTACTTGTGTGTTTGCTTAGGAGATATGAAACTTAATTATTGAATATTGATTGGTTGTCTCTTATCTTAATTGTTAATGATCTAGTATTGCGATAGGTCATCCGTTGTGTAGTTAATGCTTGATTAATCTTTGTTGAACCTTAGCTTATAGTACCTAGAGTCATTGTAGGCTAAACCATCCGAAGAGTACCTTAGTGTTAAGTTTATAAATCCTAGAGATTTTGTGGCGATAACCTTTGGTAGTTTCAAAGAGTTAGGGATAAACGCATACCCTACGACCTTAGACACACAACGCGATTAAGAATAAGGGCGTGACAATTCAACCATCAATAGGAGATAATTAAGGAGTAATAAAACCTAAGTAAACACATCTTTAAATCATCATACGAGCACACAATAATTAGACATAGACTACATACACCTTAGATTAGATAATTAGATAAATAGAGTAATCGGTAGAAATACCAACCCCAAATCCAATACCCGAGATTCGTACCTTTCCATTTCCTAAAAACATAAAAGATAAAAATAATCTTCCTCAACCCCAACCTTAGCGTAGTAACTTCTCACTAGCATTCCTATTCCCCAGAGAACGATATCAATTCCGTGGCTTACCCTAATACTACACTACAACGATTAGGTTCACGCCTAGGGTGTTGAAAAACTTGCTCGACGAAAGGAAGTTCCTTTGACCCCCATTTTAGGAGAGATTTGATTCACCCGCTACACCAAAGAGACTTAGGTAAGGTTATAATGAATGGAGCACACTCCTTTGAGCATATAAATTACCCATCACCTCTCCTCACGTAGCAAATTTCCACCCTAAGGGTGTGTATCGCTACTATCACCCGCACTTAAGCTTAAGTGTAGGAAAACCTCCCTTTATCCGTTAAATAAGGGTAGAGTCGGGCTCGTGACTCGAACAAAACTAAGCGCTTCTTGGGAGGCAACCCATGTGTATTTGTTTTTCATTTTTATTTGTGTGTCGATATCTTTTATTGATTGTTTATTCTCATGTTTGAATTTGTAAAATGCTTTATTTTGTCTTTAACCTCGTCTTAATAACATATAAAGGTATTTTACATAAGGGATAAGTGTAGGAGGATTACACACGTTTTAAAAGAAACGTGAACATGAGAATTATAATTATTTAAAATATATACATGTGTGTTTGTTCGAGTCAAATGCTTGTATCGAGTCATAATGGATGTTATTGCGAAATTTTTCCGATTTTAAAGATAAAATTTTCCGAATTGTTTTCGAGAAAATCGCGGACCGGTTTACATCATGATAACTTGACGTCGTGTGGTCGCAACTTGACGGCGTCGGGAGGAGTAAAACCGCTACTACTTTTCTCGTTTTCTGTGCTACTCTCTGTTGTAAAAATCGGCCCATGCGGCCGATTAATCCCCGCATAATCGCTGATCGCTCACTAAGCGCCTTGATTTATTATAATCGGCCTATTTAATCGGTTTGGTCAAAGATCGCTTAAAAATCGGTTAACAAACCGATTAATCAGACAAAATCGAACAAAATTGGTCTAGTCAGATTAATCGAACAAAATCGCTTAAAAATCGGTCAACAAAATCGCTTAAAAATTGGACAAAATCGCTTAAAAGTCGGTCAACAAACCGATTAATCGGTCAAAGATCGCTTAAAAATGGTCAATAAACCGAGTAATATCTATGTTTGACTATGAACTTTGAAGAATTATGTATTATGTTTATATTTGAACTCTTAAAATATTTGAACTTTGATGCACTATACTTATCTCATACATATAATATAATATAATATCTAGAATTACAATTTTGTGCATAAAAATTCCAATCTGATTAATCCTCGATTAATCTCCGCCTAACCGATTAATCGCTAGGCCCTACTCGACCGCCTCACTAGCGCCTAGCGATTTTTACAACCTTGGTACTGCTACTTATAAATTTTTGGAATTTTTCAGGTCTTAATTTTCTAGAAAATCTGCAAACATCCATTCCACAAGCATTATATCTTATTTAAGTCTGGAATTACATCTTGTTGTGATTTTTCTTTTTTCGGTTTGATGCGTTGGGTTGTTTGTTTCCTTCAAGTGTGCAGGTTTAATTTATCAAGAAGAAGATACATAAGATGAGAATGAGTTTTTCACGCAAACGTTCTTCTTGAAAAAAGATGTAACCACCACTTTACACGGATCCTACCGAGCTAATCGGGGAGTATTAGTTTTTCATCTTTTATTACCTTCCATTATCATAACTTTGATACTTTCGGGAAGATTGGGGACAATGTTCGGTTTAAGTGTAGGGAGGAAAATAAAGCGGAACTTTGAAACTATGCTTATCCTTGATTATTTGCTTTGTCCAATTGCATTTGTGTAATAAACCATGAGAAAATGTCGGTTAGGGTAATTTTGGCACCAAATTAAAAATTTTTTCATGACATATAGGAGTGGACCATTAGTCTTAATAAAGCGTCTTATGGATAGAAAATTATATGACTAGCACAAAAAACCCTTTACCACTTAAATTCCACCCAAAATGTGAGGATCGCCCTTAGATTTGTAGGAATTAAAGCATTCATCTTTAATGCTTAGTGTGTGAACCGGTAGTATAATAGATTCTAGAACTTGTTTTGTGATGCATCCCGAGATCGCTAGTAAGACTACACTTGTGTTGTTAGGAATAACTAAATGATAAGAGGCATTAGGATAAACCTTGTTTGATACCCGTAATATAATTACTTCTTCCATATCAGTTGAGTAATTCCCCCACACCTTTGCATTGTACTCATCTTTAGTACACGATACCCCTAGTCAACCCCTCAGAGCCTATCCTTTTCGCGGTTCTCGTGATGTTTCGGTTTTCCAGAATATCAATGAAGAGCATTGTTTACAATCCACCCCCAAATGTACACCCAAATCACCTTAGCCTACCTTGTATGCACTCACTTTTAGTGCATTATTGTTATCACACTATACCCTTAGTTCAATTATCTAGTTGCTTGCATAAGTTGCTAAGTCGAGTCATATCCTTTGTACACAGTTTTGGGACGATTGGGACTCATGGGAAAAGTTAAAGTTTATGAAATGACGGGAAGGGAACATTAAATTCAAATTCCCTTTATTTGCGTAATAATGTACTCCAAGTGTTTTGATCTTTTCAATTCGGGTCAAATTAGTGTTAGAGTAATAAAAACTCAAGTGTAGGGATGTGCCTATAAATCCCTATCATTTTGATGTTATCGTAGAGGATGGTAGAGTAAAAGTGTATGAAAAAAAATCGAAAAAATAGAAAAAGAGAAAAAGAAAAAAAATAGAGTGTTGAAAAAAAAAAAGGGCTACCATCTTACATCTATCTTTAAAATTATGTTTGTTTGTTTCAGTTATCTAGAGTTTAGAGTGTCGAGTCTTGGCTTAGCAACGCCATTCTTCGCATGCTTGTAACATAAAGATTTTTTACTTGCCATCACTAAATAGCCTATCCCACCAAACCCTTTGTTTCCCTACCGTAAGCCTATCATTACAACCCTTTAAAAGACCTCTTGGATAGTCTTTCCTAGGTGCTTACGCCAAAGCGATGGAGGTTTGATCTAGTCTCAAGCCTATGGTAATCTATGTACTAGGACCGGTTAATGAGTGTTTATATTCCATTTCCAACTTGTTATATTTCATATACACCCGAGAGATGTTAGTATCCAAACACCCCATGTGAGGTGCTAGTATGTAATTTCCGTGCTTGTTATGACTTTTGTGGGGCTTATATGTGTTGTGAATTGTTCTAAACCAATGCTTCATGACCCCTAACTTATAAATTAATTGGCTAAAAGCACATTTGCTTGATGACAAGCAAATACCAAGTTTAGGGATATTTGATAAGATTTAAAATGTACCTTTTTGAGGGGTCGTTTAAGCCCTTATTTGATCACTTTTGTAACCGTTATTACTTAATATTGTTCCTTTTCACTTTTTAGGTATCTTGAAGGCAAAATGCTGGAATGACACTTATTCGAACGAAAAGGCATGAATATACGAAGAAAATGGCCAAAGTCAAGAATCGAGACACTCAGTCTTGGGCCCGAAGGGGATGGCGTCAGCACAAAATAGTGACGCCGTCGGACAACTTTTGTAACGGCTCGAAGCCAAATTGCTCATTTACAAGTGACGACTGGGTTTTAAAAGAGTAGGCGTCGCAACTCGGGACGGCCTAGATTTGATCGAACGACGTCCGAGATCGAAGGGGACGGCGTCACAAGCATAAGGTGACGTCATCGCAAGACTAACGTGGCCAAGAAGAAACCCTAATGACGGCGACCCGACGACGTCACAAATCAAAGGGTGACGCCGTCACATTTGTAATCTTATATATAGAATCAGAATTTTTTAGTTTTCAATGTGTAGTCTTTTGGAGTAAAAAAATTAAACCGAACCAAGGCTGTCTTGTACAGTATTTTAGGGTTCCATACCCTATCTTACATCAAGATAAGTGTTTTACTTCATTAATTCAATTATGTCTTCAATTGATTGTTTGTACGCTTGCATGTTTACCATGTCCGGCTAAATTACTTGTGTGTTTGCTTAGATATATGAAACCTAGTTGTTAATTATTGTTAGGTTGTCTCTTATCTTAATTGTAATTGGCTTAAGAGTGCGACTAGGCTATCGTTGTGTTTAATATCTGATAAATCATTGATAGTTTATGAATGACTTAGTGGATTTCGTTTACTAAACCCAAAGATAACCTCAAAGTTAGTTTATGAATGACTTAGTGGATTTCGTTTACTACACTTAAAGGTGACTTCAAAGAGTTAGGGAATGCACACATTACAACCTTAGAAAACACAACGCGTTAAGAATAAGTACATGACAATTCAAACATCAATAGGAGATAACTAGGGAGTAGTAGCATCTAGGTAAACACATCTTTAACTATCATACGAGCACACAACAATAGACATAGACTATCCTAACCTTAGTTTAGATAATTAGATAAGTAGAAGTAATCGGTAGAAATACCAACCCCCCAAATTCAAACCCCGAGATTCGTACCTTTCCATTTCCTAAAAAACACATAAAAAAGATAAAAAAATAATTTTCCTCAACCCCAACCTTAGCATAGTAACTTCTCACTAGCATTCCTATTCCCCTAGAGAACGATATCAATTCCCGTGGTTTAACCTAATACTACACTACAACGATTAGGTTCACTGCCTAGGGTGTTGAAAAACTTGCTCGACAAAAGGAAGTTCCTTTGACCCCGAACGACGCGTGTAGCGTTATCACACATTTACCGAATAAAGCCCAATTCAACGTAAAGATCCATGATCATTGCATCATCAATTTCATGACACGCCACTTGTTACCTGTATATTATATACTTTTACATTTATTGGGTTCACTTATTCAGCCAGGTGCGAAAATTTTGCTGGGCACACGGCTCAGATGGGCGAATACTCAAGCAAAAAGGATACACCCGCCATGGCTGCAACAGTTGCCTGCCACCGTGCCAAGATACGGGACATCTCACATTTACCGAATAAAGCCCAATTCATCACAGCCTAAAAAAAGGAATGCAACCGTCAACCATTAAGCATTGCACGAATGACAAAAACTGCAACCACAGGAATCAACATTCATGGGAGCGTTCTGTGCATCTGTAATCTGCAAGAATGAAAAGAAAGTTTCAGAAAATCATATTTAATGAACCCCATTGCAAAAGGGCAACTGACAGAGACAAAAGCGCGGAACATAATTTCTATTATGCTCATACCTTTTACATCCAGCCAGGCATATCTCTAGAAAATTCACACGGCTCAGATGGGCGAATATTCAAGCAAAAAAGGATACACCCGCCATGGCTGCAACAGTTTCCTGTCACCCTACCATGATACGGGCCATCTCACATTTACCGAATAAAGCCCAATTCATCACAGACTAAAAAAAGGACCATTGCAAAAGGGCAACTGATAGAAACAAAAGCGGCAACTGCAGGTTCAAACAGGCGCAAAAGCAACATCGTTATGCTGCAGCCATGGCTGCAACCATCTGGTTACCCTGCCAAGACATGTTTCCAGACCCGCTAAAGCTATCAATAGAAAGAAAAAGTATTTTTGTAAGCACCCTGGTATGGCTGGCTATATCAATCTTTACTAATCTAAAAGACACAAATCACATTTTTTGATGATTAATAATCGGCATACGTAACCCTTATCTAAGAAATCTCAAGCAGAAACACCAAATCCTAAATAAACCTAAAATAGCCCACAAACGAAACTAAACAAACGATACCATAACTACCATAAAAATAAAGCAAAATAAGCCCTAAACAAAGGGAAAAAAATCAAACCTTTAATCGCTTGTCCAAAGTTAGCAAATATGCAGCTAGGGTTTTTGATAATCAATAATTGAAATCGGTAACCGCATACCATAACTACCATAAAAATAAAGCAAAATAAGCCCTAAACAAAGGGGAAAGAAATCAGACCTTTAATCGCTTGCCCAAAGTTAGCAAATATGCACCTAGGGTTTTTGATAATCAATAATTGAAATCGGTAACCGCACGGTCAGATTCACCAAACACACCAAACATAAAGACCAAAAGAAAGCCACCACTGTAGCAAAAAACATGGGGCCAACGGAGATCCACCCAAAAACTAAAAAATATTGTTTCCATGGTGCATATCACTGTACCCCTCACACCAACCGTCGTACGAACACGCAAAAGTGTTTCCCTGAATCAAGGCACGGCGGGGGTTTTCCCCAGAGATATACCCAGGCGGATCTAAGATGAAAAGGAGAGATTTGAGTAGGGATGAATAGAACGGAGGGTTAACCAAATGGGGTTCCGCCCAAAAGGACGGGTAAAAAGAGGGAAAAAAAAGCCACGTAATATTTTTGCCAAAAGTGCACTGTAGCAACATATCCCAATAAATGTAAAATAGTATAATGTATGTGCTAAAGATAATATACTATGTAGTTTTTAATACTTATGATTTTTGATTGGACTGGTAATTTAAAGTTAGAGTGCAATTGTGTTTTATATCTAGTAAAAATCCTTAAAAAATCAATGAAAGGAGGTTTGCATATGTGTTTTTATGGCAGGTTAAAAGTTAATAAACGAGGATTTGATAACGAATGATATTGTAATTGTTAACAGACAAAGATAGATATCGTTGTGACCGAAGGCGATGAAGAAGGCGTTCGGATCACCGATTTAGTTAAGCACATTGGTGCTTCAACTCTTGTTGTTGGACTACATGATCAAAGTTTCCTATATAGGCAAGTCTTTTTTTATATATGATCATTCAATACTTGCATATATTGCTGTGGTTTTTTTTGGATGTGTTTCATGGGGTGTACATATGTGTTTTAAGGGGGATGCATATTTGTTTTATGGTTGGTATAAATTCAATTTAATTGGTTTGCACATGTGTTTTAAGGGGGAATGCATATTTGTTTTAAGGGGGACGCATATTTGTTTTATGGTGGGTATAAATTTTATGAAAATACATGTGCAATGGTTGAGAATACATGTGCACAAAGCATAGGTTTAGGTATTCAGTTTACTTGCTGGTTTCAGTTTTTAAAATATGCTTTATAATGTGATACAATTGTATTATTTTGTGGTAATGGTTGTACTAGAATTCGTTTCGTTTTTAATTTCAGATGTTATTATGGTTTATAATAAACGACCAATGCCTTGAAAAGATTTATATGTAACTATATTTATATTGCAGAAAAAACTGAAGAAAACTTGTCTAGTAGAGAAGAACAATGACATCTACAACAAAACACATGTACACGAAAGTACTTGTGCACGCCTGAAAAACAAATGTGAACATGCACCCTTACGAAGAACACTTGTCTATTGGAGAACAACTTTGACAAACCAGAACAAGACACATGTAGACGAAGATACATTTGCTCAACAAGAAAATACATGTGCACAACCAGAAAATACATGTGCATAACAGGAAAATACACCATGTACATGAATGCATAGTTGAATATCATCTATACATTCTCTTTTTTCTATTTGCAATTAAAAGAAAAATGTAATATAGGAGTGTGGATTTTTAGGATTTTTGCTAAAGTTTGTATTCTCTATTTTTGTTAAAAGAATGCAAATGTGTATGTGTTTAAAAAATGCTTATAAAAATTTACTTGTAAATATATACATGTGCAATTAGAAGCAACTGAGCACTAAAAACATATGAAAATTTACAATATAAAAAAACACATGTAAAATTACATTATTTAAAAGAAACACATGTGCACCTTGACTTATATGAGAAAAACACATATGCATCTGACCTTTTGAAATCATGAAAAAGAAATTAGTTTAAAAAAAAAATCCTAAATTTAGGAACAAACGTTTTTTATTAAAAAAAATCAAAAACAATAAAAAATGTATTTTTACTATTATTCCCTTTTGAATTAAATAATAAAAATAAATATTCAAAATAATCTGATTGGTTGATCTTTGGTTCTACATCAATTTATATGGTTAAAAAATAACCTCACCCTATATATATATATATATATATATATATATATATATATATATATATATATATATATATATATATATATATATATATATAATGATAAAATAGGCATAATTAAAGTGACCTAAAGGACCTAACACATAAATGACTTGCAGGTCCTACATCGTACAAATTATTTATGTTAGGTTACTTTTTAAGCCACTAATTAAGCCATTATCATAGCTATATATATATATATATATATATATATATATATATATATATATATATATATATATATATATATATATATATATATATATATATATATATATATATATATATATATATATATATATATATATATATATATATATAGTGCATCTTTATTTTGAGAACCCTGTTAAGTGCGAGAACTGCGAGAACCCGTTGTACACCGTTAGATGAATTGATCATTGGCCAAAAACGAATGTGCCATTTATGTAAATAACTAAAAGATAAGGTAAATTGGTGTAACTAGTGTAAGGGTAATTTAGGCATTTGCTATTTATCCAAAAAAAAAAGGAACAACCGGTTTATTTCATCACTCTTTCTCTCTCTCCTCTCAAAACCTTAAAATTGCCTCCCAACCGCTTCTCTCTAATTAAAACCGCCGTCATCATGATATAAAGATCGTTGAATGGTGCCTAAATATTAATACATATATACAAATGTCTCTTTAATTTTAATGGGATAAGGAATGATCGTGAAAAGGTGCGATTTTATTATATTATTGTTTGAACGTTTATGATTTTGGGTTGTCAATGATTGTTTCTTAATTAATTTTTGTGTTTTCTTCGATATCAAATTCTAGAACAAAAAAATATATATGTATGATGTAAGATGTATTGGTTCGTATAACACATTGTATCATTTTGTTTAATGTTCTGTTTCTTTAGGCAAATATAAGAAGACAAAGGAATGAGCCAATATTGACATTAACGCCGTAAACATAAAGTTAAAGAGGTAGGCTGCTATGTCTTTATTTCACACTTTGCTGCATAACAATATCTGATCTACTGTTTTTATCAACTGTTGTTTGTTGCTGTTACAAACATACTCAAGAAAATTAAAGGGATAATCGGTTTGATCTATTTGTTAATTTGCATATTCCAACTTCTTCAAGCTAAAATGTTTTTAATAAAGTAACGTTGGGCTATTTTGTTGACTGTACTCTCTTACATGAATTGATGAATATCTACAAAGTGACCAATATCCTCATGTGCAATTCCCTTTTCATGACTACCTCATTTGATTTTTGTTTCATATCAAGAAACAAAGTCGAACCGAATAAAACTTTTCGTATTAAATGTTTCCATTAGAACACATGTAATGTTATTCTTATCAAAATTAATTAATTAAATACTAATTTCTTACTTTATTTGTGGTAAGCTTGAGTTGTGCTTATATCACTTGTATTTTGGTGCTGGTAGTTAAACTCGTTGTCTTGAGAGTTATACATATATGTTTACATATATAACATATATATTTACGTATAAAACATATATGTTTACGTATAAAATATATATGTTTTGTGTATGAATTATAAAACATATATATTTTGTGATTGGATTTTATATGTTTTGCATACATAAAAAAATTTCTCTTGTTTATTTGTGTTTGTTAGTTTAAGCTTGTCCATGTGTTATGGTATCTTGAGTTTTATTCTAAAAGTATTTAATCTTGGCTATTAATTTTCTAGGCGTGGCGTTCTTTGAAGGTGTGCACACATATTGGAAGTACATACATGTTTTTGGAAGGCGTGCATGTATGTTTTTGGAAGACATGCACACATGTTCAAAAATAATAATGATGAGAAACTTCAAACACATATGTTTTGTGCACATATGTCCGTTTACGTTAATTATTGCTAGTGCACAAGTGTAAAGATAGATTATATATATGTATTTATTCTTATTATAAATTTGTATTTTAATTGTATTTCAATCTATATCGAATTTTGTGTTTAACATTATGTCCTTGGTTGTTATGAATTTACATGATCTAAAAACACATATGCACATTTTCATTTAAAAAACATGTATGTCCACAAAATTATTCCAAAAACCAAAATAATAAAAATAATTCATAAAAACACATATGTACTAAATCAGTTTTAAAACATGTATTTTATTAAAAAAGAAAAAAAAAACGCAAAAAAAAAAATAAAAAATAAAAAATTGATTGTTTTAAAAAAACATGATTTATTAATCAAAAATAATATAAAATTGACTTTTACTATTATACCCTTTTGAATTAAATAAAAAAGTTTAATAATTCAAAAATGCCATGTTGCATTGATATATGGCACAATATGCATTACTAGGAGTACATAAGGGGTTCTCGCAGTTCTCGCACTTAACAGGGTTCTCAAAATAAAGCTCCCCTATATATATATATGGAAGGGATCCGGTGCGGATTAGATTTTAAGTAAAGATAGTGCAGATAATATTACAGTAACTTTTTTTTTTCTAAAAAAATTCCAAAAAATCTGAAAAAATAAAAAAAATGAAAGAGGACAACAAATAATTAAGAATCATTGAAAAAAAACTCAAAAAAGAATTATTTTGATGGTTAAAAGGTATTATGATACTATAGTTTTTCTAATATCAGTGTAACTATCATACCTTTTTTTTGAATTTGTTTAATATCACCGTAAGTTTTCTTTAATATCACAATGAAATTAAGTTTTTTACTAATATCAAAATAACTTTTTCAATACATTATTAATATCGCAGCTCTTTTTTACATGTAAAACAATTTTTTTCAATATCATAGTAACTATCGTGTGTTTTTAATATCACAGTTCAATTTTATATGTAAAAAACTTAATATAACGATAGGTCTCATAATATTGTTAATATCATAGTAGGTCTCATAATCAAAAAGCAAAAATGTGCTCCAAAAAAATCTGAAAAAACAAAAAATGAAAGAAGATAGTAATAGTAATGATCGCTCTAAAGGAAAAAATTAAAAAATCGTTTACATGGTCAATTGGTACCGTGAAGTTAGTGTAGATCTTGACTTTTTTACAAAAAGTCAAGATTAGATATGGAATGGGTGGTCCATATCTGTCCGTACGTCCGCACTAAAATAAAAATCCGCATGATGATCATATATATATATATATATATATATATATATATATATATATATATATATATATATATATATATATATATATATATATATATATATATATATATATATATATATATATATATATGCATGATGTCATTATTCACACGAAATGTCACGTAATGCCACATAGGCAATGTTTAGTTCGGGTGTGCATGTTAGATTATAATCCAAAAAGTGGACACAGGTGAGGTTCGAACCTGCATTTGTTTGATACTCTTTAAATGCCTCATGTAACTAAACCAATTAGGCTAATAAATCTTTTGGTTACATACTCCAAATCATAATCTATATACATGATTGTTTTTGTAATGTTATAAATGTTTATTTCTTTTTTTTTCATATTTATCTCCTTAATTATATGTGGATAAATTAGGAAAATATATATGGTGATATATTATGGGCCTATATTTAGGGCCGGTTAATAATTTGATTATATGCATGATTTTATAAAATTTTATCCTAATCTTTAAGGTATATATGCAGCCACAAAGACGTTTAGGAGATTCAGAAGTTATGTTTTTGATTATTATATATATATGATCCATATTGTTTATATTGTTTGTATTGTTTTTGTATTATTGTGATGTTTTGTATTACTGTTTGGCGTTTGTTATATTTACTATTTTTATATCATTAGTGAAACAAAAACAAAAGTTGTGCACGAGTTTCAGAAGCTATGTTGCAGCCACAAAAATGTTTAAGAGATTTAGATTATATATATATATATATATATATATATATATATATATATATATATATATATATATATATATATATATATATATATATATCCATATCCATCTGCTTATTGATTAATTTATATATGATTGTTTTATAAGTTATTGTATAATGTTTATATATATTGATTTTATTCCATTAGTAAATAATCATGGTAAAAGTTTAGGAGATTAAGAAGGTATATTTTTTTTTATTGTTTTTGTATCATCAGTGAAACAAGAGTAAAAGTTGTACACTATATTCAGAAGATATGTTGTTGATGATTAATTTATATATGATTGTTTATATAAGTTATTGTATATTGTTTATATGTATTGATTTTATTCCGTTAGTAAACAATCATTGTAAAAGTTTATGATATTCAGAAGGTATGTTTTTTGATTATATGATCCATATTGTGTTTATAAGTCATCAGTGAAGCAAAAGCAAAAGTTGTATGCGATATTCAGAAGGTATGTTGTTGATGATTAATTTATATATGATTGTTTTTATAAGTTATTGTATATTGTTTATATGTATTGATTTTATTCCATTAGTAAACAATTATTGTAAAAGTTTATGATATTCAGAAGGTATGTTTTTGATTATATGATCCATATTGTATTTATAAGTTATCGGTGAAACAAAACCAAAAGTTGTACACGATATTCAAAAGGTATGTTGTTGATGATTAATTTATATATGATTGTTTTTATAAGTTATTGTATATTGTTTATATGTATTGATTGTATTCCATTAGTAAATTGATCGTACAAAAAGATGCACATACCAGGCCGTCAATGGTGATTGACGGAGTTAGGGGTAATGGTGGTGATTCCGAGTGCAAGATAACCTGAAAATAAGAAATAGAGGACACTACGTTAGACGAAGCGCGGGGGAAAGCCCCCGCGAACCGCCTCCGTTGTGAGAATCAGTCATGGTGATTATGTCATGAAAGTATTGAGGTGGAGAAGATCAGATCTCCTAGGTTAAGTTAGGTTACATACCTCTGTGATGACTTCCTTATTTATAGGCACAAGAATCTGATAGAGCGATTCTGAGAGGATGTGTGGAGGCGATTCTGGAGGTCATGGCGATTCTGAAGGTCATGGCTAAGATCATGGTTGTTGACCGCCTGTTTGACCAAATCTTATTTGACGATTACTTTGACCACTCGATCATACCAGCGTTCATAGGTAGAGAGGCTATGACCTTTTGGCTTGACCCTTGCCGGAGGGGCTCGAATAGTGACGAGGCCGAGCTCGAATCGCGACGGAGGCGGACTCGAACCGTGACGGAGGCCTTGGCGGAGGCCATGCTACGAACCGTGATGAGGCCTTGGCGAGAGGGGCTCCGAATCTGTGCGAAGGCCTTGACGGAGGCCAGGCTCTGAACCGTAACGGAGGCCTTGACGGAGGCCATGCTCTGAACCATGACGGAGGCCTTGATGGAGGGGGCTCCGAACTGTGACGGAGGCCAGGCTCCGAACCTCAACAGAGGTTAGACACTATGAAGTGCTTTTGGTGTAGGTTGGCAAACTCCCTTGCAGTAGCCATTGTGAGTGACTTTATGCCAACATTATGTGCAGGACAAAGGCGTAGGCTTCGTCCTTTAGAAGGGTACATCATTACCCTTTGTACAAATGGTAAGCTAAGTACCAAAGTGACGGTAATGCTCATTAGCAGAGCGGAGGGTGCATTATCAAGCCCCCCAGTCTAATGTTATGCATGCGATGAGTGCATGGCTTTAGACTTATCATTGCTTTTGTCAAATCCAATATAAAAGTAGCTATACTTGTTTTTAATAGTCCACATTTCACTCTGTCATGGTGGATACCTCATTAAGCCCCCCCTCCCCCGTCTAATGTCATGACTTCGTAAGAGGCGTGGGATTAGACTTAAGTAGTCCAGAAACCCTTTGTTATATAAGGAACATGTGTATTAGGTTTTGCCATATAACTTTCGCTTTTAGTTATAAGTGAGTTTTATTGGAACCTATTTGTACATAGGCTGAGTTATCGGAAGGTACCAAGGTTTGTGTATAAACTTGGCTTTGTTTTATAATGCATGACATAATGGCATTATATCGCATATCTTAGGTTCTGGCATGCTGACGTACCTGATGCGAGAATCATGGGGGTGTCCCATGATTTTAGGTAACCGCTTGGTTAATGTCCCATGATCCATATCTTACCGGGAAAGCCTTGATAGGGCTGTGAACGTGGGTTTGACTTGGTCTTATGAAACCTTTGCATTAATATCTTTGAAGAGCATACCCCGAAGGGCTTAGGCCTTCGATTGGCGAGTTCCCAATTGGTAAGCATATCATAGATGAATGATTTTACGCCAAAGAATAGTTTTAGAGGTTTGCCAAGAATGTCAGAATGTAGCTCCAAAGTGAGTATGAAGGGAGACCTTCAAATTGAATGGAGGGTATATCATCAAGCCCCTCGGTTGAAAGTGATGCGCACACTTCGAATGTAATGCTTTCAACTAAAAAAAATTCTTCCTTGTGATAAATCGAACAAGGATTAATCGTTAAGTAATATAAACCTCGAAGGTCATATATTTTGTATGTGTATGAAGCTTATGGACTTCATTTAAGCAAAGCAGTAGTCCTTGGATAATTTACTTACTTTCTTTTGCTAGGCTATGGCCTTTATGCATGTTCAAATAATATCCCTTCCTTAGGATTTTAATTATCGTAGGTGGGGAGTGGCGCCATCCATTGGACCCGCAACAATAAGTCCCGTTTTCCGAGTCAAATAACCGTTTTCCATAAATAACGGTCGAATTCAACCGTAATTCCCTAAATCCTTGTTACCACATGGTAGCACCACTGAAATCTACACTTTTATCTCTAATCACAAGATTTTCCACCAACCACAAACTTTACGTTTACCATTTCAACAGACTCTGTCGGGTTTAAATGGAGCAGTCTCTGTTACAGCCTCTGTAATGTTCGAAGGAGCCTCTGTTTGGCTTCATTTAAGATGAAGGGTCAAAGTTCGCGACCTCTGTGGAAATATTTGGGGTCTCTGTTAAAACCTCTGTTTGGGTTCAATTTAAGAAGGTTCAAAGTCAATAGCCTTCGTAAGAGCCTCCGTTGTAGTCTCCGTAACAACCTCTGTTATGGTCTGTTTTGGAGAAAAGGTTCAATAACCTTCGTAGGAGCCTCTGTTCGGGTTCATTTTGAGAAGAAGGTTTAAAGTCAATAGCCTTCATAAGAGCCTCCGTTGCAGACTCCGTAGCAGCCTCTGTTTGGGTTCGTTTTATGAAGAAGGTTCAAACTCAACAACCTTCGTAGGAGCCTCTGTTCGGGTTCATTTTGAGAAGAAGGTTTAAAGTCAATAGCCTTCATAAGAGCCTCCGTTTCAGACTGCGTAGCAGCCTCTGTCTGGTTCGTTTTATGAAGAAGGTTCAAACTCAACAACCTTCGTAGGAGCTTCTGTTCGGGTTCATTTTGAGAAGAAGGTTTAAAGTCAATAGCCTTCATAAGAGCCTCCGTAGCAGCCTCTGTTTGGGTTCGTTTTATGAAGAAGGTTCAAACTCAAAAACCTTCATAGGAGCCTCTGTTCGGGTTCATTTTGAGAAGAAGGTTTAAAGTCAATAGCCTTCATAAGAGCCTCCGTTGCAGTGTCCGTAGCAACCTCTGTTATGGTCTGTTTTGGAGAGAAGGTTCAATAACCTTCGTAGGAGCCTCTGTTCGGGTTCAATTTGAGAAGAATTCTTTGTTGCATTATTCGTCATGGGTTTTCCTAAGAAGAAGTTTAAAATCACTAGCCCTTTGTTCCAATCTCTATGGCAACCTCTGTTGTAACCTTCGCACGGATTCATTTAAGAAATTGGGGCACATAATGGTACACTCAAGTAGGGCCAGAACCTTCCTTCGCAAAATGTTTACCACAAGGTGAACAAAGGCAGTACATTAATGACGGAGGATACCCTTTGTCAGTCTGGTATGTTTTCTACGAAACTAATACGCTATATTGCCTCTGTTTCACTACAAATCAGATTATCTACATATGAAACTTTTGATGTTTATTAAGAGCATTATAAACCATCTTTTATTGAGCCTCTGCTTATGACACAATGATCATTAGAGATATTACAACATTGACAGAGGATACCCTACGTTCCTAGAACCTCTGTTAGAGCTTTCATGTTGTTTTTAGCATAAAACATAATCCACACATGTTAAATACGTGATGTACATAGAAAAGCCTTAAGTAATTTTATACTAAGCTTTATTATGTCACTCGTGATGATAAGTCCACTGCTGACAAAGCCTCTTTTGACAAGGCGTTTCACACAAGCTCTATTGAGATGACAGAGACTCACATCTGTGTATTATATGTTAGCAAAATTTATCATGGAACTTATATACTATTATCATATATTTTGAGATGACGGAGCCTCACAAATGTTGACATAAGTCTCTGTCGATATGATTACGGAGCATCACGTGATCCCTGAGTGGTCCTCATCCAGCTTTGTTCTTTCCACCATGGGAGTGTCAACAGGGTCACAAGTGTCAAATCCAAATTTCTTTAAAATTTCATTAGCGCATTTAGATTGATTAATAAAAATGCTTCAAAGACTTTGTGAAATTTGTAATCCCAAGAAAAATGACATTTGTCCCATCATAGACATTTGAAATTTGGAGCCCATCTCTTTTGAAAATAGGTCACATTCGTTAGGTCGGTCGAGGCAAAAATAATATCGTCAACATAAATTTGAACATGAATTAAGTGTTTGCTTGACTTTCTGGTGAACAGTGTATGATCAACTGCTCCTTTGTTGAATCCATTTGACAAAAGAAACTTTGACAGCTGATGAGTGTGTAAATACTCATCATTTTTGGGTCAATCTGAACTGCGAAACGTTAAAAATGCTCAGAAATGCATCAAAATCTGAAAATATCTCAAAATGGCATTTTATATGTTTCAGATGCAAAATGTTTAAAATCAGATGAAAAATGAGCAAAATTTGCATAATTGGCGCCAGTCCCCAGTTTCTAAAATTGTCAAAAATAGTCCACAGTCCTAATTTCAAAGAAAAATCACCAAAGGTCCTTTTAAATCATAACTTGTCAAAATTAGTCCTTTGGTGAAAAATATAAAAGTTTGAGAAAATTACAAGTTTGGTCCTCCAAGTTTGAAAATTGGCAAAATGGTCCTTGGAAAATTGAAAATGTCAAGTTTGGTCCTTGTAGTATGGAAGATTGTCATTTTCAGCCCTTGGAACAACTTTTCAGATTTGGCAGCCTAGGTCCCTTGAGTTTCAGAAATTACATAACAAGCCCTTGTTATTAAAACCTTAGCCTTGTCAAAACTGCCATTGGACCCTTGTCATATCCCCAAGTGAACCCCTGTCATTTACCATTTTGGACCCCCCCAATATAATACACCCCGGTCAAATGGTTGGTCAAACACCCCTACGCGCCAAAAACTCATCTCCTTCACCTGCTTCTCTGCCAAAGCCTGCATACACTCCACCCCCTCCTCCAGCTCATTTTCCACCCACCTTATCACTCCAAACATAAGAATCCAAGATACATTTAATTCTTCACCTCTCCCACACTCAACTCATCCAACTGTCAAAACAACCATTTCCCGCCAAATTCAATCAAGGGCCAAAAGTGGTTTTAAGCTCATCCAAGGGCTATGAAAGAAAGTGGGAAATAATCAGAGCAAGTGGAAAAGAAGTTTGGAATATAAAAAGGGAGCAAGAGGAGAGAAAGAAAGTAATAGAATTTAGTTTTAAATTTCCTTAATGTCGTTTTTCTTATGAATGTATTAGCTTAGCTTAAAATATGTAATCTGTTGTTTCTATGATCCAAACTAAAGCTATTTTATCATTGTAATCAGTTTTTAAGAATTAATTTCAAGGTTTGGTTAAAATTAGTGACCTTATGTTTACTGTTGAGATTTTCAAACTAATGTTCTTACATTTAAGCTTCCAAAAGCTTATTTCATCATTCAAATCAGCTCACTTAATCTCTATATAGCTTTTGAAAAGCTTACATTTAATTTTCAAGCTATTTTGAGTCATGGTCAACAAAAGTCAAAATGGAGCAATTTGGAAGTGGAATGGATTGATGCAGCTTGGAGGGGTTTAAAATAGGATAGGTTAGTGTAGAATTTGGTTTGGTTTAGCCTGCAACACAGTTGGACTCATGTGAGTTCTATTCTCATTTCCTTTTTTTTTCAATATTGCATTTTATGCTTGAATGTTTATCTGTAGTCACCACTAGTTAAAATGTGTTTATATAGTTGTAATATGGTCATGAGAACTCAGTTTGATCAATGGTACTATCTAGTTCAGTGTTCTTATCAGTTTAAGTTTGTATTTCAGTTTTAAAAGGGTTGTTTGGAACTACTGAATTAACTGCACTAGAGGATAATTCAGTGCTTGGTGCCTATTGTTTCATGTTTGTTTAGCTCATTTGAGCCCATATCAGTCTTGTTATTGCACCTGCTAAGCTCAATAGTCAAAATTGTATGTCATCTGTCTTAACTGTGAATCTGTTGAGACTTTTGAAAATCCAAGTCTAGTTTTGTGTTCAAAATACATAGAACTAGCTTGCATTAGTGTTATTTCATCAAGTAACATCATAATCAGTCCTTAAATCATGATCAAAGTTCAATTTAGTCAAACTTTTAGTTCTGTCAAAAAGTCAAAATATTGAAATATCAGTTTTGAGTCCATCTAGAGGGATTTTTCAAGAGCTCATTTCTAGGTCATTTCAAGTGAAACTTGTGGCTTTTAAAAGTCCTACTGGTCTATTTCCTTCTCTCCATTTTAGCATATTTTTGTGAATTTTATAGAAGCTTCATTTTAGCTTGTGATCATGGGCTTAAATGCCTGCGAGGCATTAAGTGCCTGAGGGGTTTTGCAAGTTTTGCGAGCTTGTGCAAAGCTCATTTGAGCTCACCTAGGTCTGATTTTGGCTTATGCATAACCACCCGGGTCTAGTGCAGGGTCCCACTTCCATTTTGCAGTTTCAGCTTATTGGTTGGCTTATTTTTAAGCTCAAAGTAGACCCCCTAAAACTGCTTTTAGCTTATTAGCTCAAACATCAAATATGTGCAATTTGCCAATCTAGAGGTTGTAGCTTGTTGATTCTAGTTGCATTTAAGTTCTTTTAGCTTATTCAAGTCCCTGTTTTCAGTGGGTGGTCTTAGGTTTCCATTTGCTTATTCAAAGTGCTTATCTAAAAGCACTTTGCACATCAGTTCCATAATCTTACACACAACCATCTGTTTTTCCATTTTTCCTAGCTTCCTAATATTATTTTAGAGTTTTCCTGAAATTTTCAGATTTTTCCAAGTTGGTTTGCTATTTTTCTGCATTTTAATTACTTTTTAGCATTTTTTAATTAGCTTTAAATACAAATAATTCAGAAAAGGTTCAAAAAAAATAATTTTTCATTTTTCTTAAGTTTAGATAAATATAAAAAGCCAAAAAAATATTTTTCCATATTTTTCTTAGATAAATTTGTATTTTTAAATAATTTAATTAGTTTTAAATAGTTTTAATTCCTAGAAAATAGAAAATAATCGAAAAATACAAAATAGTTTTGAAAATTCTCTTTTGATATTTTAGATTTTCTAAGTCTTAATTTTATTTTTCAAGCCTTATTTCATATTTTCTTGTGTTTTAGGTAATTATTTAATAGTTAAAATTAGTTTTAATTAATAATAATTAATTTAATAGTTGTAAAAATAATTTTCTTTTTCTATAAATTTTATTTTATCATTAGGTTTGTAAAAATGTCATTTTCATATTTTTAGGACTTTTATTTCTTAGATCTCACTTTTTATTTTGTACGTTTACGTAAATTTTATTTAAACGTAAGTTTTAAGTTTTAAGTTTTAAACGTTCATCATTTTAAATATAGTGATAGCGTTTATTTAATAGATTTTATCTTTTTAATTTCCTTTAATTTGCATTTAAGCCGTTGTAATTTGTTGGTTTTTTTCTGTAGTTATAATCATTCTCAATCCCTTTATTCGTTCAAATCTCTCGATCACTATACGTTGGGTGATCCATTGCACAGCTCGCTGGGACATAACGACCCGGGGAAACCCTATACTCCCCAGATCTTCATTGAGTTCGTTCCTGAACTGTTTTAAGTTTGTTACGGTCTGCCATTCACAAGTGGCAGACTTGAGTGATAAAACTTGACGGTTGGGAGCGAATCAAATTTTAAGCGCCACGGGAGTCTTGATTATCTTCCGTCTAGCAGTTAGTGATTTGGATATTCACTCCTTGTTTATACCATTTGTATATGTTTATATTTTCTTTTAAAAATCAAAAATCCAAAAGATTTTCATTCTTTGTTTTTGCAAAATGTTTTCAAAAATACCAAAATATTCATCTTTACCCTCTTACCCTTTTTGATTCTTTATCTCTTTACCCTCTATCCGTTTGATTCTAACTTCTTCTATTCTCATGGAATCTCTCGAGGATCTAATTCGGGACGGTTGAAAAACTTGACTTTTACACAAATGTCAAGAATTCGTGTTGTTCGTGATGATCCATTCATTCTGCGTAGGGAAATGGAACGAGAAACCGAGGTGACAAAGGACCGGTACTTCCTCGATAATGGAAGTACTAAATCGTCCAACCTACGGTTATCCAAAGACCTAAACCTTCAATTGCTCCTAAGCCGTCTAGAATTGATTCTAAACTTTCACGATTTACGGTTAAAAGCAAACATGCGAAATTCGGTCCGGTGACTAGCAAGAATGACTTGCTTAATCTTCACGCTTCTCAAGAACCGAACCGAGACCATAACGGAAGTGGTGGAAATTGCTAGCTCTCGAGCACACCACTTGTCCCACCTCCCGATTTTTCAAAATGTTCTTGAGTCTTAATAGTCATTCGGATCACCATGTTGGTTTTGATGATTCTTTGAATAAACCGATTCCTTTTCATAACTCTCAAATGCAATCGTTTATTCCTTGTGTCGGTTGTGGTGAGCCTCTTTAGTTCACCACGTCGTTGGTGTACGTGTGTACAATGTGGTAATGATATTCATAACGGGAGTTGTTTGTTTTGTGGTTCGAGGAATTCATTTGATTATGATCCTAATCCGAACTCATTTAACGACCCTCAAACTTTTCCAATTACCCACCACACCCGACTTATCTTCATATAATCAACATATCTGCTGTGAATTTTGTGGAGGTCCTCACCAAGGATTTGAGTGTCAATCCGAAACACGTTTGTCTATGAGCAGTTTTCCAGTGATGCTCGTAACTTTGGTTTTAACCAAAATCCATATGATTCACTGTCTGCACTCAGCAGTTTCTTGTTGTAGTCTGTGGAGGTCCCCACTTCACTCGATTGTCAAATAGGAACCCATTTCCTTGTAACAATCATGACTCTCACATGTTTGAAAATTTCCAACCTCCACAAGACCATACGGTTCAAACTCCACCGAGCCGTTGTCTCAAGAAATCTCCCACGATTTTGAAACCGCAATGAAAACACTTGATGATATGATTAGTAACTTTAAGAATCAAGTGAGTGGTGAAAAGACCATGGGAGAATTGCTTGTCAAGAGCGTGAGGCCCACCAATCTAGGGAAGAATTATTAGTCCTAGAGCAAGCGGCTCTAAGGCGTTCCCAATTTCTTAAGGCGACTCTTTATGATGATGACGAGGAGAGTTTTATCCTTTTAGAGATAATATTTCTCAACTCCTCGGTCGGTTGATATCCCAGATTGAGATTCCATCTCAAACAATCGCTATCACACCCAAAGCTCCCACTCACTCTCTCGAACATGGGGGACGAGCATCTTGACACTGTTCACGAAAAGGAATCGGACGAACTCATAAAGTCTAGTGTTGAGAACCTTGTCCCAATCCCGAGAGAGTCACAGGAACTTTTAACCATATGTGTGGTTCTCTTTCCCTCTTGAGTGTTCAAATGATCATTTGGAAACTTTCTCCGATTTTAGCGACGATTGTGCTTCCTTTGGAAACATCGAGTATGTTGAGGCATCACTCCCACAGTCTGACCCTCTTCTTGAGGAGTTCTCCGGTGAACTCACTCACATCAATCCACTCTTTGATTTCGAAGCCGATCTGGGAGAGACTGAAAGTCTAATTGATAATGATCGTTCACTCACTTCTTATCCCAACAATCCAATAGAGAATGTTGATCACTTTGTTCCCGAAGCATTCAAAGCTACCTTCACCAATCCTCTATTTGAATTCGACTCTGAATTCACTTTAATTTCTGAGAATCTACTCTTTGATACTCAGACTGAGGATAGTGATGAGCCCACAATGGAACAAGAGTTCACAATTTCACTTCATGTGAATGATTCTCTTCATGGAGAGTTCTCCGGTGAACTCTCTCATGACATATCTCCTCCGGAACATGATCATTTCTATTTTGATCTTGAGGATGATATTAGCTCGGAGGAAGGTGTACTCTATCATATGAGTGTGCTTATTAATGATACTACCCTCACCCTTCCTCCCGATACGTCTACATTTGAGGATGAAGAATGGATCTTGATTGTTATCAAAGTCTTTCTTCCTTTCCTCAAATATCTTGTGATTTCTCTTCATCTTCACTCCTTCGGGAATGAAGACACTATCTTTGATCCCGGCATTTCCATATATCATTTTTGAGCCGGTTCTATGTATATCTCATCGGTGTGGAACTTTCACGTGCTGCAAATGTTTGTCCAAACATCTTGAATGAAAGTCCGATGGAGATTGTCTCTTCCACTTACTTCCCCATGAACCAATGAATTCGGGGTCGAGTCAAGCTAGCGACTCGGTAATCAAAAACAAGAGCTAAACATGGGTTTTCACCCGTGTGTACCACCCTAGTGTGGGGAGTTGCCCACATGTTGTATATGAGTTTTCCTAAAAAAAAAAAAAAAAAAAATCCTTTCAAATAATGGCGTAGTATTTCCCTTTACGTTCTCGGTTTCGGCATAACCATGGGTACTTTGAATATTGAGGGCAATATTCATTTCTAAGTGTGGGGGAATTCTCACGAATTTTATCATGTAATTATCCCGCCTAATTCCCCGGTTTTTGGCCAAAATTTTTTTTTGGAGTAAGTGTTCTACACTTACTCAATTGGTTATCAGTCCGCCTTGTCTAAAAAACAAAAGGATTGGCTAATCCAGGAGCAAACGGCTCTTGGTAAAGATATCTCAAATCCGTTGAAGGCTTGCAATTTGCCCAAAATTGTATGGTATTCACCTCACCAAAGATAATATTGATAATTTATCTAAGAGTTGGCTAGTCCAGAGCAAACGGCTTCTGGTAAAGACAAAATCAAATCCGTTGGAAGATGGTGGTTTGCTCAAAATCACATGGTTATCAGTGTACCCTGGTTCTTACTTGAACTGAAACATTTGGCTACTCCGAAGTAATGGCTTTTGGTAAAGAGATTCAAATCCATTATGTTTTCTCAAAAGATTGCTAGGGACTAACAATAGTTTAGTGTGGGGATTGATGAGTGTGTAAATACTCATCATTTTGGGTCAATCTGAATCATGAAACGTTTAAAAATGCTCGAATGCATCAAAATCAAAATATCTCAAAATGGCATTTATATGTTTCGGATGCAAAATGTTTAAAATCGATGAAAATGAGCAAAATTTGCATAATTGGCGCTTCAGGTCCCCAAGTTTCTAAAATTGTCAAAAATAGTCCCTGAGTCCTAATTTCAAAAGAAAAATCACCAAAGGTCCTTTTTAAATCATAACTTGTCAAAATTAGTCCTTTGGTGAAAAATATAAAAAGTTTGAGAAAATTACAAGTTTGGTCCTCCAAGTTTGAAAATTGGCAAAAATGGTCCTTGGAAAATTGAAAAATGTCAAGTTTGGTCCTTGTAGTATGGAAGATTGTCATTTTCAGCCCTTGGAACAACTTTTCAGATTTGGCAGCCTAGGTCCCTTGAGTTTCAGAAATTACATAACAAGCCCTTGTTATTAAAACCTTAGCCTTGTCAAAACTGCCATTGGACCCTTGTCATATCCCCAAGTGAACCCCTGTCATTTACCATTTTGGACCCCCCCAATATAATACACCCCGGTCAAATGGTTGGTCAAACACCCTACGCCAAAAACTCATCTCCTTCACCGCTTCTCCCGCTAAAGCTCATCACTCCACCCCTCCTCCAGCTCATTTTCCACCCACCTTATCACTCCAAACATAAGAATCCAAGATACATTTAATTCTTCACCTCTCCCACACTCAACTCATCCAACTGTCAAAACAACCATTTCCCGCCAAATTCAATCAAGGGCCAAAAGTGGTTTTAAGCTCATCCAAGGGCTATGAAAGAAAGTGGGAAATAATCAGAGCAAGTGGAAAAGAAGTTTGGAATATAAAAAGGGAGCAAGAGGAGAGAAAGAAAGTAGTAGAATTTAGTTTTAAATTTCCTTAATGTCGTTTTTCTTATGAATGTATTAGCTTAGCTTAAAATATGTAATCTGTTGTTTCTATGATCCAAACTAAAGCTATTTTATCATTGTAATCAGTTTTTAAGAATTAATTTCAAGGTTTGGTTAAAATTAGTGACCTTATGTTTACTGTTGAGATTTTCAAACTAATGTTCTTACATTTAAGCTTCCAAAAGCTTATTTCATCATTCAAATCAGCTCACTTAATCTCTATATAGCTTTTGAAAAGCTTACATTTAATTTTCAAGCTATTTTGAGTCATGGTCAACAAAAGTCAAAATGGAGCAATTTGGAAGTGGAATGGATTGATGCAGCTTGGAGGGGTTTAAAATAGGATAGGTTAGTGTAGAATTTGGTTTGGTTTAGCTTGCAACACAGTTGGACTCATGTGAGTTCTATTCTCATTTCCTTTTTTTCAATATTGCATTTTATGCTTGAATGTTTATCTGTAGTCACCACTAGTTAAAATGTGTTTATATAGTTGTAATATGGTCATGAGAACTCGGTTTGATCAATGGTACTATCTAGTTCAATGTTCTTATCGCTTTAAGTTTGTATTTCGCTTTTAAAGGGTTGTTTGGAACTCTCAATTAACTGCACTAGAGGATAATTCAAAGGCTTGGTGCCTATTGTTTCATGTTTGTTTAGCTCATTTGAGCCCATATCGCCTTGTTATTGCACCGCTAAGCTCAATAGTCAAAATTGTATGCCATCCGTCTTAACGTGAATCTGTTGAGACTTTTGAAAATCCAAGTCTAGTTTTGTGTTCAAAATACATAGAACTAGCTTGCATTAGTGTTATTTCATCAAGTAACATCATAATCGGTCCTTAAATCATGATCAAAGTTCAATTTAGTCAAACTTTTAGTTCACAAAAGTCAAAATATTGAAATATCAGTTTTGAGTCCATCTAGAGGGATTTTTCAAGAGCTCATTTCTAGGTCATTTCAAGTGAAACTTGTGGCTTTTAAAAGTCCTACTGGTCTATTTCCTTCTCTCCATTTTAGCATATTTTTGTGAATTTTATAGAAGCTTCATTTTAGCTTGTGATCATGGGCTTAAATGCCCTGTGCAGGGCATTAAGTCTGCACAGGGGTTTTGCAAGTTTTGCAGAGCTTGTGCAAAGCTCATTTGAGCTCACCTAGGTCTGATTTTTGGCTTATGCATAACCACCCAGGTCTAGTGCAGGGTCCCACTTCCATTTTGCAGTTTCAGCTTATTGGTTGGCTTATTTTTAAGCTCAAAGTAGACCCCCTAAAACTGCTTTTAGCTTATTAGCTCAAACATCAAATATGTGCAATTTGCCAATCTAGAGGTTATAGCTTGTTGATTCTAGTTGCATTTAAGTTCTTTTAGCTTATTCAAGTCCCTGCTTTCGATTGGGTGGTCTTAGGTTTCCATTTGCTTATTCAAAGTGCTTATCTAAAAGCACTTTGCACATCGGCCCATAATCTTACACACAACCATCTGTTTTCCATTTTTCCTAGCTTCCTAATATTATTTTAGAGTTTTCCTGAAATTTTCAGATTTTTCCAAGTTGGTTTGCTATTTTTCGCATTTTAATTACTTTTTAGCATTTTTTAATTAGCTTTAAATACAAATAATTCGAAAAGGTTCAAAAAATAATTTTCATTTTCTTAAGTTTAGATAAATATAAAAAGCCAAAAAAATATTTTTCCATATTTTTCTTAGATAAATTTGTATTTTTAAATAATTTAATTAGTTTTAAATAGTTTTTAATTCCTAGAAAATAGAAAAATAATCAGAAAAATACAAAAATAGTTTTGAAAATTCTCTTTTGATATTTTAGATTTTTCTAAGTCTTAATTTTATTTTTCAAGCCTTATTTCATATTTTCTTGTGTTTTAGGTAATTATTTAATAGTTAAAATTAGTTTTTAATTAATAATAATTAATTTAATAGTTGTAAAAATAATTTTCTTTTTCTATAAATTTTCTTTTATCATTAGGTTTGTAAAAATGTCATTTTCATATTTTTAGGACTTTTATTTCTTAGATCTCACTTTTTATTTTGTACGTTTACGTAAATTTTATTTAAACGTAAGTTTTAAGTTTTAAGTTTTAAACGCTCATCATTTTAAATATAGTGATAGCGTTTATTTAATAGATTTTATCTTTTAATTTCCTTTAATTTGCATTTAAGCCGTTGTAATTTGTTGGTTTTTTTCTGTAGTTATAATCATTCTCAATCCCTTTATTCGTTCAAATCTCTCGATCACTATACGTTGGGTGATCCATTGCACAGCTCGCTGGGACATAACGACCCGGGGAAACCCTATACTCCCCAGATCTTCATTGAGTTCGTTCCTGAACTATTTTAAGTTTGTTACGGTCTGCCATTCACAAGTGGCAGACTTGAGTGATAAAACTTGACGGTTGGGAGCGAATCAACAGCGTATCGTACCATGCCCTAGGAGCTTGCTTCAAACCATAAAGGGCCTTGTTCAAGCGGTAGACATGGGTCGGATGTTCTGGATCCACAAAACCTTGGGGTTGACTGACATAAACCACTTCTTTAAGATCCCCATTGAGAAAAGCAGTCGTTACATCCATATGATAGACCACCATATTCTTACTGGCAGCATTAGCCAGAAAGATTCTAATGGCCTCAATTCGTGCAACCGGAGCAAATGATTCCTCAAAGTCAATCCCCTCCTGTTGATGATATACTTTAGCCACTAGCCTTTCCTTATTTTTCAGAGCATCACCATGCTCATCAAGCTTTACTTTGAAGATCCACTTAAGAGCAATAATCATAGCACAATCTGGAGCAGGTACTAATTCCCATACATCAAGACGATCGAACTCATGGATTTGATCTTGCATAGCACTAAACCAGCTGTCCTCAGACATTGCTGACATCTTTAGGTTCGATCTTTGATAATACAGAGTTGAAGAAGCACCATAAGGCATCAGTAGCAAGTTGTTTGCGAGTGGATACCGGACGAGAAGGATTCCCAATGATGTTGTCCAATGGATGATCATGTGTCCATTTTTTGAGATGTTCATGTAGTTGTTGCTAAGGAATTGATGTAGCAGAGTTAGGATCCCCTGGTGAAGATGTTTCTGGTGTAGGTTCAGGGGAAAATATGTTTTCAAACGGAGCATCTTCGGGAGTTGCAAAGGGGTTGTCTCCAAAAGAATTCCCAGCTGCATTTCCTTGATCCATAGAAGATGATTGAGGATTCAAAGATGACGATGAATGATCAGCAACTGGCGCTTCTTGTGATAGAGACATTGAAATGGATTGGCCATTTGTATAGGTTGGACAGGAGCAGCTACAGTTGTTGGAACAAGAATACCATCAGCTGGTGGCTCATAGTATTCATCAAACATTGGGTCAAATAATTTCTTCAATTCTTCTTCTGAGGGTGGAACATAAGGAACTGCAGGAGAGGAATTCTGTACAAGACATGAACTGATGGGTCCAGGAGTCAAGAGTTGAGAACCGGGTCCAGAACTTGATTGTCTAGGATCTATTTGATCAGTCAGCTCATCAAATTTAACATGAATAGTTTCCATCATGTCTCGAGTTCATTTATTGTAGATTCGGTAACCCTTCTGATTTGGTGCATAACCAACGAAAAATACAATATCCGCCTTAGTTTTCAACTTTCCCAAATCTTGACCCTCATTTGTTGGATAGCACAATGCTCCGAACACACGAAGAAAAGAAAGATCCGGTTTTCTGTTATGAACTAGTGCGTATGGAGTTTTTCCATGAGTTGTATGAATAAGGGAACGGTTTTGGTGTAACATGGAGTGGCAATGGCTTCTGCCCAGAGAAACATTGGAGCCTTTGAATAGATTAGCATAGTCCTTGCGGCTTCAATAAGAGTTCGATTTCATCTTTCAACAACACCGTTCTGTTGAGGAGTACATGGAACACTTCTTTGATGGCTGATTCCAATGCTTTCATAAAACTGACTTAGTTCTTTGTTTACAAGCTCAGTTCCATTGTCTGTTCGGATGATTCTAATTGTTTTATTAAGTCGAACCTGCAACTGTTTGATAAGCTTGATGATGATGTAGGGAGTTTCATCCTTCGACCTCAAAAACTTAACCCAAGTAAACCGAGAGTAGTCATCAACAACACTAGCACATATTTCTTCCCATTTATAGTCTGCACTCTCATGGGTCCGCACAAATCCATGTGAAGGGTATGAAGAACTTCCATATTGGAGTTTTAGGTGTGGGTTTATGGGCATACTTTGTGCTTTTGCCCAATTGGCATGCTGAACAAAGATGATATTTTTCGTACTTTAACCGAGGCAAGCCTCTTACGAGGTCCTTTCTGGAAAGATCATTGATGGTGCCGAAGTTCAAGTGATTGAGACGACGATGCCATAACTATGAATTTGTTTTAGATGCCTTTGACAATAAGCAAATTGGAGAAGACTTCATCATGTCTTTGATAGAGATGGTGTACAAATTAGAGCCACGAGTACCCTTTAAAAGCTCAACACCATCTAATTCTCTAACGATGCAAGAGTGTTTTATGAAAGCCACTTCAAAATCAGAATCGCAGAATTGACCAACAAAGAACAGATTATGACCAAGACCTTCTATATAATATACCCAGGAGATTACACTATCACCAAATATATAATCTCCGTAACTCATAATTTCCCCAAAGTGGTCGTTCCCAAATCTAACAGTCCCGATGAATTTATTCACAAAGTTCTTGAGCCGCGAGCGATCTTCAGTCATATGCTTTGAACAGCCTGAGTCCAAATACCAAAGGACGATTTGTACGACCTGCATTTGAACATAGACAATTGTGGATAACTGAAAGCATTGGATCCCTATGAGAAAATGGGTTCCGATTGGTCGGTACATGCAATTTTTATACCTACAGCAGTCTTAGAAGAAATTACATCATTAGAGGTTGAAGCAAGACTAGGAGTGGTAGTGGACCTATTTAAAGTGTGTTCACTTCTTAAAGGTATAATTCTACCAGTGGGCTTCCATTTCTTAATGGGTATTGATCTAGATAATTTAGGGCAAAACTCATTAACTCTGAATTTACTGCCAGTTGGTTTCCATTGATAACCCACATTACTAAATTTTCTCCCTGTAGGCTTCCAATAATTACTAAACCTTTTTCCTGTATGCTTCCTTACTTCCTTATCTTGTTTAGCATTTCTGACAATTTTAACTCGAGATTTAACAACATTTCTCAAATCATTTACAACACATTCATGATAAATACCAGAAACCAAACATTCATTACATGTTTTGCAAATAGTAGCAGAATTCGAATTAATTACAGTAAAATTATAGCTAATACTAGAATCAACACGATTCATTTTATTTAACTCAAACTTATTCTTTCTAGGGTGTTGTTCTACTTTCTTCTCTTGAACACTCTTGGCTCGCATGGTCCTATCTTGCTTTGTATTGCCTGAGGCGTTGACCCGCTATCCTTAGTGTCACTGATTACTCCTGTAAAAGGAATGACGGGAATATTAGTGGGTGTTACTACTCTTTGCAAGTCTGGTCTAGAAGTGCTGGGTTCTGAGACTCTAGGAGGCACATCAAAGGTCACATGCTTGACTTTAAGCATAGAACTGGGCATAACTACTCTATCTTTCCTAGTACCATATTTAGGACATGTAGCGTTACACATTCTAAGAATTCCTGAGATCGTTTGGCATATAAGCATGCATGCCCAACTGCATTATCAAGTGGTTTCTCTATCTTATCCTCTTCAACAATCTCACCGAGGCACTCTAGACTATCCTTAAGGTAGAAAGATATGATTGAAATGCAATTTCATTATTCCTAAGATGAGGGGGAATATATTTCACAGTTACAGCATATTTAGAACAAGCAGACACCTTTGGTGTAACATTCTCACCACTGGTGATTGGCATTTTCCCTTTTACCACAGGCTTCAGATTCTCAATTTCGTTAAGCAAAGAAGTTACTTGTTCACTATTTTTATCATGATTAACCTTGAGTGAATCACATAACTCTTTGTTTTGAGCATTAACCTTTGACATTTCAGCTTGAAAACACTCATTTTCCTTTTGCAATTTATCAATAATGTTTTGAAGTTGGAAATTATGAGAATCTAAAGGCGGAGGCATACGGGAGCCATTCACTTCACTCTTTTCACCCTTCATTTGGGAAATTTGAGCTTTCAACCTTTTGATCGTGTTACAATGAGCTCGAATATGTTCATCACATTTATTTATTTCAAAAACTGCATCAAACTCAGGAGCATCCGAAGATGTCTTGGCATTTGAAGTTTTAACACTTTCTTTAAGATGTTGATAGTTTAATTGTAAATCAAGATATTCAACTTCCAATTTAGAAAAATGCGTGACCATGTTATCATGATCATCCTTTTCGATTTTATCATGAATTTTTAGTTTTTGGTCTCAAGCTCAATGATACGATCTTGGGAGACTTTCAAAGCAATAGACAGTTCATGAAACTGAGAAGCAGTAATGGAGTAATTTGTAACAGTGTAGAACACATCTTGAGCAATACATCTTGAAATCAGATTATCATTTAGGATGTGAATATTCTTCCTCTCAATCTCATTGCTTTTGAGCTCACATTCATAATCTTTAACCTCGTATTCCATTTTATTAAACATTCTTTTCATGTCTTTAATCTCAGTATCTATGGCCTTTTGAAGACTCTCAAATTGTTCTTTTAGTTGTTTAAAGAAAGGCATGACCTTAGTTAAGTAACATTCTTTTGTTTGCTCAAAACCCTTTTCCCCTTTAGTAATTCCCGTTGGAGTGATTCTCTTCTTACATGTTTTCTCGAAGTCAACGAATAGTTGTTAAACTACATATAAGTTGACTAAGGTTTTGCTTTGAGTGGGAAGAGTTCTAGGCACTAAATGCATCGGTGTATTTGGTGGATACACAGTAGCTGGAGGCAATTTCCTAAGTGGAGGATTTTTTCAACAAGTTCATCAGTTTTTTTCTTATCCATATCTTTCTTCCAAAACACTTGTTCAGGGGTCAATTGAGTCTGAGGTCTAAACTTATTGAAGGCTATCCAGTTTTCCTTAGCATAATTGGGAGATTTAAATGTTATATTTCGATTCTCACACTCAGGATCTTCTTTTAATTTCTTTTCCATTTTTTTTCTAGAGGCATCTTTGATAACATCAAATAGTCCTAATATTCTAAGCGTTAATTTCCCCCTTTATCATCACATTATGAGTAAAATGCTAGTGAAAACATCCTTACTCCTTATTATTTCATTTCAGGACCTATTTTATGCAAGGAAGCAGTAATTGGACATTTTCAAGCCCAAAGGATGAGTTTTCTCTCAATTACGGCGTAACCAAGTGATGAAGTTACGGCGTAAAAATGATTATGAAGATTACGGCGTAACCATGGAGTATAATTACGCTGTAATTTGACTACTGAACATTATGCAGCTTGCTTGACAAGAGATACGGCGTAACCCTTAGCTGAGGTTACGCCGTAACATCAATTTACAAAGGTTACGGCGTAACCATTAGCTCAGGTTACGCCGTAACTGAAGATAACCACATGATTTACAAAGACTACGGCGTAACCCCCAGCTCAGGTTACGCTGTAACCATGGATAAGCACAAGATTTGAAGAGTTACGGCGTAACTACTTAATAAATGTTGTAACTAGAATAAGAGCCTATAAATAGTCGAAGATTTCATCAGTTTTAATCATCTCTCCTTTCCCAAACCTTCTAGGGTTCGGGGAGATCAAACACAGAAGAAGAAGCATGGCTTAGAAGCATTGAATAACAAAGTTCTCATCTACGATTTCCATTGTATTCGAGTTTGAATTCCTTTTATATTTTTCTAGGACTTATACTATGAATTCATACTATTAATTGAAGTTTGCATTTGTGATTTTGATCTTCTCTTTAATTCTTTATAGACATTTACTAGTCTTATCATAGATCGCTATTCTTGGTAATATTTGTTGGATCGATGTACTCTAACCAAACTAACTTAAATAACTTGTTAAGGTTTAATAACCTCGGATAAATCCTAAGTTATTAACAATGAAACACTGAGCAAACTCTATTAAGTATGCGGAATTTACTTAACAAAGCTAAGAAGAATAACTTTAACTTTGAACGATTTTATTAATAACTCTAACTCGCCTATTATGCACTCTTTAACAACTCTAATAATATCGAACTTCTAAAACTCTAATAATGTCACGTACATCTAATACCAATCTAGGGATCCTTTATAGGCTCAAGGATAACCCTAAACGGTTTACAATTCTTATCCTTGTACCTCAAGTAAACAATACTTAGAAAGTTCTAGATAAACATTACTTTCTATCTTTAATCTAATACAACCGACTTTAATCCTTGCGGTATTGATGGATAAGCATTACTTTCACTTTTACTTAGCAAGATTTTGACTTCTTGCAAGATTTAGTCTTTCTGCGAGACTTTGTTAATCTTCACACTTTAACTCTTCAAGCTTTAACATTCTCGTATCCCAACAATATTATAAGCTTGTTAGTATCTAGAGGATCGAGATATGACCAACCGACCCCGGTCGATAGATTCTGGTATGGAAGGAATTGGCCATAGTACAACCACTCTTCGTGTGCGAATTGACCAAATGATCACCTATCAAGTAGAGGTATTTAAGAGGTTAGGGGAAATCTAAGTTCCTAACGGCCGGGTTTCCACAGACTAGATCTAGTAGATTTAGCCCTTAATGACTGCTATTATGTTGCCGAATGATCCCGGGTGACCTGTTCATCTTGGTGAGGGATCTAAGAACCATAGGCCATGATGAATTGACCAAAGGAGTCTAGTGATAATTAACCACTATATTGAACCTTGATATCGAGAATCAATTCATATTTGTATTCTTCGTTAAGCTTCGTTTATCTATCTCTTTTCCTAAAATTCTGATATCTGTGTGTTTGGAATAATAGCGTATCGATGAATTATCACAATCTTATCACACCAATATATTATCAATATCATTTCTAATTATCTTAGTTCTTTCAAGGTCACAGCTCTCTTGGAAAGATAATCGGATTTACCTAAGGTTCTACTACATTTGATCGGGTTCTCTGCCCGTTAGTATGTGTTGATCCTAAGTTATCTAAGTTTTATAAATAATAAAAGCAGGATGAAATAGCACATCAGCTTTTTGGCGCCGCTGCTGGGGAGCAGTTAATGGAAGATCTAAGGTATATCATATTTACCTAAATAAGAGATTTGAGCACTTCCAAACCAAGGTACGTATCTCAATCTCTCGTATTGCAATATAACACATTTATTCTTCGAAGCTATTAGTTACGGCGTAACTTCTGTTAAGAGTTACGACGTAACCATTAAATAATTTTAAGAATTCTAAAAATTAAAACTTTAATTAAAAATTTAGTTATGGTGTAATCTCTATTAAGAGTTACGACGTAACTGTTTAGCAATAATAAAAATTATAAATATGAAAATTTAGTTACGACGTAACTATTATCCTAATTATGCCGTAACCTCCTGGCGGTATAAAACCTTATTCGGATGAAAAACTAGGTTTTTACATAAACACTTTTCACCGCCTACCGCAACAGTAAAATTTTCTCTCAAAAATTTTTCGTCAAGATTTCTTCATTCCATCACTCAAACCATGGCTGGTAAGATCTATTGCTACTCTTTTTGATTCGTTTCTTTCGATTATTCAATTAGGGTTTATATTTTAATATTTTGGGAATCTTGCTTGTTTCATTATTTTATTGCTATTGGTTTGATTAATTAATAATTATGATGAATTCCCCATGTTATTTTGATTCGTGTCCTATCATTATGGGTCGTTTGGGATGTTTTGACTTAATTTAAAAGAGTTTTGGGTCAAACAAAAACCTAGTGGTTTAGGCGCGGTCCCTCAGCCCTAATAGGTTAAAATATTATTGATTCTTTTTACCACTTGAATAAAATTGATGGTTCTTGCGTAATCTATTGCTAATTGTGACCATCGGTTGTGCTGAGTTTCTGGGGAAGGTTACGGCTTAACCTTTGGGTTAAGTTACATCGTAACTATGTGAGTAATTTAATTATGGCGTAACCTTTGGGTTAAGTTACGCCATAACTGTTTGAGTAATCTAATTACGGCGTAACCTGTAATGTTGGTTACGCCATAACTAGTACATCAGTAGGGTCTGCATCTAACTAATAGCTGTTTTCTTTGTAGGCGCAAACCCCGTTCCCAACGCCGCTGAGCGGGTTAGGTTTCTGGCATTCCGAGATAAAGGAATTAGGCAACTATGTCTTGAGGATTACGAGAAGTTGAGAAGAAAAGACATTAGTCAACCCGAAGCCTTGGATTTTGAGGCATTGATGGGATTGCCAATGGGGCTGCTGGAAGGAAATTGAGAAATTTTTGCAAGATCAAGTGCACTTGCTCGTAGGGGAATTTTACTTGCAATGCTTGAATTACGCTTTTTCGGATCACCAAGCCAGTTATTCCGGAATATGTTCGGGAGTTTCTTGCAACTGTTGAGTTCAAAAATGAGATAGAGGATGATAACGTGGATTCATTGTATTTTCAGTTGGGGGGTGTGAGAAGGCGTTTGACTTTGAAGCAATTTACCAAAAGAATGGGTTTGTATACTCGGGAAGAGATGGAGTCTGAAGCCTTCCAAATGTTTTACAACACTTGTTGGAGGCATAGGCCTGAAGATCATGATACCGCCGCCTACTTCAACCAAATTTCTGCTGTGGAAGGGTACGATTCAAAGCACCCACCAACTTATACCATGGTAAGGAACCCTATCCGCCGTTTGGTGCACCAACTCCTTGCTTGCTCTATTCGAGCAAGGAACTCTGCTAAGGAGAAAATGACCATGGACGATTTGTACCTCTTAGAGGGAATGGATGGGGGAAATCACATTGATGTTCCTTATTATTTGGCGAGGTTCTTGGGCGGTGGTGCTAAGGGGTTTACAGGGAAGAGTCCAATTCAGGGGGCTCATTTCATTGGTAGCTTCGCGAGGAGCTATGATTTGATGGCTGATGCGGCGTTGGCTTGGGTAACCCGTGGAAGGGAAACTAGCTTGATTGGGTTGAATAAGCTAGTTGAGTTCGGGATTTGCACCGAATATGTGTATGGAGTGATTGAGTTGGTTGGTATTGCCCCGATGAGAGAAGTCGAGGAAGGTAGTGGTGCTAGTGGTGCCCAAAAGGATGTTGAGGAACGTGTGGCTAGGGGTAGACGAAGGGCACACGTTAATGTTGGGGACAGGTTACAAATGATCGATGATCGGATCAAGGGGATGTCTACCCACTTCAACGAGGAAATTGATAGCCTCGGAGTGGGTTTATATGGTCTAAGTAACCAATTTGAGGGTTTTGCATGTACATTGGATCAAGTGCAGCAACTCCAGCAGGATTTCTTCAACTAGAGTGCATATCGTACAAGCCAAATGCTCCAGAACATGCACTTGAGCCACCCTAGATGGCATGGACCGGGGTATGTGTACCAGCCCGACATCCCCGACATTGGCGTCCAAGGAGGATTCCCATTTATGAAGGCCGAGCCCACTCCTGGCAGCACCACAAGAACCCCGTTTGACCCAACTCAGTTTCACTCCATGGACCACGATCTTCACAGGGATGATTGATTCCCCTGTTTGTTGAACAATTTAAAACAATTTCAAACATATGTCTGTAATAACTGAATAATTAGGATATTTGTGTGCTTGATAATCGATTGTACCCATGGGTACAAAATTTTCCTATGTATTCTATGCAGGTTTTGGTTACGTGATGCGACTACGGCGAACCCTTTGGGTCGATTCTGTAGTAACACCGTGAAGCAAGAGGAAATTTTTAGCAACATATTAGTTAAGGCGTAGTCACCGGATATGATACGCATTAGCAATCTCGTGACCCACCTTCAACCTTTAGTGAGACATCTTGGGCAAGCATTTGAGAGGGGAGTTTATTTCTTTCTCAATTATTTTTCATTTCTATTTTATTTTCCTTTTTCATACAAATGGGACTTTGTACACTTCAAGTGGGGGGGATAGGAATAGAAATGAAGTGTATGATTACTTAGCCTACTTGCCCTAATTTTCTAGTTGGTTTTCAAAATTTTAAGCTCATTTGAAAATTTTTGTCATATTTTTAACCAAGCTAGAATTGCATATAGCCTAGCACACTAAAACCCTTATTGTCATTGGTGAGATTTAGCCTTTCTGTTTTCCCCATTTTACCCAAATCTACCAAATATTGAGTGTGCTGATAGTATTGTAAACTTTAGAACTTGGCTTATACATCACTTCGAGACCATAGACGAGTAGTGTATCAAGTTAGCTTGGTACATCTGGAAGAGGCGATTTGAAAAGAGTAAATGTTTTAGGATTGAACCCAAATAGCCCATATGTGTTTACTTGTGTGTGTTTATTGACTAGTCACATTGACTTTTCGACCTCCGTGTTAACCCTTTTTGTTGCACTCTCCTTTAGTGCAAGCTTGGAATCACTCACCCAACTTGTATCTTCAAGTGTTAGTAATTAATTTGTAATAGGTTGCTTAATCACCCTAAAATAGGCTTTTATGTTTTTCGATGGAATCACTTATTGTATTTCAAGTGTTAGTAATTAGTTTGTATGGCAAGGCTTTTATGTTTCTATTTATGGAAAGGCTTATGTAGAAAGCCCATAAGCCTTGGCCAAAGCCCAATAAGGAAGGAAGGGACTAGACATGTTGCCTAGTTCCCTTCCTATAAATAAACACTCATGTAAACCTTCCTTGGAAGGTTGGTTGTTCACTTTCACTAATATCATCGCATAACTTTCACATATTCATACGTGTATTTGTGTGTGTGTTCAACCAATCTATCTTCATCTTATTTCTTACATATTGTTACTTGTGTTATATTATGGTGACCTAACGATGGTATCAATCGCCATCTAGTTGGGTGAAACACTTTTGTTTTGAAGTTTTTACTATACGCGTGGGTTTTAAAAGCAAACTTTCATACGCTTAAAGCTTTAATTTTACACTTGTAAACTCAAGATTCTTGTGGTTTAAGGTTTATTTAGTGTTAAAGTTTAAGTTTTTGCATCAAGTTTCAAACTTTACGTGTGTAGAGTCGTTTTAAGCTTGGTTTTATTAGTGTACTATTTTCTACGCGTAAGGGTGATATTTGTTTTGAATCATCAAGTTTCAAACTTTCTTGTTATTTTGGTGATATTGAAGCTATTTCATCATTAAAATCGGGTTACAAAACATTTTTAAGCATAAAAATCGGTTTGGTGAAAGTTGGTACTTTCTACTCGTAACAAAACCCTAGTTCTACTCGTATACTTAAAGTCTCGCCTAAGCGAGAATTACGCATAAGGGATTCTTCACTTGATCTTCAAAGCTGTTGGTTTACTCAGTGTTTTCTTGCTTGGATAAGCCTGAAAACACTTCAACTTTGGATATCTTTTACACTTGGATAAGTGTAAAGGATTTTTGGTAAAACCCTAGTTTTACGCCTAAGCTTAACACTTACGCGTAGAAACTTCTTTGCCTAAGCATTTCCTACGCTTAAGCTTGTCTTACGCCTAAGGAAATATTACGCATAAGGTTTCTACTACTAAGTCTTTGGTTTACGCCTAAGCTAAGTTTTTCTCAAGTCTATGCGTAAGCTATCACTACGCGTAAGCTCTTGTCTACGCGTAAGTTGGGTATTACGCGTAAGGTTCTTTCTACGCATAAGCTGCTTTCTACGCTTAAGGTTACTTCATCAACAAAGTTTCATTCGACTACAAAGATCCATCATCAACACAAGTTTCAAGATGTCTCAACCACCATACTCTAGCTACTTTCCTCATGAGTATCCTCAACAACAACAACAACTAACTCAACAAGAACAATTCTATCAACAATATCCTCCACCATCTCAACAACAATTGCAACAATTTCAACCGCCGTCTCAAATGTACTTTCCTCAAGGAGCGAACCCTCTTCCACCACAGATGGTTCAACCAAACCCTCGTCAACAAGTTCAACATTGCAACTACTTCCAATATCAATATCCGACTAAGTATGCTATGAATGTTACAACAAAAAAGGAACCTTCTTGGTTTGCAAAGATGTGTGAAGCTTTAAGTAGCCAACAATCAATTCATGAAGCTGGATCCCTTAATAGACCTCTAATGCTCACTCCCGGAAACTACGATCAGGAGGTGATAAGGTTCTTTAGGTTTTGTGATCTCAAGAAGCCACATGGTAAATTTTGAAGAAGGTCATCCTTGAAGGTCCTTTTCGGATGCCTACTATCACTTTGTGCAGGAGATCCGAATGCTAATCCACCAAGAGATGATGTTACCAACGTTGTCGGTCTTGATCAACTTACTACTGACCAACTTCTTCACTTAGAAGCCGATGAACTTGCCATGCAATATATCCTTTTGGGATTACCCAATCCGATACTTCGTAGTGTTGATGCTCAAAAGACTGCTAAAGCAATGTGGGAGCACATTCATCTTCTAATGGAAGGCACTGAACTCAATCAAGAGGACATGGAATCCAAAATCTACTTAGCATATGAACACTTCATGATTGAACCAGGGGAGACATTAGAGTCATATCGTCATCGGTTTTCAGATATCATCAATGACTTGGATAAACATAATATCATTATGCCAAGGATTGCAATGAACACAAAGTTCATGAGTTGTCTTGGTCTTGATTGGGAGAAGTATGTTATATTCATCCGTCAAGCGAAGAATCTTCATCAAGCTACATACGGATTGTTGTATGACTATTTGAAGCACCACCAAAAGGAAGTAGACAAAGAAAGAATCATCCGTGGAGTCCCTGCTTCGCCTTCACTCCCGGATAATCAAAATCTTGTTGTGTATACTCAAGCATGTTATCCTCAGTTTCCAACCTTGCCAACTGTGTTCACAAACCCTCCCCAGCCAACTACTCAGATTACATCATATGATCCAAACTCAATTGGTTCCATACAACAACAACAATGATCAAGCACTCTACAGTGAATCAAATGAGGATGCAGAAGCCTTCGATGCATTGAATCAAGGTTTTGTAATGATTGCAAGAGCCTTCAGATGATTTTCTAACAAATCCAACAACCGCATTTGCACCTCATCAAATACAAGAAATCAAGTTGTTGTTAACAATGGAAGGGTTGAGGTTCAGAATCGTGGAAATGGTCGTCAGATGAATAGTGGTCAAGGGTTTAATGTTAATGGAAGGAATAACATGGGTGCTCCACAACAACGGGTTCAAGTGGTTGATCAGGGAAATGCTCAGACTGGGATAAATGGTCTTCGATGCTATAACTGCAATGAAAAGGGTCATCTGGCTAATGCATGTCCAAAGCCGAGAACAAGAGGCAGCGCTTATCACAAAGAGGCTTTAATCTTGGCTCTCAAGGATGAAGTGGTGGAACACTTACCAACAAGGAACGAGCTTCATGGCTAATCAGATTCGATGATGACATGGAGGACTTGCAAGCTAATGCATTGTGATGTTAATGGCAAACATGCAAGAGCTCCACATGAGTGACACAGGCCCGGTGTATGACATCGATGGCTTGTCTCGGTGTACCAAATCAAAATATACTCATTCATGATCGATATCTCCGCCAACATACGCATCCGACGAGGCTCGAGTGTTCAACATGAATCTTCTACATCTCATTCCGGCGATAATCAAATGGATCCCGTAGTTATATTTGACGATCAAGATGACCTTATGGTTAATATTGATAATCAAGTTGACTCCGTGGTTATATTTGAGGATCTAAATAATGATCATGTTGAGACTCAAGTTGAACAAGATGAACCTTTGTCTAATCGGATCTTGAGCTCATGACCAACTTAATTGAGACCACCCAATCTCAATTGGAAAAGTGCAATGACATCAATAAGCGCAAGATAAAATTGCCTTTGTTGACTAAGGATAATGAATGCTATAAGTTCCAACTCAACATTTTTGAAACTAAAGAGAAACGTGAAAAAGGTTTTGAAGTCGCTTTTGCAAAATCATACCAAAATGAAAAATCTTTGGAAAAACAGATATGTGATCTAGTTGCCTCCAAGAATGCATTGCTTTCTCAAATAGAACAATTAAAATACGATCATAAACAACAACTTAACGCTCTCACTTCAGAAACTCAAAAAGCCAAGTCTGAGTTGTTAACTTGTCAAAAACAGTTTTGTGAGTACAAAAAGCATTCGAGGAAACAAATAGATGACTATCTTGAGGAAATTGTCAACTTACAACACAAAATCAAAGAGTTTCGAAATGTTGTTTATAAACATGGTGAGTCAATCACAACAATTCAAAAGTTTTCTTTTAAACCAAATCCAGATGGATATGGACCAATTCTTGCGATTACCAACCAAGTTTTCACATAGAGCATTCAAACCAAATCCTCAAGTTTACGATCGGGAACATAGAATTGATGACTCAATTATGAGTGTTGTTGAATATAATCGTATTGAGGAATTAGATGCAGAAGACGAGAGTCGGTTAAAAATGGAAAATGTTGTTTATAACAAACCATTTAACTATTCCAAAGCCATAACTTTCGTCACACAACATGATACTTCTAACACACCTTGGGTTATCACACCTACTCCTGAGTCCTCCTCTCATGATGGTCCCAACTCCAATGTTGCACAAATTAATGGTCCTTTACCTTCTTTTAGTGAAATAAAGCCATTAGCTGAACGATGTCAAGTTCTAAAATATTTTGACACTTTTATGTCTGACATCAAACTTTTGGAACATGCAATTGAAGTTAATTACGAAATAAAAGTGAACATTTTCAATCGCCATTTCTTGCGACAACAAAGGGATATTTTTCGAAAGGGCTTTTACCACATGTCCGAAATCTAAAAATGTGTGCAATTTATTGGGAGCAGGAACTTGAGAAAGAGATTGGACTTATGAAAGCAGTTTTGAGAAAACCGAAACATCGATTTCAAATACTAAGCGTAAAAAGAAAATGTTGAGAAATCATGTTGACCGACTCTTGGAAGATGTTATCTTTCTTGATACCATAAATGTTGTGTTATTACATTACATTGCATATGCATTTGATTATATCGTTGTTGATTACATTGATAACGTTGAGAATACCGATAATGTGTCACAAATCGAATCTTTCAAAATTGAAAATGAGCGATTGTTAAATGAGCTTTCGAATGCAAAACGTCGTCTTCAATGGTGTCAAAAGATTGTCAAAATCGAGAACTTGCTTTGCAAAACAAAATCAACCGATTGCGTTCAAAATCTTTTGATCCAAAATAGAACAAGCGGATGATGAAAACGTGTCTTTAAAATGTCAAATTTCAAAATATGAACAAGAAATTGCCAAAGTCAAAACAAAATATGGTGTCATATTTGATTTGCTCAAAAGACTCGTGCTAAAGCGTCAAAAGATCTTGATGATCATCTTGCATATACCAAAGAAGTTTTACGAAATAATGGAAACACTCGCTCTGAAAATCAAGATTTGTTACACACTATCCATGACTTAAAAGCGGAGTTGGTAAAACTTAAGCAAGATAAGATTAGTAACACAAGTATACTTGCCCTGGAATGTTTAAAATTGACTCTAGAATGCCTAATGACAAACCACAAGATACTAATGTGCTTCCTTCCACTTGAAACATGAAATAGTTGCCTCTTTTCCCAACGTTAGCACTTCACGACTTAAGAGCAAAACCGGGAAGAATAGGAAGTTGCAGCGTAAGAGAAGAACAATAAAGACCTCTGAAGTAGAAGAACACCTTAGGACTTTGAATAAAACTCAAGTTGCACCCACTTTAGACGTTGCGTTAGAAAAATGTAATAGCAAAAGTGATGTAACGAATGTTGAACCTTTAAGTACTTTGAATGTTATGTTTGAAGCATCTTGTGTTGGTTGTCATAAAAGCATGTTTTCTGGTTGTCATGATAAATGTGTTGCTAATGCTATCTTATCTCGTAAGCGGAACAATAGAAAACAAAATACCTCTAGGCCCACTAATGCTTCTAAGTCTGTGCTAGGTAAACCGCCCACTAGTGTTTCTGCTACGATCATTGATGTACCCATAGAACCCACTTCACCTCCTAGGAAGAAATTATCACCCAGTGCATTCACTAAGACCAAAGCAAATACTAGTTGGACTTGGAAGAGATGGTTATAAAACATACCAGGATTTAAATGGATTCCTAAAATCATTAACATGTGTGTTTCAATGTAATCATAACGGAACCCTCTAACTCTTGGGTTCCACCTCTACTTCTATTCCACATGTGTAAATGCATGTGTAATGCGGTGTCTGAGATCATCCTCTGGATTGTTGATAGCGGATGTTCCCGACACATGACGAGCAATCTCAAATTGTTATCAAACTTTGTCTCAAAGTTCATTAGCCTTTGTCGGGTTCGGAATGATCACTTCGCAGCTATTATGGGCTACGGAGATTACATCAATGGGAACATCGAAATTAGCAGAGTTTATTATGTGGAAGGTCTCGGTCACAATCTCTTTTCAGTCGGTCAATTTTGTGATGGAGATTTGGAAGTTGCGTTTAGGGAGAAAACTTGTTTCATTCGTGATCTACAAGGAAACGATCTTATGTCTGGAAACCGCACATCAAGCCTTTACACAATATCAATGCAAGACATGATTGCTTCATCTCCCATCTGTCTACTTTCTAAGGCAACATCAACAAAATCTTGGTTGTGGCACCGTCGACTTTCACACTTAAACTTTCAAACCATAACCAATCTTGCACGATACAAACTAGTTGAAGGTCTTCCAAGGTTTCGGTATTCTAAAGATCATCTATGCTCAGCTTGTGAACAAGGGAAAAGCACTCGTGCTCACTTTCCTTCAAACGTGGAACACACTCTCGCATGTGCTTCATCTTCTTCACATGGATTTGTGTGGCCCGATGCGTGTGCGGGCGATTAATGGCAAATGCTACATTCTTGTAATTGTCGATGACTACTCAAGATGGACTTGGGTTTATTTTCTTGAAGTAAAGATCAAGCTCCACAGATGATCATCACCTTTCTCACGAAAATTCAAGTTCGACTCGGAACACGATCGGACAAATCGAGCAGACGGAGGAACTAAATTTGTGAATCAAACTCTTCGTGAATACTATGAGAAAGTAGGAATTGAGCATCAAACATCAATTGCGGACACGAGAACAAAATGGAGTTGTTGAAAGAGCGAAACCGTGCGTTAGTGGAAGCTGCAAAACGATGTTGATAAATGCAAAACTTCCAGTTACTTGTGGGCGAAGCCGTGTCAACTGCATGCTACACTCGAAACCGTTCTATGATAACCAAACTTCCACAACAAAACACCTTATGAGCTTATCCATAACCATAAACCGAATCTCAAACACTTTCATGTATTTGGTGCTCTCTATTACGAATAATGATCGTGATGACTTTGGAAAGCTCAAGGCTAAAGGCGACATTGGGTCTTCGTTGGATCTTGTGAAAATTCTAAAGGATACGGATCGGAATCGTCGTACAAGGGAGATTATGGAAGCGATTCATGCAAATTTCGATGAGCTTACGAAATGGCTTCGAGCAAAACGACTTGGAACCGGACATAACCGTCTAAACTTCCCCAAACCCCATCATCAATGAACCAAGCTTACGACTTACTCGTCGTCAAATGGAACAACTATTTGCTCCTTTGTTTAGTGATGATATTGATCAACGTGCTCGGATGTATCAAATGTTTCCGCTGCTCAACTGATACTAATCAATCCTTGATACACTGCAACAACAACAAGCTTGAAGAAGCACCTCAATTGATTCTACAACAACAACCGAACAAACCGCATCTAATGACGCTGAACCGGTGATGATCTTACGAATCAAGATGTACCTACACCCATGATTATGATCCAAATCGTTCTTCAATCCTTTTGCTAATGAAGCGCCAACTACGATGTTGCGGAATCATCTACAAGCCATTTGAATCCACCTAATCGCATAATGTATATCAACATCAACCCTCCACACATCGTTGGACTAAAGACCATCCTCTTGTGAACATTATTGGAAACCCGAATCAACCGATCGTAACTAGACAACGCCTTGAGTGACGGTGAACATTGCATTTATGCACTTACCGTTTGCCAATCTAACCCAAAACATTAAAGAAGAAATGACTTATGACAACTGGATTGAATCCATGCAAGAAGAACTTAATCAGTTTAAATTTCTTGAAGTATGGGAATTGGTTGCAAAACCAGCAGGGGTCTATGTTATTGGTCTAAAATGGATTTAGAAAAACAAGTTGGATGCTGAAGGTACGGTTATCAGAAATAAGTCACGTCTAGTGGCTAAGGGTTATAGACAAGAAGAGGAGATTGACTTCGAGGAATCATTCACACCGGTTGCTAGACTTGAGGTTGTACGAATTTTTTATCTGGCATTCGCGGCTCACATGAACATCACGGTCTATCAGATGGATGTCAAAACTGCTTTTTTGAATGGCAAACTGAAGGAAACGGTGTTTGTTAGTCAGCTGGAAGGATTTGTTGATCCAGAGTTCCCTAATCACGTCTACAAACTAAACAACGCTCTCTACGGTCTCAAACAAGCCCCTCGGGCGTGGTACGATGAGTTTTCATCCTTTCTCCTATCTCACAATTTTGTCAAAGGATCGGTCGACCCAACACTTGTTTATACAATATCACGGGAACACATTTTAATCGTTCAAATCTATGTGGATGACATCATTTTGGGTCAACCCATAAAAAGTACTCAAACGCTTTTTCAAAACTTATGAAAACACATTTTGAAATGTCCATGATGGGTGAACTTACGTTCTTCTTAGGACTACAAGTTCATCAATCACCCCATGGTATTTTCTAAGTCGGTCCAAATATGCTCTTGAAATTTTAAACAAACATGGAATGCAAAGTTGTGATACCTATGCCACACCAATGGCACATACCAAAAATTGAATGATTTGCATGGGAAATTGGTTGACCCTACCAAATACCAAAGTATTATTGGGTCTTTCATGTATCTAACGACCAATAGACGACATTGTATTTTTGTATATCTTTGCTCCCGTTATCGATCGCGACCAATGAGAACTCACCTCTCGAGGCTAAAAGAATCCTCCGATACATCAAGGGAACCATTAATTTGGGGATACGGTATTGAAGGATTCGGTTTTGAACTAATAGCTTTTTCGAGATGACGATCACGCAGGATGCTTAGATTCTCGGAAAAGTACTTGGTGGTTTGCAATTTCTTGGTGACAAATTGGTGTCATGGCAATCGAAGAAGCAAGATTGTACATCGCTATCCTCAACCGAGCGAGAATATGTAGCCATGTCGTGTTGTGCTCAAGTCATTTGGATGAGAACACAACTCAAAGACTATGGTTACGTGTTTGACATAATTCGGTGTACTTGCGACAATCGAAGTGCTATTGCGATCTCGTGCAACACCGTTCAACATTCTAAGTCCAAGCACATCGATCTTTGATATCATTTCATCAAAGAGCATGTGGAAAAGGGTACCATTGAATTATATTTTGTGGTCTTGAACACCAACTGGCGGATCTTCTCACTAAAGCCTTAGCTCACCTAGGGTTTCTTGATTTGATCCACGGTTGGCATGAGGTGTTTGACTCGGAGGAACTAGATGAACTTTTAACACAATCTTAAAACCAGGTCAAACACCAAAACCTCTTTTGTAAATAAATTTTTCAAAAACAAAAAAAAAAAAATATAAAATCGATAAAATACAAAAATATTCTTCTATATAAATTTCTTCAAACATTGCAAGTAAAAATCTTCCATCAACACTTTGCTCTATCAAACATTTCATTATTTTTCCTGGACAAGTGTTGAGGGGGAGAATGTAGATATTTTTCAGTTTCATAAAACCTTGTACTTGCATGTTACCTAAATTGGTTGTATCTTTGATAATGGTGGATATATTTCTTGTTTCACACTCTCCTCGGACTCATATTTGTAAAATTTTATTATTACTAAAAACGAGGGGGAGTGTCGCCAATTTCCTTTCCAAATATTCACGTCTTTGCTTAACCAAAATGGAAGTTATGGGTCTTGGTTGTAAATGGTTGAGGTGGAAGGACTATTATTGTCCAAAGTGAAAACTTATTTTATATAAAACCTTTGCCTAACTATTTCTTTTACATATTTATTACCTACATTTAATTTTCACCAACCATAATCCACGCCTAACATTCAATACTCAAATCCGTGCTACAAAATTCAAATTTGTAAGTGATTAAAGTTTCATTTGTGATTACAAACATTGGTTTTAACCTTAAACGATTTCAATGGTTAGATTTTCCAAAATGAGTGATTTTGTGTTCTTATGCATACGAATAAGAACATGATGATGGAAAATGATGTTTTTTGATGAAATGGTTTATGTTAAATGGTTAAAAATGTTCTATAATCATTTCCATCAAATTTTCAACCCAAAATCATTTTTAATCATTTTCATAATTTAGGGTTTATCGTGGAATTGGGGTTTTTCATGTGTGAGTGTTTGAGGTTAATTATATTCTTGGGATATGTTTGATACATGTTTAATTAACCATTAACACCTTTGAACCATTCCCAGAAACTTCAAATTTGAATAATTAGACTTTAGGGTTTAGGCACTCGTTGAATTGGGTATTTTTGATTCATGATACAATTGATGTTAAAACTTGTTGTAAACATCTTATCTTGCTTCTGAGTCCTCCCAGAAAACATTTGGTGGATTTTCCATGGCTAAATCGTTTACACGTAGGTTTTGAATGCTTAGGGTTTAAGTTTACGCATAACATTATCCTACGCGTAACTGGACTTAACTTGTGATACCATGTGATGTTGAAAGTGATTGAAATAACATGTTAATATGAGTGTTATGATTGATCTATTTCAGGCTTCTACGCGTACAAGTTTCAGAATCAAGATTAAAACGGATTCTACGCTTATGGAATACCTTATGCGTAGATGTTACGCATAAGAGAAATCTTACGCGTAACTCTTACGCGTAAGGGTCTACAATGGGACTAATCGTATCCTATGAATGATAAGATCGTTTATGAGCTCTAGGGGATAATAATAACAACAATTATAATGCACATCGGAATAAGAAAACATCGTTTGTTATTATTAACAAAGTTCTTCTTCGAAAAACCTTGTAGATCCCTATATCAAGAGCTCCCCGCTCTGATACCAATTGGTAAGATCGTTTATAAGCTCATCTTGGGATCAATAACAAAGACTAATAACATGCACAACGGAATAAACTAATCAATTCTTTGTTATTTAACAAGGTTTTCATCATCTCTAACACTAACTAATCTTAGATGTTTATAGGAACACGTCTACTAACTAAACTAATAACCTAGGCGTTTACAAGACTATACGCCTAGGACACACACACACACCTTTAAGTCGACTACATCTTGTAAGACATGTATAAAACCTACACCTATGTCCTCTTTATATACTAGAGAATTAGGGTTTACAAAATACTACAAAGGACTAATAAATAAAACTTCTTTTGCAAGCAAGTCCTTCCATCTTTTTGTAGGTTTCCTTCTTGTCGTATTAAGTCCCTCTTGTTTCATTCTTTTTGTCTTATCAACTCAAACGTATAATTCCCAACAATCTTCCCCTAGTTGATAATGACAAAACCAAATAAGCACGAACTTCCCCTGAAGTTAATATGTCATGAAAGATAAGAACTTCCCCTTAAACATGCAATATCACCAAGGATCTTCAAGTTTCAAATCTTCTATGTAATGCCTTCGTATCTAGAAAATTTCATAAGGTTTCTGCAGGGCTGTTTTCAAACAGCGATAACTTTTTCGTTAACCGTTGGATCGGAACGAAATTTTGGGTGGATGTTCTCTATATAGCCGTCTAACTTTCCACCGAAGGGATCTTCGATTTGAGCTTTCAGTAAAAAGTTATTCATTATCGAAGTTGGCTGCAGAAGGGTTTTCAGAAAGTCGAATTTTATGGTTTTTAAGGTACTGTTTTCTGATTTTCTTATCCATATGGTTCTAATTCGTCATGGAAGTTGGTTATTAGTTATTTTATCATGGCTTTCAAAGATGATTGGTTGAAGAATACATCATGGGTCGGTTGCTACTTGTTATTTTCGTAATCAGAAGTGAACTGGACTGAAGTAATTATGTTTAATGTTACCATGTTTTCATGGGAAGATGTGATTAATATAATTCAGTAGCAAGGTTGAGCTATGACGTACTCTATTGGTCCTTTAATTTAATAGTCTCCTACTCATTGTCCACATGGGATCAAGCACATCGTTAAAGAATTAGTCGATTGGTGATACAAAATGCTTTTGCTGAAGAATTATTTATTTGTCAATCCACTCATACTAATTTTATAATCACTTGCGTAATGGTAAAGTGATTTTATTGGAGGGTTTATCACGTAGCTTTTGCACTTTGTACTGTTCGAGCATTTAAAAAGGTTTGTGGCGTGTGCTTTTGGATCACATGGGTTTATATTGAAGTATGTAGCAACAGTTGTACATTATTGGCTTTGAATAAATACAAGTATACAGTATATAGGTTTGGAGTTTGTGCTATTAGTGCTGCTCCATAACGGTTAGTACTGCTTTTGTTGGTCGAGAGGATTGGTACTGCTTTCAAGTTTGTACAGCCAAGGGTTCAATATTACACGTGGGTATTTAAGTTTGTGTTGCACTTGGTTAAGAAAGATGTGATACGAAGTGGTGACTTAGTTTTTAATGAGACCAGAGGTGTGCATTATTGGGCTAAGCTTAGTTGCTAAAATTACTTTTGAAATTTAGTGCATGCGTGATATGGACTGGTGATGCTTGGACGAAAGTACTGCTACATGCCTTAATGCTGTTCGAAAGCAGTTAGTACTGCCAAGGTAATTGTTTGCACTGCTCGTTCAGTTTGGAAGTTATGGTTAGCATGCTCATTTAGCTCGTGATTATTCATACTTTTAGTTAAGACTTAGTACTGCTCTTGTTCTAAACTTTGTACTGCTCGTATGGAAGCCTGGTACTGCTCTTCGTTGCTAAGTGTGAATATTATTTGTGAAAGTAAATGGTAGGTGGTATAATGAATCATGGGACGGTGGCTTTGTAAATTATATACTCATTGATTTTTACAAGGGTCGGTGGTATATAATTTGTATGTACATGCTGGACGGTGGCTTGATAGTATCAACTTTCTTGAAAGTGACTTTGACCTGGTATTATGAAGTCAAAGAACTATTATTATGAATGGCATTGGATCATGGTTTACTAACTTGGAGCAGCTGATGATTCTATGCTTATGAGGACATTGGTTTTATTTTCGAGATGCTATATTGGTCGACATGGTTATTTACTTATGGTGATTTTGAATAGTACATGTTATGGTTCTCGGATCCTACATGTTTTTGAATCTCGGCTGAATTTAGTGAAATCATAATACACACACACATGGGATATTAGTTTACACACACACGAGATTGGTTCACACACACCGGAATGATTTCAAGGGAAGTCGATTTGGTTTTCGGATTTGGTTGTTATACGTACACGAAAGTTTGGTTGATTTCAAGGTTCAAGATCTCAGATATTGTTATACTTATTTGGACTTTGACGATGATTGGAAAAATCGGTTACTCTTTGAACTATTCTTCATGTTACTACTACTTGGTTTCAAATGCGATTATAGTCATCTTTATTAGTATTTTAGGAGGTACTATGTTCTTCATGGCTGGAACTACAACGTATTTGTGATCATGGTGGTTAGTTATTCGACAAGTTCTTATGGTTATTTACATGCATCATTCGAGGGGAAGATTTTTACTACTACTTGTTGATATTTGTACTATTGGTTCAAATTTCTTTTGCCTTAATTTCATTTTTAGTTGCGGAAAACTTCATGGAGGGTATCTTAAGACATTAGAAGGATGGATTAGTCGTATGATATTGGTTTGTGGTGGTTGGAATCAAAGTTGCTTCTACTTAGCGTCTCCTAGTGGATTATGACAAAAAGGGGAAGAAGGCATTACATAGAAGATTTGCAACTTGAAGATCCTTGGTGATATTGCATGTTTAAGGGGAAGTTCTTATCTTTCATGACATATTAACTTCAGGGGAAGTTCGTGCTTATTTGGTTTTGTCATTATCAACTAGGGGAAGATTGTTGGGAATTATATTTGAGTTGATTATGACAAAATAAGAAAGATGAAAGGCTTATGAAGACTATTGAAGTCAAGGGACTTATTTGTTAAAATAGTATTTATTATTTAGTCCCTAGTAGTAATTGTAACCCTACTCTCTAGTATATAAAGAGAGGCAGGGAATTAGATTTATTGTGTGTCAAGATGTGAAAACCAAAAGTGTGTGTGTGTACAGGCGTTTAGGGGACGCCTAGGGTAATGGTTAGTAGTTAGTTCCTAGGCGTATGTTCATGTAAATGCCTAGGTTAGTATTTAGTATATCAGTGTTTAGTGGTAGAGATGATGACGAAGAACCTTTAATAATAACAAACGATGTTTTTTTATTCCGCTGTGCATTATAATCATTGTTATTATTATCCTCTAGAGCTTATAAACGATCTTATCACGATTGTTTTTTCAAATCTCTTCTCATCAATCAGTGAATCTCATTTCGCCGGTTCACTCACTCCGTGTTGTCTTCTTTGAGGCGTTCGGTTTGAGAACGACTAGAGCATTGCGAAACCCGTCAAGGAAATTCTTGAATTATACGATCACAGCGAGACTTGTACTAATCAATGGGGAACCATGGGTCGTGTACCTCAATTCTACAAAAGTGATCAAAGACACTCTTGTGCGCTTTATTGCTAATCGCTTTATGCAGAACACCCGACGTTTGCGGTGATCGGAATGAAGCGGTCAATCCACAGCCGCATGCTCACACAACACATTCATTTCAAAGAAATCATGATTGGTGCATCAATGACTCGATATTATCACTCCATGCTTACGCTGTGCCGCCAATATCATGAATCAACGAAAGCTTCCGCTACTCGATAAGAATATATCATGATCCGAAATGTGAGCATGTCGGTCCAAATGTCACAACATCACATTATACCAACACCACAATGGATGAGTCGAGATTTCTCGTGATGATGATCTCAATCGGCTCAAAACTCGTGATCACGTGGATCGGTTAAAGACCTCCACTCGGATTATCCGAACATGCAAAATGAAGAATCAAAGACTACGAGCTACGTAACAAAGAACATGAACAAGAATCCAAGAACAATCTCAATATAATATCTGTTTGTATTCGTGTAATCTTAATGTGTGTTGAGGTAACCTCCTTGGGGAGATTGTTAGGATTTAGTAAATCCGGTATTAAAATGTCGGTCACCTCAAGTATATGTATTCGTTAGAAAGCTCGTAGTCGTAGTTATTTAATGTTAAGTAGTATTTAGTTAAGTAACACCGTGGAGGACGGATGGGTCTTTACCCACCGTATGCACGATCCACACCCGTCGGTGGCGTTTATTGTAAGACTATAAATACTCTCTACCTCCCAAGGTAGAGAGTTGGAGCTCATAATAAGATTTTTCTTTCTCTCACTAAAGTTCCCAAACCTCTAACTTTCTCTCTCTAAAACTCATCTTGTACGCCCCTTGTGATAGTGATTTGATGTGTATGTGAAATCCAATATGTTATACGTACGCACCATGAGACCAATGTAGGGGTTGTGTTGGGTGGCGTACGTGACCCTCAAGGACCAAGGGTCCGGGTTGAGTTGTCGTGGTAGCTAGTGAGTTGATGTTGTTGGTGTTTGGATGAGACGCGTGGAGCCGAAAAGCTTCTAGATCTTGTTTGGTTCACGTGGTCTTAACCGTGACTGTGTCATGACCATTAGGGTTATAACATTGGTTCCGGGTATATTTGGTTGGTTTATTGGTTGGCGAGATTGATTGGAGTTGATTTGGGATTGAATTGCGCTATTATGACTATTAATTTGGACTTGATATATAAATTGTCAGCTTTGAGCAACGTCGGTGTTACTTTGACTTTTTAGCCAATAGTTGACCCCGACAACGCCGTAACATGGACTTTAGTAAAGCTTGGGACTATTGATTGATTAAAAGCCGAGAAGTCATGACTCGTGCTTGTGCGATATGAAACTAATATTGAATTTGGCGATATATATATATATATATATATATATATATATATATATATATATATATATATATATATATATATATATATATATATATATATATATATATATATTGGATCATTTAAAAGTTGATCTCAAGAAAAAGTGAGAAAAGTATCTCAACCATTGGATTAAACCTCCTTCCCTCCTTTTTTTTTCCTCTAAACTCCAGGGGACCATTTGTTACTTCTTTCATTCTTCGAGGGACGTTTTGTAAATCACACTCTTTTTCTCCCGACCATATAAATGTCTAATTCTTTTCATTTTTCCTTTTTTCTCTCGACACCATCGCCACCCTCTTTGTGAATTTCTTGAGCTTTTTTTCTTTCTATTCTCTCGATTAAATTACCCAATCAACACACTAAACAAGGTTTATTATCGGATCTTCTTGTGATAATTTCTCAAATTGAAGATCAAGGTAAGTTGTTTAACTGATTTCGATTATATTTTTATTAGTTTTGCTATTTAAATTCAAATATAGACTATATATATGTGTGTGTGTTTGTTAGTGTTTATTTGTCGGATTCTCGTTTATTATGAGTTTGGGTTTTGTTTATTGAAATTTGCTCCTGTAGTGACATGTTTGTTCATTGATATATTGATTATAAGAGTTTATTGACATGATTTAATGTATAGAATAGTTATTTGAAACGAAATTGAGGAAAAAAATGCATGTAAAACATGTTTATAAATATGCACACAAGGTGTTTGATAAAATGTCTCAATAAAACTTTATAATTGTGATGCACTAATTTCATATTGTGATGCATCAATTGTTCATAACTGCAATGCCAATGTAGTTAATATGTATGATGCTATAATTGCATATGGGAAAAATGCATTATGGGATTGGAATGTAAATTTCAATTATTGGAACATAATATAATTTGAATTATTAAATTAACGGTTATATTACTCACTAATTGTTTTCACCCAATCTTATCAAATTTACTTTGGGATTGCGGTTCACTCATCACATTTACTTTCACTTTTAATTCTTTTACTAAAAAAAACACACATACACTCTCATCTACAACTTTTATCTCACCCATAACTTTCACCACCAAACAAACACCACCAACACCACACAAACGCCATCATCACTGGACGTACTCCACGACCACAGTAATCAATGCACCACCAACATCCACGTTCTATGAGATCCCACCACCTATGTAGCACTACCACCGAGAGAACCACCAAGAACCAAGACCATCTAAGAGGTTTTTCAAGTTTTGAGGTATCTTTTGATTTTTTATTTTTATTTTTTATATATATCTATGTATATTAATCAAGTTTTGAAGGGGTTTTTATTTTATTATATTTTATTTTTCTAGATCTATAGATTTATTTGTAGATTTATATATTTTATTTGTAGATTTGTGGGTTTTTTTAATAGATCTATGTATTTTGACAATTTTTGATTTTTTTAGTGCCGCCGCTTTATTGCCGGAAAGAGTCTTCGTCGCCACCGCGTTCGCCGGTAAGTTTCCTGTGGCCACCGGTTAAAGTATCTTTATTCTTAAAATTGTTAAACGATTTTTTTTTTATTGGATCTATATTTTATTTTTAAATTTTGTTGGTATTGATTATCACTAAAACTTGGTCTGCTGCAAAGGAAACAAACATGATGAAAGATGAGGTAAATATATATATTTTAATCTATGAACACCAAGTTTATAATGTATTGACGTTGAATAAAAATGAGGTCGAATAATGGTGACTTTGAATAAAAAGGACATTGACTTTTTGGTTAACGCATGAATGTTCTAACTATATTACTTTTTTTTTTCTTTAAATCATCGCTGGACTAATTTAATGAATTGTTTGTTGTTATGTGGCTTATGATAGGTGAAAGATATATTATATCATTTGTACATGACAGCAAGAGGTAATCTTCAAAGGCTTATGCCAAAAGAGGTTCGGATTATTCAGTATATTCTTACTATTGAAGATCTGAAGAGTCGCCGGAATCTTTCACCGGCGCAGCGCTTTTGCCGGAGTTTTCGCTCCACCTGAAACTGTTACTTTTGCCGTAAAATTTGGTCTCTTTTTTAAATTTGTTATACAAGTTTAATGTAAATCTTATTGTTTATTTTATTGTGCAGGTTTGTTTGTATGTTTAATGTAAGATTGTTTGTAAAGACTTTGTACTTTACTATTTAGCTAAAAACATTGGAACCGCAAGTACTTCATTATTTGAATTTGGGAATTGATCTCGCGCATACAGCTTTTTGATTAATACAGCATGGCCGCATGCATTCACAGTTTGTCTTGTCTATCTTGTAATGCATTTGTGGTGTATGTAATCAAAAGCTGTCATGATGAATATCTTTCAAATTTAGATGAAGAATAACGACACGGGATTCAAGAAAAAGGAATCTATCTATATCTTTTACGTGTGAAAAAATAAAGCAGAGACTAGCTTCTAACTTATTATAGTAAAAGTGAATTTCATTTACGAGTTCCCATAATTCTAATAGATAACTTGAATTTTGAAAGTTTATTTATTTAAAAACTAGAAAAAAATTGGAAATATATAATTACATTAAAAATGAGAAAAAAAATTTAAAAGACACAAGAATTAATGAAAGATATCCAATGAGAATACGTTTAAAAGCACAATCAATTCGTATATTTTTCATCAAGTATTATATAACAAACAAAATATTTAAGGTCAAAGTTGTAGAAGAAAGACCGAAAAAATCAATAGGGGACTATAAATTTGAGACGGAGGGAGTAACTACTTGACATAGCCATAATCTACTACCCATACTAGCTACTAATTTTATTGTTAATATAATCTTCATCCAAGACGTTATTAAGGTTTCAATGAAAACTAAAAAATAAAAAATAAAAAATCGTCAACAAAAACAATGAATCATCTTATCGAGTTTGGTTTACATTTATTTGACGTAGAGAGATGATACTTTCAATTAATAAAGTTGTTGTTTGTGTGCTAAGTAGATGATTTTCCGGTTTCTGGCAACTACTAGCATCTCAATACGCCGTGCAAGGGAAAACTTGATGTTCCAAGTATTAGTCGTCGATTTTCTAAGTGTCTTAGCCACAATAGTCTTATTAGAAAATAAAAAATAACGCACACACAATACACGCTTCAACGACTATTAACTCTAACACACTCACACAAATAAACAAAAGCAATAACCTCATAGCCGGACATAACCAAAATTAGTCGAAATTTATACAACAAGGATTCTCTAACGCTACAAATAAATTTTCCGAAAAAAAATTACTCGCCGCCAAAATAATGTCGAAAAATAGACACCTGCATTGCCATTGGCCATGTGGTTTCAGTATATATATATATATATATATATATATATATATATATATATATATATATATATATATTGGATCGTTTAAAAGTTGATCTCGAGAAAAGTGAAAAGTGAATCTCAACCATTTGGATTAAACCTCCTTCCCTCCTTTTTTTCCTCTAAACTCTGAGGACACGTTTGTTACTTCTTTCATTCTTCGGGGACGTTTTGTAAATCACCTCTTTTTTCTCGACCATATAAAATGTCTAATTCTTTTCATTTTTTCCTTTTTTTTCTCTGAGCATACGCTCACCCTCTTTGTGAATTTCTTGAGCTTTTTTTCCTTTCTATTCTCTGATTAAATTCTGCAATCAACACACTAAACAAGGTTTATTATCAGATCTTCTTGTGATAATTTCTCAAATTGAAGATCAAGGTAAGTTGTTTAACTGATTTCGATTATATTTTTATTAGTTTTGCTATTTAAATTCAAATATAGACTATATATATGTGTGTGTGTTTGTTAGTGTTTATTTGTCGGATTCTCGTTTATTATGAGTTTGGGTTTTGTTTATTGCAATTTGCTTCTATAGTGACATGTTTGTTTATTGATATATTGATTATAAGAGTTTATTGACATGATTTAATGTATAGAATAGTTATTTGAAACGAAATTGAGGAAAAAAAATGCCTGTAAAATGTGTTTATAAATATGCACATAAGGTGTTTGATAAAATGTTTCAATAAAACTTTATAATTGTGATGCACTAATTTCATACTGTGATGCATCAATTGTTCATAACTACAATGCCACGTAGTTAATATGTATGATGCTATAATTGCATATGGGAAAAATGCATTATGGGATTGGAATGTAAATTTCCAATTATTGGAACATAATATAATTTGAATTATTAAATTGGCGGTTAATATTACTCACTAAGCTGTTTTCACCCAATCTTATCAAATTGACTTTGGGATTGCGGTTCAAAATGCATGCGAAAGTGCGACAGAGCCTTTTAAATTCTTGTACCCTTTACAAGCAAGTATAAATGACAAGATATAAGCTATAGCAACATCATATGGTTCGAGTTGTGTTAAATACTCGCAAAGCTACTTAAATTTTTCACTCACGTTTAACGTTAAGGGGAAAATAGATATATGTAACTTCACTTGGTATATATTTCTTGCAGGCAGAGAAACAGATTAAAATGAATACCAAACAAGGATTCTCGAGACTTCCCATCTGTATGGCAAAAACTCAGTACTCGTTTTCAGATAACCCTGCTGCAAAAGGTGCGCCCACGGGATTTATGATGCCTATTAGAGATGTAAGAACAAGCGTTGGGGCGAGATTCATTTATCCGTTAGTGGGAACTATGAGCACAACGCGTGGTATTCCAACCAGACTTTGTTTTCAATGACATTGATCTCGATGATGATTATGTGGATTTCCATCAAGTAAGAGAACTTCGGAGAAAGGCATCCTTTCATGAATCATCCAATGATGATGATGAAGAGAAATTGAATAGATAATGTGATGCACCATCATCATTGGTTATTGGTGTTGAAGATATTGACATTGCAGATGTTGAAGAAAGTGAATATCGCCTTCCACGATATTGTCCTTGAGCCGAAGCAAATGAGTTGTTAATACACCATTATTCAAATATTTTGTGATATAGTTTCTCAAAATTTTAAAGATTTTCTCATTCTACTCTCTGATTATTGATCACCAGATATACCAAACATATAGAGTTTGTATTATGCAGTTTGTTCTCTACTTTTCAAAATAATTATCCAATTAAGACAAATTGACTAGTCATATGAGTTTTTGCTGCTTGACGAGGGTTGTTTAGAACAGTAGTTTGGATTTTGCTTAGATCCCATGTGTTGTATATTATCAATTCTATTTTAAATTTAAACTCGTGTTTTTCTATCAAATTAACATCAGCAACTTGTTACTTTTATTCTTATAAGGTGCATAATTCTTAAACATTTACAGCTACTACTAGCATGTGTAACTCGAATGGGCCTGTGATCATATTTAGAGGTGGCCAAACAGGTTTGGGTCCCAGGGAGTGTAGCATGTTCTGGGTCAAATCCAGGTTGGGTTATGTCGGGTTCAACATTACTTTTTAGTACTTTTTGATTATGTATAATACCAAAATAACTAAAAGGTAGCGGGTCGACCAACTGGTTTTCACTCGATGTGAAACCACTTTATGAAATGACCCATTCTTCGTGTGACCCACTTTGAACCGATCTGTTGAAATAAACAAAGACCTTGATAGATCTTGAGCTCGTGGATCGTTATGTATGCCTATGTAATCACAAGCACAATAAAAGACAATCTCTACTACTAATGTTTATCAGCGGAATATAAACACAAGTAACAAATAACTAAGAACTTCTTGATCCTCTATGGATCTTTATATTAACTAAAACTGAGTTTTCCAATCCGGTACATAACTTTTTCTAATGTGTTCCTTTTATAGACAAGGAACCCTAAACAATATCGCTAAACCGTTTCCCAAGAAACGTATAATCATAAAACTAAATAAGATATACACAATCACTTCCTAATAAAGCTCATGTATATCCACTAAATAAACTAAACACGGAATAAACACTTCAAGACAGACTATTATCTATTATACTTGATGAATTATGTCTTGCGTAATCCACTTCTCTTGATAGAAACACTTGACATTAATATCGGTATAATCCAAACTTCACATAATTCCCAACAATCCTCCCTAAGCGGAATTTGACTTGTAAGTTCGGTTTCTTGATAGATCTTCTGACACCAGAGGATTGGGCACAAACAACGGCAACAAAGAATCTAAAGAACATCTCTATGATGAAGAAACTACGAAATGCCATATCTTTGCAACAACAAATGACAAGAGGTACATCAAAGCAGTTAGTTTCATACTATTCTCATCACATCCGGTGTGTTAACTCTGTGAGAGGTGAATCATTGAAAATAAATGGATTTGATGTCTCTTTACTAATAACCATCACTACCGGGTAGCCATATGGTTAAGTTAAGTAAACTATGGTACACCGATAACCATCGATTTATTGGCAAACCAAAGAACCATATAAACGGATTTGATATGTCTTTACACGTAGCCATTTGCTCGGGACTAGTCAATTCTTAGAATTGGTGAATTGAGAACCAAATATGGAATGCCATTGCCTTTACCACAAGCCATATACATGTGGGCTAGCCAATTCTTGGATTCCAAATGGGAATAAACCATGGTGAATTGAAAACCATACAACACTCGGCAATAAAGCATAGGTGGTTGCGGACCCTATGATTTTAGCAAATCATTACTGCCTATCAGCATTTGATGTGTCTTTACCAAAGTCGCCGCTTTGGACTAGCTAACTCTTTGACATACACAAAGTATATCGGTGAGTCAATAACCAAGAAAAATATACAACAAACCTGCAAGAAAAGTTAGATAATTTTTTTTTTTTTAACTAAGAAAAGAAAGAAAGAAAACAAATATTACAACATAGTACAATCAAGATGAACCTTTATGTGATAGAAGCTGATTCTTAATCAAACCAACACATTGTAAAGCATGAAGTTCATCATTGCCAACTGGATTAGGAGGCACTTCCAACTTGTGTATCAGTAACCCTTCCATAAAAGGAACTGATAAAGGATAAAGCTTATCTGAGAGCATACACAAAATCATCCCACATGTAGTCTGAACCACATGAACACAAGGCAAAGGATAAAACCTCCAACTCTCAATCTCCACTTATGAGAATTCTTCCAAATAGAATACCCTTTACCATTTGGAGAATGAGAATCAAACATAACACGAAGATCACCCAATGATATAAACCGAACCGATTCTTTGAATGGCGATATCTTGAATGACATGATCATACTGACATTTTCAAATCATGTCTATTCACTAAATGAAGAATGTCCTTGAAGTTGAACTCAAAACGATATTATCCGACCTATAAACACTATTAAGCTTTCACGCTTTCAATCAACCAAGACCACATGATTTCCTTCAGGGAAAAACTTCCATGATCCGACTTCAATAAAGGTAGATTCATCGACCTTGAGATCTAAATCATTATTCCTTGAAGAATGTTTCTTAGCCAATCTGTCGAACTCCTTGTAACAAAGCTCATTGTCCCATACCAACAATGTTATCGATGATCAGTCGTAGATCACCCTGAATCGAGAGAATCACTAAGCTCCACATTGGACAACATTTGAAGAAACCAAAGAAGATTCGTGAGAAACAACCATATCGGAAGAAGGAGTAGCATCGAAGTTGTATCGGAAGGAACAAGCGGAGATACCACGAAGGCAAAAGCAAATCAAAATTATCCACAATTTCAAGCTGTTTTGTCTCTTGGATGTAGGAACATCGGTCATTGAAGCAATATTTTCCAATTGAGAAGAAGAAGTAGAACGAGAAGAAGAAAACTTCATAACCATATTATCTTGTCTAATCAAAGCATCATCGGACAAAGCAAGGATTTGCTTCATTGACATACCAATTATACATAGAAATTCTTCACAACTCTCCTCATATAATTCCTTTTACGAAACTTGATCATAGGTTTTTCTCTTTTGTTTTGTATTTCTTTGATCGATAAGAGCTCTTCTTTTGCGTGATTCTTGCTTCCTTTGATTACCAGTGCCACCATTTTATCCACAAAATTATCATCATCAAAGATTCTCCTAAGATAAGTTTTGCAAGATTTGGATCGGATGCACCTTGAGAAATATAACCATCCATTGATCATCGAATCGTAGGAAAGAATGCATCAAGCTCTAATTGCCTTTCAGAGACAAATTAGAAGCATACCGATCTTGAAGAAATTTAGCCACAATCGACTTCTTCGCATATTCTCATAATCGAAGAACAATCTAGCTCGAGCTTGATTTTGTTCTTGATCACTATTCACGAATTCAAAGGATCATCAATCACGTGGTCCCGTCCTTTCTCGAGAAGATGTCTCGGTGAGAACCAATTTCGTTATAACCAATGTGAGCTTCGAAGGAACAATCAAACCCGCATCGAGGAAATAGGTTGAGACAATTCCTCAATGGTGTAGAAAACTTGGATGAAGCATTCAACTTATACATTCTCCCAAAGAATAAAAACTCTTCATCATCTCTTGAGGAAACATTTGAATGTTCTGGTATAGATGAAGTTTGACCATCGGTAGTAACCTCCTCCACTAGAACATCGGCGAGATGCATCAACCATATTTAGCTCCTTTGACTTGACATCGAGATACCTTATTCAAATATTGTCTTCTTCTTTGCTAGATATATAACGGGCTCCTTGCTAGGCTCCTTGCCGTGAAGATTTAGCAATAGGAGAAGAAACATTAGATGTAAGTGCCACATCACCAATATCTCAAGAGATTCATGAAGATTCTCTTAGTCCTCCTCTTCGAAGAAATCAAACTACTCTTTTACCTTTCGACTTAATAATTCCTCCAAGTGCTCAACTTTAGTCTCCAATTCCACAATCTTATTACCAAGAATAGACTTGGTTTACGCAAGTTCTTTCTTAAGACCGGTCCACCTCACCAGTAGCTTGTTCATCGTGAGCATATAATGAGGTAAGTGTAATATGATCCTCATCCGACATCGGTGATTGCTCGGTTGAAATTGAACTTCATTAGGCTGTTCAGAGCAACATTAACCGATCAACATTAGAACATCCTTCACGAATGGAGTCCTAACGAGGACTTGGTGTAGGCAATCTATCGATATCAACACGAACTTCATCAATTTGATCCTCGAACTTCATCAATGTGATCCCGAACTTCATCAATAGGAACTTGTATAAGTCTTTGGACTAGACATGGTCTGGTGAAGATATAGATGCCTCGGCAACAACAAGTAAAGACCCTCATCACCATCTATTGAAAGATTTCCATCGGTGGGATTGGAACAAGTTATATTGAACGACCTAAAGTGTCGCTTGGAAAATACATCGCTTGATTTAATAAAATAATCGAGTTTACAAAGTAGGTCCCAAATGAAAAGAACTTGCGGAAATAAGTTTGCTACAATTCAAACGATGTTTTAAAGTACATAAAACCCAGGAGACGCTCGTCATCACGACTCCATGAAGTGTCCAAATGCATGCCATGAAGTAATTGCCTTAGATACCGAGATACAAACATGCTAAAAGTGTCAACACAAAGGTTGAGTGAGTTCATAGAGTTTGTTTTGAAATGTAAAGCCTTTCAAAATCGTTAATGCAAAGAAAGGCATTGAAAATCCACTCGCCCAAGTTCCGCCCATACAAAACTTGCAACCGTGTGTTCACAACCCATTGCCAAAATGTGTATAGTTTATGTTCAAACATATGATTTCAATGAATTCACAATAGTACCAACTCGACGTAGAACAATAGCACTTAATCCATAGCACATAAGCAATAGCACATAAGCACTAGCACCTAACTCAATGTATCAGTAGTCAACTGATTTAGTACTTTATTCGACGTATAACTATAGCACGCAAACATGAACAATTTATATAGTACAACATTCGGTTTTGAAATAATGTAATCGTGATAGGAGTTATCCTTAAGAATATAAAGTACTTGTGAAAAATATAGTTAAGCATGCATCTCCCCAAACAGCTTATGAAAACAAGTAAAAGGGGCTATGAAACTCACTTGTAAACCGACGAGATGACAAGAGTGAGTACACCGAGGTATAATGTGATGCTTATCCGGGACCTAGTACCAATGATATGATATGATATGTAATAAGTTGCAATGTAATGTTATGCATGCATTTCGTATGTTATTTATACCATTTACGGTTTTGAAAATATTACTCGTCATTTAAAAATACTCTTTTGACGCCTTGACCCTTCAAAAATGATTTTACATGTTTTACGTCAAAATGTCACCCTATAATGGTTTTATAATGATTTTGGTGAAATTACCACTTTTCGTCGCAAAACAATGTCGTCGGAAAGATCATGAAATTAACAAAATGGCTTTGGAAAACTAGTTTGAAGGTGTACGTCGATCGTTAGAGAACTAACTCGACGGTTTTGGAAAGTTTGTATCGATATCTAGGAGTTTCAGTTCAGAGTTTTTGTTCAAAAGGTCTCGATCATAAAGATATCAAGGGCTAAAGATGGTAGTTTTGTTAATTGTGTGCGTAAATGAGTTTCGCCAATGTTTGAACATCCGTAATTAATTCACTATAACTCCGCTTAACAAACAAATTTTTGTTTTGAAAAATATGGCCGATGAACTTGATTTTACTAAAAGACAACTCGCTCCAAAAGTTTCACATCATGGTTTAAAACCGCGAAACATGGTCATACAACTAATGTAACACTTGTATCGTAAAATAATATAATTTTTCGTAAAATAATAGTTACGGCAACTTTATAAAACGCACATATTTGTCGCTTCAAACCGCTTTCATATGATATGTCCTTAGCTTCGTATCAAGTAAACTAATATATTTTTGACTAGTCGAAATAATTTGTGAAGCTTAAGGCTCATTTTGACCAAAATACTAAAACAGCAAGCTGAAATTTTCGAAAATATACGCTTCGTCAGTCAAACTTTAAAAATTCACCACGGCTTCGTTATAACTCCGCTTTTATCCGCTCAAAAGGCCACGGATTCGTTTTAAAGTATATTTTCTAAATATCAAGGCCAAAGTTTCGTACCAACAGTGGGTTTTTCCAGAAATTCGATTTAAGGACAGAACATCAAAATATAGTTATCGAAAATAGTTTTTCTCGGACAAAACCTATTCTAATCCCTTCAAATCAACTCCAAAACTAATCTAATCCTACCATACACCTTCTTAGGGTGTCATGGGTTCCTAATCACCATCAAGACCAAAGAATACCATGGGAGTAATTATAGGATGACCATAAGTATATATATAAGTTCTAAAATCATGAAATAAATGGTATAAATCACATATCATGCATATAAGCTCCAAAAATGAAAAGAAACATATGAAAATGACAAGGAAACATGAAAATGAATAAAACATGCTTACTAGTGAAAATGAAGAGGTGTAAGTAACAAGGATTAACTTAAATATCCTTGGTTTTTATTTCAAAACCATATAAAGGATATAATCTAGGTTGTTAAACACTTGATTTTGCAAAACTTTTTGATCCCCTTGAGCTTGTTGAGTGGCCGGTTATAAGAACCAAAAAGGAAGGAGAGAAAATTTTGTATAACACTTTGTGAATTATGAATGTATGAGAAATTATGAGTTAGACTTTTATGAATAAGTAGGAAACATGAATTTAATGAACCTTACTCCATTTATAACACAAACCATGCCAATCACTTACTACATCCTCCCCCTTGTCGGCCAAGGGGGAATGTAGATATTTACATTTTTTTTTTTTTTTTAAATCTTGCAACTTGTGTTAAAAATTTTGTAAGACTTTGATAAAAATGTAGTAATTAGTTGTAACTTGTAAGGTAAAAGGTAGTCTTTAGGTACAAGTAAGTTTTTTTTTTTTATAAATCAAAATAGATTGTATTGAGATGATAAAAATTGTAAAAATACTTTCCTTGTGAAAATTGAGTGATAAAATAATTATCGAGTAATTTTTAAGAAAAACGTCGTAATAATTAAACTTTAACGATTTATGTACCAAATAAATTTGAAACACTAGGAAAACTAAAAATATAGTTTTTATAAACTAAATGTAAGTTTAAAAATACCCGGGATCATTTTTGAAAGTAACGGATTAAATATACAAAATAATAACTCACGCTGACACGATTATTAAATATAAAATTACGCGTTGAAGGTGAAATGAAATGTCGTGAATGAACTAATGAGATGTAAATGATGTCAATGAAATGTAGACTAATCTTAGTCCATATGAAATGTACGTGATGTTATGATCATGAATTCGCCGCTAAACCTTCAAGGTTACGCGATTTGAAACAAGTAAACCAAGTTTACTATAAATGTTGAAATAATGAGACATGAATTGTGTCAAGAAATAACTCGAAAGTACGGGTTGTCACATTCTACCATCTAAAAAGGAATTCACCCCGAATTCAATCGTTGCTAGGTTCTAACTGTGTTTAGGGTTTGATGTGGCAAACTTTCCATTCCGAGCAAAACCCTCAAAGACTTTTGGTAACCGATTTTACTTAATCTCACAACTCATCAAACAAGAACTGCCATGAGATTAGGCTAAATCGGTTTAGGTAACGACTTGTTTCTAGCTCGATCTTTGCAACTCATCAAACAAGAACTCACGCGGATCAAACCGGAAACAAGTGGTTTGAAGAAAATCTTTGAAAATTTGGCTCGATTACGAATTGCTTACTTATATGAGACTACTACTCCTTCATTGCATGATTCTTCCCGAATTAGACATAGGTGATCGTGCTATGTATAATTTAGGAGTAACTATGCAATGCTTGGACTAATCGACTCATATGTTTTTGACCACATTTATCAAAGTTTTATCATATGTGATAAGGTTTTAAAAGGTACCATTTTGAGGGTCGTTTAAGTCCTTATTTGATCACTTTTGTATCCGTTATTGCTTAATATCGTTCCTTTTCACTTTTAGGTCTCGTGAAGGCAAAATCTGGAATGGCACTTATTTGGATGAAAGCGCGCGAATATATGAAGAAAATGGCCAAAGTCGAAATCATGACACTCACGATCGCTGAATGTAGAATGCGACGGCGCCGGATATATTTGCGACCGTCCGGAGAAAGTTGCGACGGGTCGAACTCAAAACTCATGTTTTCGAGGCGGCGTCGGTGTGAAAAGAGTAGGTAGTCGCTACTCGGACGGCCTAGATGCGATCGAGACGGCGTCGGTCAAGAGGACGGCGTCACGGACATAAGGTGGCGCGTCGCAAGGTTAACGTGGCCAAGACGAAACCCAATAGGCGGCGACACGGCGGGCGTCCACTAAACATAAGGTGGCAAGTGCGCAATTGTAATCTTATATATAGAATCAAATTTTCGGTCTTTGTGTGGAGAGTCTTTGGAGTAAAAACCTAAAACCGAACCTAAGGTGTCTTGTACAGTATTTTAGGGTTTTTAACCCTATCTTACACCAAGATAAGTCTTTGCTTCATTAATTCAATTATGTCTTTGATTGATTGTGTGTATACTTGCATGTTTACCATGTCCGGCTAAATTACTTGTGTGTTTGCTTAGATATATGAAACCTAGTTGTTAATTATTGTTAGGTTGTCTCTTATCTTAATTGTAATTGGCTTAGGAGTGCGACTAGGCTATCGTTGTGTCTAATACTTGATAAATCTTTGATAGTTTATGAATGACTTAGTGGATTTAGTTTACTAAACCAAAAGATAACCTCAAGTTAGTTTATGAATGACTTAGTGGTTTCGTTTACTACACTTAAAGGTGACTTCAAAGAGTTAGGAATGCACACCTTACAACCTTAGAAAACACAACGCATTAAGAATAAGGACGTGACAATTCAACCTTCAATAGGAGATAACTAGGGAGTAGTAGAATCTAGGTAAACACATCTTTAACTATCATACGAGCACACAACAATAGATATAGACTATCCACAACCTTAGTTTAGATAATTAGATAATAGTAGAGTAATCGGTAGAAATACCAACCCCCCAAATCCAATACCCGAGATTCGTACCTTTCCATTTTCATAAAATGTAAAAAGATAAAAATAATCTTCCTCAACCTTAACCTTAGCGTAGTAACTCCCTACTAGCATTCCTATTCCCTAGAGAACGATATCAATACCGTGGCTTACCCTAATTACTACACTACAACGATTAGGTTCACTTGCTCGGGTGTTATAAAACTTGGTCAAGAAAAGGAAGTTTCCTTGACCCCGAACGACGCGTAGCGTTATCAAGTTTTACGCATTGCGGGGAATAGAATAGCTAGTTAGTAGTCTACCTCGTTTAGGTTTCTTTGCTTGATTCCTATCAAGTAAACTTTTTCTCATTTTTAGCTTTCTCTTAGTCTATCCCCCTTCTTCGTGACCTTTGTTCGTAACCATTTTCATTGACTATTCCGTTAGCCATTATGGAGAACGCGAATCCGCCAAAACTTTCACCTAATCAACGAAATCTACTACATAATCTACCCTTTCCACTCCAAAATGAGATCTTGAGGTTCCAACAACATCATGATGAATCATTTCCTGAGGCGTGGACTCGAATTAAATATTTATTACAAAAAGTCCTTTGTCATGGTATGGATTTATTGTTTCCACTACAATTCTTTTACACTCGTATATCTACGAAACCCAAAGGAGACTTGACTATGTAACGGATGGGGATATTTGGGGACGTGGTGCTCGATTTGCATGGGAAACCTTTGAGATTCACGCCCAATTTAGAAGTGGAACATGGGACCCAAAAAGCGAATCTTTAGACCTATTTTCAATTTGGAAACTCGATTGGAAGGTTGTTTAGGAAGGAGATGATTAGAGTTGAGGTACCAAGGTGCATGACATGGTTAGGCGCTACCACAATACAAAATGATTACATAGGTGATCTTGATAAGATGGAGGATAGTAGAAAATCAACCCCATCGGATAACCCACAAGTCTTACCATCACTGAGGAACACACATCGCCTATAACTTACCCGGAAGAAGTAGAAGAGACTATAGGAACCCCAATTAGAGAACCTTTGGACCAAACTCCATTAGAGAATGTAGGTTTAGATGCTTGTTGTCATGACCTCTCTCTTGGTCCTAGGGAAGTTCCATATTTTGATGAATCGAGCCTCACTTAAAAACCTTACCCAATTTTCCGTCTTTAGATGTGAATCTTGAATTGAATTAGGCCCCAATCCACCCATCAAAATAGATAGTCCGGTAGTTGCTTGATAAAGGTGGTAGATTCTAGGCCATGTAGAGTAGAAGCCGATATAGGAGTAACCCATGACCTTACACTTATATCACCCATTCATGGTTGATAACAAGAAACACTATGGGTTTAAACCGGTTTATTAGGTCAAGATGGATCCTTAACCAGAATCTTTGAAGTTGGTAGAAAATGATCCATTCTTAGGAGAGATTTGATTCTCTCGCTACACCAATAGACTTAGGTAAGGTTATAATGAATGGAGCACACTCCTTTGAGCATATAAATCACCCATCACCCTCTCCTCACGTAGCAAATTTCTACCTTAAGTGTGTATCGCTACTATCACCCGCACTTAAACTTAAGTGTAGGAAAACCTCCCTTTATCCGCTAAATAAGGGTAGAGTCAGCTCGTGACTCGAACAAAACAAGCGCTTGTGGAGGCAACCCATGCTTAATTGTTTGCTTGTTTGTGTCATATATCTTTTATTAATTGTTTATCCTCATGTTTAAATTTGTGAAAATGCTTTATTTTGTTTTAACTTCGTCTTAATTACATATAAAGGTATTTTACATAAGGGATAAGTGTAGGGAGGATTACACGTTTTCAAAAGAAACGTAAACATGAGAATAACAATTAATTAAAAGATATATATGTTTGTTTGTTTGAGTCAAATGCTTGTATCGAGTCATAATGAATGTTTTGCGAAATTTTCCAGATTCTAAAGATGTAAATTTTCCGAATTTTTCCAAAATCGCAGACCGCTTTTTGTCAGATAACTTGACGGCACGATTGCAAAATTGCGACAGGCGTCGTGGAAGGAGTAAAACATCGATTACTTTTTCTCGCTTTACGAGCTACTTATAAATTTTGGAATTTTCGGTCTTAATTTTCTTAGAAATTCGTAAACATTCATTCCACAAGCATTATATCCTAGTTTAAATCGAGTCTTATATATATTATTACCACGATTTTACGCCAAGGTTTCGTTTGTTTTCTTCAAGTGTGCGGTTTAATTTATCAAGAAGAAGTTACATAAGATTGAGGAGCTTTTCACGATAAATTCTTCTTGGAAAGGATTTAACCACCACTTTACACGGATCCTACCGAGCTAATCGGGGAGTATTAGTTTCTTTCGCTTTTAATTACCTTCTTTATCATAACTTTGATACTTTCGGGAACATTGGGGACAATGTTCAGTTTAAGTGTAGGAGGGAAAATAAACGGGAACTTTGAAACTATGCTTATCCTTGATTATTTGCTTTGTCAATTGCATTTGCGTAATAAACCATGAGAAATGTCGGTTAGGGTAATTTTAGCACCAAATTTAAAATTTTCATGACATATAAGTGGGCCATTAGTCTTAACAAAAGCGTCTCATGGATAGGAAGTTATATGACTAGCACAAAACCCTTTACCACCCAAATTCCACCCAAAATGTGAGGATCGCCTTAGATTAGTAGGAATTAAAGCATTCATCTTTAATGCTTAGAGTGTGAACCGTAGTATATTAGATTCTAGAACTTGTTTTGTGATGCATTCGAGATCGCAAGTGAGGCTACACTTGTGTAGTTAGGAATAACTAAATGATAAGAGGCATTAGGATAACCCTTGTTTGATACTGTAATATAATTACTTCTTCCATTGGTTGAGTAATTCCCCACCCTTTGCGTTGTACTCATCTTTAGTACACGATACCCTAGTTAACCCCTCGAGCCTATCCTTTTCGCGGTTCTCGTGATATTTCGGTTTTCCGAATATCAATGAAGAGCATTGTTTACACCCCACCCCAAATATACACCCAAATCGCCTTAGCCTACCCTTATGCACTCACTTTTAGTGCAAATGTTTGTTATCACCCTAAACCCTTAGTTCAATTATCTAGTTGCTTGCATAAGTTGCTAAGTCGAGTCATATCCTTTGTATACGCTTTGGGATGATTGGGATTTATGGAAAAGTTAAAGTTTATGAAATGACGGAAGGGAACGTTAAATTCAAATTCCTTTGTTTGTGTAATAATGTACCCCAAGTGTTTTGATCTTTTCAAATCGGGTCAAATTAGTGTTAGAGTAATAAAAACTCAAGTGTAGGGATGTCCTCAGAATCCCTAGTATTTTGATGTTATCTTAGAGGATGGTAGAGTAAAAGTGTATGAAAAAAAAAAAAAAAAAAAAAAAATCGAAAAAAATAAAAAAAAGGAAAAGAAGAAAAAATTAGAGTGAAAAAAAAAAAAAAAAAAAAAAACGGGCTACCATCCTACATCTATCCTTTAAATTTATGTTTGTTTATTTCAGCTTATCTAGAGTTTAGAGTGTCGAGTCTTGGCTTAGCAACGCCATTCTTCATATGCGCTAACATAAAGATTTTTGACTTGCCACCACTAAATAGCCTATCCCACCAAACCCTTATTTCCCTACCGTAGTTTCCTAACATTACAACCCTTTAAAGACCTCTTTGATAGTCTTTCCTAGGTGCTTACGCCAAAGCGATGGAGGTTTGATCTATTCTCAAGCCTATGGTAATCTATGTACTAGGACCGTTAATGAGTGTTTATCTTCCATTTCTATATTGTTATATTTCATTTATACACCGAGAGAGATGTGAGTATCCAAACACCCCATGTGAGGTGCTAGTATGTAATTTCCTTGCTTGTTATGACTTTATGGGCTTATATGTGTTGTGGACCGTTTTGAATTAATGCCGCATGACCCTTTACTTATAAATTAATTGGCTAAAAGCACATTTGCTTGAGGACAAGCAAATAACAAGTGTAGGGATATTTGATAAGGTTGTAAAGGTACCATTTTGAGGGTCGTTTAAGTCCTTATTTGATCACTTTTGTATCCGTTATTGCTTAATATCGCCTTTTCACTTTTTAGGTCTCGTGAAGGCAAAATGTCGGAATGGCACTTATTTGGACGAAAAGGCGCGAATATATGAAGAAAATGGCCAAAGTCGAAATCATGACACTCACAATAATTTGAATGTAGAAGGCGGCATCGCCGAGATATTTGCGACGCCGTCGGAGAAAGTTGCGACGGTCGAACTCAAAACTCATGTTTTCAAGAGGCGGCGTCCAATGTGAAAGAGTAGGCCGTCGCTACTCGGACGGCCTAGATGCGATCCGCACGACGCCGGTCAGAAGAGACGGCGTCACGGACATAAGGTGGCGCCGCCAAAGGTTAACGTGGCCAAGACGAAACCCTAATGGCGGCGACACGACGGCGCTACTAAACATAAGGTGGCGCCACGTCGCAATTGTAATCTTATATATAGAATCCGAATTTTTCGTCTTTGTGTGGAGAGTCTTTGGAGTAAAACCTAAAACCAACCTAAGGTGTCTTGTACAAGATTTTAGGGTTTTAACCCTATCTTACACCAAGATAAGTCTTTGCTTCATTAATTCAATTATGTCTTTGATTGATTGTGTGTATACTTGCATGTTTACCATGTCCGGCTAAATTACTTGTGTGTTTGCTTAGATATATGAAACCTAGTTGTTAATTATTGTTAGGTTGTCTCTTATCTTAATTGTAATTGGCTTAGGAGTGCGACTAGGCTATCGTTGTGTCTAATACTTGATAAATCTTTGATAGTTTATGAATGACTTAGTGGATTTCGTTTACTAAACCAAAAGATAACCTCAAGTTAGTTTATGAATGACTTAGTGGATTTCGCTTTACTACACTTAAAGGTGACTTCAAAGAGTTAGGAATGCACACCTTACAACCTTAGAAAACACAACGCATTAAGAATAAGGACGTGACAATTCAACCTTCAAAAGGAGATAACTAGGAGTAGTAGAATCTAGGTAAACACATCTTTAACTATCATACGAGCACACAACAATAGATATAGACTATCCACAACCTTAGTTTAGATAATTAGATAATAGTAGAGTAATCGGTAGAAATACCAACCCCCCAAATCCAATACCCGAGATTCGTACCTTTCCATTTTCATAAAATATAAAAAAGATAAAAATAATCTTCCTCAACCTTAACCTTAGCGTAGTAACTCCACTAGCATTCCTATTCCCCAGAGAACGATATCAATACCCGTGGCTTACCCTAATTACTACACTACAACGATTAGGTTCACTTGCCAGGGTGTTATAAAACTTGCTCAAGAAAAGGAAGTTTCCTTGACCCGACGATCGCGTGTAGCGTTATCAATATGCATCTCTTATAAAGTGGTGCCTGATTTCAATATGTTTTGTTCGACCGTGAAAAACTGGATTTTTAACAATGCATATGGTACTTTGATTATCAATAAAATTGTTGTGTTCATGAAATTATACCCATAATCCAACAACCGATTTTGAATCCAAAGAACACATCCTGACAATTAGCAGCAGCCTACATACTGCTTCGGTAGATGAGGTAGCCACAATAGTTTGTTTCTTGCATTGCCAAGAAATCAATCTCTACCAAGGAATTGGCAACCTCCGGTGGTGGACCTCCTATCCGATTAGCACCGGCATAGTCACTATCACTATATGCTTCCAACTTAAAAGGAGACTCTTTTGGGTACCAAAGACCTAGAAAAGGTTGGCCTTTGAGGTACTTAAAGATCTTCTTAACAAAGATTGAGATGAGAAGTCGGTGGAGTAACTTGATGTCGCGAACAAACACTCACAACAAAAAGTAATATCGGGCACGGAAGTCGTTAAATACATCAAAGACCCAATCATAGACACATACAAATGAACATTCACGGTGGATCGACTTCATTGTTGGTCTTTGTCTTTGAGCTTCATAAGGTGTAGTGGCGATCCTTACACCCTCCATACCAAACTTCTTCAAGATGTCCTCACATATTTGTCCCGACCGATAAAGATACCATCGTGTTTCTCTTGAACTTGAAGACCCAAAAGAAAGTCATCTCTCCATTGCACTCATCTCGAAACTCTCCTTCATAAGCTCCTCAAACTCCACCACTAAGCTTCCTTTGTGGATCCAAAGATAATGTCATCCACATACACTTGCACAAGAATAATGTCGGTGGAATTCTTCTTTAGGAAAAGAGTCTTATCAATTGCACCTCTTCTCGTAACCGTGTTTCAAAGCAGAAATGTAGAGATCTAGCATACCGGGCCCTAGGTGCCTGATGTAGTCCATAGAGCTTTGACTACCTTATAAACATGATTAGGATGATCTGGATCTTCAAATCCTTTAGGTTGAGTGACATACACCTCCTCTTCAATTTCACCATACAAGAATGCTCCTTTAACATCCATTTGATAGACCATAAAGCCCATATAGGATGCATAAGCTAAGAAAATCCGTATAGCCTCAACTCTTGCTACTGGTGCAAACACTTCATCATAATCGATTCCCTCCTCTTGTCTATACCCTTGTGCAACTAATCTAGCTTTGTTCTTAATGACAACACCCCGAGCATCTCTCTTATTCTTCAGAATCCATTTAGTCCCAATAGCATACTTACCATCGGTGGTGGTACCAATATCCAAACTGCGATTTTGAAATTGTTGCACCTCATCCCGCATTGCTTCAAGCCAACTTGAGTCTTCAAGAGCACGAGTAACACCGGTTGGTTCCACTTGTGAGAAAACAAGCAAGCAGACAATGTTGATAGTCTGTGTGATTGTCTCTCTGTGATTGGAGACATAAGAGATAAAAGCCACGACCATATTTTGAGCGCCACGGTACCTCTTGTTACGGCGGTGCATTAGGATCACCAATAATATTAGGCGTGGATGAACATTGTTGATCCTTGATGTAGTGGTGGTGTTGACATCAATTGAGGAATCAAGATTAGTCACGGTGAGGTTCAAAGTCGATGATCATAGGAAGGTGTGTTGAAGATGCACGCTTTAGGTTGATGATGACCAAGATCGAAGGTTTTGGAAACCTTGTATAAGGTTCTCAAAGGTCTGTTGACACTCTAGTAGAAATAGGAGTAGAGTCAACATGTCTTTCAAATTAATTGGAGGTGAGGAGAAGCAGAACTACCTTCAATGAATTGAACTTTCCACCGATTGCTTCACTTGTACTATTTACAACATTCCTCTCAAAGATCTAAATTGGTCGCATACTCTTGTTTCTTGATCGGCAAGGTCCTCGGATAATAGAATTCATCTTCACCCACATCAAGATAATCTTTAGAAGTGTCACCTACAAAATTGTTAGGAGAGAAGGAAGGTACTACAATGGGTTGTTCATCATCATCGACCCACTTTCGAATGAGCTTCCAAAGTTTACGCACTAGTATTTGGAGATGCTTGAGATCGCATTTGGTTAGCCATATGTCTAGCATAACCCAAGTAATCAATCAAGTAATCAAGATACCTCAGTTCAATGTCTCCTCAATTTTCTTTGCGGATATATTGTAAACTCTGTATGCCTTACTATGAGCGAGAATACCCACAATGTAACCATCATCGCCTTTCTCATCAAATTTGCCCAAAGGATCATGGTATTCAAAATTGTCACTTAGCGACCAAGCGGTTTAAGGTAATGAATAATAGGAACTTTCCCAAAAGAAGTTCATATGGTGTTTTAAGGTGTGGTCTAGTAATGGACACTCTATTTAGTACATAACAAAACGTACTAACAAATTCGATCCAAAACATGGTAGGAAGTTTAGAGTTTGTTAGCATTGATCTTGCGACCTCTATTAAGGTTCTATTTTTCTTTCACGCCACCCCATTTTGTTGAGGGGTTCTTGGAGTGCTATAGTCCCTTTTGATTCCCTTTAACCTGCGAGTTCTATTAGAATGGCATTTTGAACTCGTACCATTATCACACCGAATTCCTTTCACCTTCTTGTTCAACTGATTCTCAATAAGGGTAATGAAGTCTTTCAATACTTGGATGTTTCATCTTTGGTCCTTAGAAAGAATACCCAACAAAATTTGCTAAAACCATCGGTGATCACCGGACAAAATATTTATGATCAATGCTTCTCACTTTAGTTGGACCAAACAGATCCATATGAAGCGGTGAAGAGGTTCGAAATAATGGTTCTTCTGTAATGAGAACACCTTTATATGAGGCTCGTGTCTTGCTTTCCTTTGTTGCATGCAACACGCTTATGATCATTGGTGAACACTTTGGCGGAAGACCTTGAACGAGGCCCGACTTAGAGAGTCGGTTGATGGTCTTGAAATTGACATGGGCCATCCTTCGTGCCATTTGGTGGACTCATCCACGGATGCTTTAGCCACTAAACATGTTAATTCACTCTTGGTTGGACATTAGTTAAGTTGAATGTATAAAGATTATGACTTGAGGAACCTTGAAGAGAATTGAAGTATCTTCGGGAGTTAGAAGTCTTTAGACAACACAAGACATTCATCCTCTGTGAAGAGTACTTTGTTCTTAGTGTCATATTTGTGAGGCGAAAACAAATTGAAGTGTTGAAGTTCCTTAACATAGTAAACATTCTCAAAGTCCGGTGAGGTGTTTTGATGGTCCCTTTTCAATGGTTCGTCCATCACTTCCTCCAAAGGTTACATTGCCTCCTCCTTCAATAGGTACAAAGTTATGCATCATGTCCCTGTTTCACGACATACTTCTAGAACAACCACCACAACAATTCCAACATCTTTATGCTTAAGGGGATGATCCTACAACAACAAAAATATACTGAATTAGTACACTATGGAGGCTCAAGTCATTGCCGACTTGAACCCCGCTTCATGGATCATATGAGTTGTGCCATGTAGAAGTATAAGATCCACTATTGTTCTTGGGTTTCCAATGAAACTTAGGTCCTGTTTATTCCAAGAACAACTCTTTGAGGTCTTGGCAAGAAGTGCCCAAAGACCTCTCCCATCACTCATCGGTTAACACATCTAGGCCAATAACCATTTTAAAATATTCACCGGTTGGTTGAACATATGGTTTTACAACTGGTTTCCTCCAAGAAAAAGGAGTATTATAATTTGTATTTTGTGGAACATAAGGTGGTATTTCATTCACATTAGTCCACATTGGTCTAGATTTCCTAGAATCACCACACCTACTCATCCTTTGCTCATGATAATCACAATCCTTAATTAAATGAGATTTACTTCCACACACAAAACATTTTTCCGATTAGAAGATTTATTTAAACCAAAAGAAGTATTCTTACAAGCGAAGTATTCAAACCAAAACCATGAAAAGAATTGTTTTAACAAGATTATTATGCAAAGAATTAAAAGCAAGTCTTGAGGCAACTGTCTTGGAAGTGCATTCCTTGGCAAAGAACTCTGTCATGCTTATTGGTAGTCTTGGGTGCAGTGGGGTGAAGACTTGGGAAGGCGGACTTGTCATTTGAATCACACTCAGAGACCCTTGCTTGGAGGACTTGTCACTTTGTAACACAAGAGACAAAGTCATTAGTAGAAGTATTAGGGTCCGCAAGTCTCTTGACTTTTGCCATACAGATGGTGTGATCCATCAAAGTCATTAAGAGTGGAAAGGTCAATGGGCATGTGCTCACCTCTAATTGGTCCACGACAAACATGTAGGTCACCCTCTTTCACAAAATTAGCTAGGCTGCTCTGGTGTAGATTTACGTGTGTCATCCCTAGCTTCTAAGCCTACATATTTCTTAAAACCTAAAGCCAGTTTGAGAATTGGGAGCTTGACTACTATAAATGAGACTAGCCAACTTATTACCATTCATCATCCATTCATTATTCCTAGAAATTTTCTCCTTAACTTTCTCCTTAAGCTCTAGATTTTCGACTCTACATCCGCTCTTAACTTCTCGGACCATTTTAATTCATTTGTAGCACATTCGAGATCTCTTTCTAAAACACCTATTTTCTCATCATAAGCTATTTCATTCTTCCGAAACCAAACCTTTTGTCTTTCTAGTGTTTTTAAAGCCTGTTTATAAGCTTCTACTTCCACATAGCATTCATTATATTTAGGTTCCATAATATCATAAGCTTGTTTGAGTTCATTATAACGCTCACTACAACCAAACACACGGTTTTGTACACGAGAGATGCCCATCAAGGCAATCGATCATGCCTATCCTCAAAATACGACTTGCAATCAACCCAACATTATCGGGACCATCATTATCGGACTCCTCATGTTGCTTCCAATCACATTGCTATCAAGAGTGACCAAAGCGGTTGATCCCTTTGAAGTTCCCGCCTCCTTCCGTCTGGCGATAAGTAGAGTATCTTGTCTCATCACCACTTTCTGTCTTTGCATTCTCTAGAAAAGTGACCCATCATTGACATGTCAAGCATTTAGCCTTCCTTTGTCAAACCTTGTGGATCGCGTCCTTTGAATCCAAACCTTCCGCGACTTTGCGCTCAAAGGTCTTGATATCCATGGAAAGCATGGCCACTTGCCACCTAAGCTTCATCTCTTCCATCTCAGCGGGTCCACCGATCAAAATCCTCATAAGCCGGTTCTGCTTGAGGATCATAATCAAACAAAGAAGGATCCTAGTACATCTTCCATAATGTTGCTTGATTTAGAGTGAGAACTTCGATGAAGGAGCATTAGATGATGATGGATATGGGCTTGGACCATAGCTAGACTTTGGAGTAGAGGCTCCAACAAATGCAAGATGACTAGCGATGAAGATGATCGAAAAGGGCTTCACATCATGTTCAAGAGCTTTAAGTTTGTTATCTGACTCATCAAAGGTCATCATGTCCAAACCACCTTTAGCTTTTAAAGCTATGCTTACATGTAGCCGTGGATGGAGGTAATGACCTCGAAACTTAGAGTTCTGATCATCATTATCCGCTTTGCTGTAGAGTGATTCAACTGACTTAAGATCTTGTGAAACTTATCATAGCCCTTGTAATTCCTTCCTCTTCGAGATCCGAAAGTCCTCAAACTGTTGTCTTAGCATGGACTTCTTCGAGTCTTCTAGACTCCTCATTCCCACCGAACTTCGCCTTAATTGCTAACCATATATCCTTAGCATCTTGCATGAAGTGAAAATCACTCAAGTGATCCTCGGGAATAGCTTGCGGAAGAATAGTTCGACCTTGGTTTCTCTCGAGCCAAGAACTCTTGGCCAGCTTTGGGAGGAACATTCATCATGTTACCAAAGACATCTGTGGTAGTTCTCTTCAAACTGCTCCTTCATTATTATCGCCATAGATTCCAATCAATGTTGGAGATCCAGTTCGCATCTTCATCGCCTAAAGATCATATTCCTCCCTTTTAAGGTAAGGAAACTTAGCATTGCTATTAGAGACTTAGTTCTTTGCGGATGGGTGGAGTTTTGGTTGTTGGTGAGTTCGAGATCAACATCCGAACCGTGCATGATGATTTGTTATAGTTGTATGGGTGTTAAGAAAGACTTGTCCTTAGTATCATAGAGACTCTCATGAGGCTCGATACCACTTGTTGAAACAAACAAAGACCTTGATAGATCTTGAGCTCGTGGATCGTTATGTATGCCTATGTAATCACAAGCACAATAAAAGACAATCTCTACTACTAATGTTTATCGTGAATATAAACACAAGTAACAAATAACTAAGAACTTCTTGATCCTCTATGGATCTTTATATTAACTAAAACCGGTTTTCCAATCCGGTACATAACTTTTTCTAATGTGTTCCTTTTATAGACAAGGAACCCTAAACAATATCGCTAAACCGTTTCCCAAAAACGATAATCATAAAACTAAATAAGATATACACAATCACTTCCTAATAAAGCTCATGTATATCCACACTAAATAAACTAAACACGGAATAAACACTTCAGTAAATGACTATTATCTATTATACTTGATGAGATTATGTCTTGCGTAATCCACTTCTCTTCAGTAGAAACACTTCGGCATTAATATCAGCATAATCCAAACTTCACATAATTCCTAACACGATCCTATGATACAAACTTCAAGTGTTTTCTGGAAGACGTATCTAAACTTCAACGGCTGTATGCTGAAAAATTGTTGCAGGCAATAGTCTTTGGAAGTGCTTCTGGTACTTGAAGTTGTATTATTAACTTTTGATGGGTGTTTAGCAAATTGTGATTAATGATAGAATTGATAGACCAATTAAGGGTGTATAAGTATTTTGTTTCGAAGGTCTGATAGTTAGTTCATTGCCGCTAGTATCAAACAGACTATTTGACTCCTAAAGAGCATAAGCAGGTTACTAAACACTAGAAACTAAGTATCACAACCAAGTAATCGCATCCAAAACTCAAATTAAACACCCACTGAGATCCATAGCCGGATGTGGCAATGTAAAACCAACGGGATCCTTTTAGTTTTGCCTCTCATGGGTCAAAGATTAACAGTTTAGAAAAAGTACTTGTAGGCTATCCCGACCAATCCTGTTTTGACCCTTACTAAGATTTAACAGTTTTGACCCGTTACTCTACTCACCCATTTTCCCACCTATGAAAGATAAAAATACTATAAAATTAGGCGGCTATAGTGAAATTTAGCAAGAGCCTTATGAGAAACTTAGTTAACACGACTGTAAGAGAAATAACTAACTGATAGAGTTCATAATGGTTCCTTATGTGCAAGAGTAACGTTGTATTTTATCCATCATTTAAGGAGTAAAAATCAGTAATTTCCATGAAAATGCTGCTAAGAGTCATGAGCCCAAACAATGATCCATTTGGACGAGTTCGAAACGAGCAAAAAAATTGAAAAATTGTAATTGATAAGCTCCATCTTTCTGAAATGTTTTAATTTGTTTAACTTTGAACAGTAATCATCATCTTACGTCCAATTTATTAAGGTCAACTTAGAAAAGTTCACTAGTCATATTTCAAAATTATTATCTAAGTAAAAATTGTCACTTAAACAACATAAAGGACAACTCATTTATCAAACTTTGACATTAACTGTGAATCCATTAAATGAAAAACATACATGTACATAAACAATGATCATATAAGATACAAAGTCTAAGAAACTTGCTAGAAATCTGTTGCATCTTAATGACAATAAATCAAGAGATGTGAAGAGTTGTATTCTAAGAGGAACTATTACAGAGTTAAATCTACAACTCGATCAATAAGCTCACTTTCTCCGAGTATGTTATATTACAACAACATTTCTTGGTAAGAGATGCTTAAGAGTAGCTAACAAATTTTTCTGAAAGAGGAAGGAAATGATGCTATGGACCTTCAGTTTTGCATGAAGTAAGGAAACTATGTATATCATTAAAGCAAGAGATCCCACTAATAAGAAACAAGCCTCTGAATGTACCAAAATTCAAGGTTTTAGGCTTTGGTTGGGATGACGAGGAGCATTTCTGGAACCACTTCTACAAGAAATCTGTTAGCACGAGTATCAAACAGATACAATGATACAAACGGATGCACAAAAGTACCGCAAAGAGATGCACTGAAGTCCCTCAAACGGATGCACTAAAGTACCTTCCGATATGCCATTCTATATAGAACGAACATGACTCCCGTGAGTAACCACAAGATATGTACGTCAAACCACATATCATTAATAAAGCCAGTAACTTTTCTGTGCTACAAGCCATACATTCACGTTTCACGCATTTTGTGAATATAGTTTGGGTAATAACCTGCACAAACAACAGATAACTATTAAACATAAAACAAAAGTGACAAAAAATTAGTTTATGAATAATTCTTATAAATTATATTTGAAAGATCAGATATCAAAAAAATTTATATGTTATCCAAACCGCCGAACCCACCTGCACCTCTAGCAGTAATGACATCCAGTCAAGCAGGCTAGCAAGTTATACCTCTCCTTTATGCGGTACAGAGCTTTCGCCTCTTCTGCTTTTGTTTTCCCCTCAACTTCTCCTTTAGAGAAAGTTTATAGTTTTATAAGCATATCTTCATGGACTTGTGCATCCAGATCAATACAAGAAAGTGCAACAAAAAGTTCAGAAACAACAATTTTAGTTTCATGATGGTACAGTTTCCTTATTGCATGCCATGTATCATCACCACCTCCTTCTAGTAGGCCTCCGATGCACTAAAATATACCTTTTTGATGCACTAATTTTACACATAGATGCCCTAATATCTACCTTTTTGATGCACCAATTGACGAGGACGGGCACCTAGAAGATGTAGTGTAGGATACTTACTGCTTGTTATTTTCACATTCATTTTTTTTCTAGAGGTGGAAACTTCGACTCATCTATTAATGAATGAGTCTAATTTGGCTATTTTTATTATATCAAACAAGTCAAATAAATAATTGCTAAAAGACATTGAGAGCTTCAAATCATCACATATACATAAACATGTAGCAACAGCTCATGCACCACAAATCAGATAAAACTATTTCAAAACGCAATTTGAAACACCCTCATAAAGGTAACTAAACTCTACATAGCAATAAATAATAGAATTACATAACGTTCAGAAGAACAAAATATACCTTCTTGGTCTCATAAACTCTATCCGAACAGCGCAGCATGTATCTCGGCCAACCACAAATCCGAAAACAAAGTCTGCAATAATATCAATATAAATTTAAGTTAAAAAGATATTGCAACACAATCATATACTAGTATGCAAGAAAAACTTGTTACAATTATCTTAATAAACACTAATTTCAATCGTAGATGTATAAGATAGAAGATGCACATAGTTGCTGATGGTATGGCGCCTTGATGTTATCTCCTTATGAGATTCAATGAGATACCATCTCGTTATCTACAAGAAAATTTAGGTCATGATTCAGATTACTTATTGCAACTGCTTAATATTTTTTTAAAATAAGCAAAAGAAGGAGGATTAGGTCAAATTGGTAAATATCAAAATTTTGGTCATAATGGAAATGGATTGAATGGATCAAAAGTCACCCGAAACATATTTAAACTGCCCATACCTCTTAAAGACTTAAAACGTTCAATTTCGAATTCCAACTATCATTGTATTAATATACTTTTCTTAATCAGACTTAAAAGATTTTCTTATTGGCATAATTTAAGAAAATTAAACACAAAAATTGCTTTGTAAAGTGGACCAACCCAACTTGTTCTAATAGTAACCCGTTTAACCCTAGCCTATTTCAACATGTTGCCTAACCGGCTCAGTTTGCCACATTCATACTTGATGAACAGTTAAACATATATCACCGCAAGTATCACACATTAGCCTAAATTTTGATTATGGCTTTAATTTGTTTCTACAACTTGAATTCCTTACGAGCCTTTAGTGCACCAACAGTTGTTTGTACCTTAATTGCTGACATGCGTAGATTACTATGGGCCTTTGATGCCTTAATATGTCCGACGATGTAAATGGATGCACTAAACATACACTTTGATGCCTTAATATGTCCAACGATGCACCAAACATACCAACAGATGTGAAGTAGTTCCAATGATGCACTAAACATACACATTGATGCCTTAATATGTCTGACGATGCACTAGACTAATCATACTCATTGATGCCCGAATATGTTCATCGATGCACTAAACATACAAACAGATGCACTAAACACGCACACCGATGCCTTAATATATTTAACAATGCACTAATCATAATCACTAATGCCTAAACATACTCACCGATGCTCTAATATGATCAACGATGCACTAAACATATTTTGATGAAATAATCACACAAACAGATTCCGTAACAAGTCATTTGATGCCCTAATCTTACAAACAAATATTATGACAACTATTCACGATGCACTTATCATACTAACACATGTCGTAATACATTTTTTTGATGCACTAAGAAAACAAGAAGATGCCCTAACTTAACATTATGCTCTTATCATAAGGAGAGATGTTGTAACTCATTTTTTAAGCAGTAATTATACAAACAAATGCTGTAACAAGTCACATGATGCCATAATTATACTAACAGATGAGCTAACGCTTATTTTGGATGCACTAAATTGTAATTGTATACATACATATGCTTAATATGTCATTTCATTCAACATAACAACAATTAATTTATAATTTACACAAAGATGCACTAAAATAACATAAAAATTAAAAAAAAAAACTGTAAACACTTACTATTGTTTTTTTTCCAATGATCGAATTTAGTTCACCTATGAATCCTAAACTTCATTTATGTCATTCATCTGAAGATCGAAATCCAATTAGTGAATCCACGAGTTTTATCTGATTTTTATTAGATTTTTATAGCTTTTTAGGGTTTCTTGATTGGAGTATGTGTTTTTGATCGGAGTATGTGTTTTTTTATCGACGTATGCGTTATTGATCGGAGTGTGTTTTTTGACCGGTGGTGGTATGACGATGGCTGCGATGATGGTAGTGGTGGTGATACTGAGTGTGTGTGTTTGAATCGTTGTTTTTGACCTGGTTGTGTGTTTGCAGCAAAAAAGACAGGTTCCATCTCTTTTTTGTGTTTTTTATTTTTTACCCTAAAGTTTCAAGCATTTTCACAATCTACCCTGTAACTTTTTTTCTCACTTTTCTCTCTAAGTACACTTTTCTCTAGAACCGGACTCTATATATATATATATATATATATATATATATATATATATATATATATATATATATATATATATATACACATATATATATATGAAAATGCTAATAGACTATGAAACATAAATAATAAAAAGGTTTTCATACAAAAAATATCGATAACAAGACTTAGCTTGTTATTTACGATTTTAAATATAAACTAACGACTAAAAATGGAAATGTTTTATAATAAATAAGTGATTAATGTTTCGAGTACACGTTTATCGAAATATGCCAATTATGGGCATTTAATACTATTTTCAAGTATTTATTTACTTACGTTATGTGCATGGGTTACGGATATCCTAACATTAATAGTGTTGATCCACGTGGGTAGCGGACTTATTAGGTTGACGAATCTAATAAGAGCCCGCTAGGTACGTTGGGTAACCTTATTAATGGGTGAATTATCCTTATGACTCTTTAAGATGCGACTGATTTATGGGATAATAAGCGACACGAATAAATAATTGAGTTTATCGAGTTGACGAATTCGATAAGGTCTACTATTTATTCCGAAACTTATTGGACTATGGAGCTTATCGCTTAGATGTCTCATTGTGTTGGATTGAGTCACATATTGGTTATTTGAGTGCATTCATGGCATCATATTGAGTCGATACACCCACATGAGGATACCAAACACTAGGATTAAATGGTGAAACGAGACATTTTTGGAAATAACAAAATGGAATACATTGGGGTAGATAACGTTGATTTTGGGAATTATATATTAAAATTGGTTTACATGAATAGGTTGTGCCGAGTCGATAGTTGTTGTGCCGTGATTACCGTTATCTTCTGCTAGTGTTTATTCATACGTTGCTTGCTTGAGGTGAGTTTCATAGCCCCACTTTTATCTACGTTTTTAACTAAATTGGGGTGAGAATCATGCTACTGTTTTTGGACTGTTAAAACTATTTGGATTTGCTTATGTGCTTGACTGTTTAGATAGATGTGTGGTAGTTGTTGCCTTAGACTAGGGTAGCAACTAGCTAAGAATAGACTTCTACCTCGACCTAGTCTGGGGTTGGCAACTGTTCTAGAGGTTGCCACGACAGTGCTGGACTAGAGTCGCTGGGCCCGAGTAATCCTTGGATGCGGGATATGGATGGTGATCCGGGTAGGATCGGTTGGTGATCCGGGTAGGATCGGTTTGTGAACGATATTTATATATCTTAGGACTTGCATAGCAAATAAACTCCTACAGGTCCACTATGATTTTATTGAATTTAAACCTATGAACTTACTAGCGTAAGCTGACCTTTTAACATGTTTTCTCAGGTATTTAAATGATGTTTGGAATATGTGATTGGTGGAAGCTTGGCAAGAAGGCATGGTTCAATGATCATATTTGACTTTGATAAATTATGGGGACCTATTTTATTAAATCATGTTTTGGGCCTAATATTTATACTTTTGGATTAATGTTTTGAATATTTAAATTTGGGATTGGTTTTGAATGAAAATGACTATCTTGTTTGCTATACTTGTGTGAGATACCAATCCAATCGTAACGCCTTAAAACTTGATTAAGTCTTCCATTGATCGAGATTTGGGGGTGTTACATTCACCACCCACCTTGGACCCCTTGACCACCCCAACTGACCCTTCTCCCACTTAAATAAAAAAAAAAGCCCCTTTTTCCCCTTTCCCTCCTTTTTCTCTCTTCTTTCCCTGATACCCATGTCTCTTCCTCTTCACCCAACAATCCATAACCCCTAAACCTTCTCTTTACCCAGCTAATCACAATTCCCAAACCCACTCAGCCTAATCCCTCCTTTCCAGGATGCCACTATGGCAATCCTTGTGCCTATTTACCATTAAGTGCATTTGAAGTAACTTAATTTGGTTGTTAAAGTCAGTCTTCACCCAATTAAATCAAGTTTAAAGTCTCAAAAATCAGTTTTTAAAGGTAACAGTCCCATAAAGGAGTGTTTTGTTTAAGCTGGTAAATGGGTCAAAACTTGTTTTTACCCATTTTAACCAGTAAAGTCAAATGAGTCTTAAGTATCCAAAACTAGTTTTTCAAGTTGGAAAGCTTTCTACAAGAGTTTCAATGTTTTTAAATGTTCTTTGTTTTAAAAAATTATTTTCTATCATGATTTGATCCTACAGTTTGTTAGGATTTAGTAAATCCGATCATTAAAGTGTCGGTCACCTCAAGTATATGTAATCGTTAGAAAGCTCGTAGTCGTAGTCATTTTATGTTAGTTAGTATTTAGTTAAGTAACACCGTGGAGGACGGACGGGTCTTTACCCATTGTATGCCCGATCCACACCCGTAGGTGGCGATTCTTGTAAGAAACTATAAATACCCTCTACCTCCCAAGGTAGAGGGTTGAGCTTCAATACCATTTTCCTTTGTTTCACATAGTTCCCAACTCTCTTCCCTTTCTCTCTCTAAACCTTCAAAACATATACGCCTATATGATTATGGTATGATGTGTTTGTGAAATCCAATATGTTACAATTGGTATCAAGAGCCATGGTTTGATCACTCATCTTTCATGCTCTTTGGTTTGGTGGATTTCATAAGGTTTTGGGGTTATAAGTGTTTAGAAGAGTTTGAATCATTTGGTTAATTTCTAGTGTTAAAGTTTGAATTTTGATTGTACTTTTGTGTTTAGGATCATCATATGTGTTTAGGTTTTGAATTGGAAGGCTTGAATCATCGTGGTTGGGCTGTTTTTGGATTGTTAAAGTGGTTGTTTTGAAAATTGTACAAAGCGAGTTGAGCCACGTTAATCGATTCTCTGACTAGCGAGTTGTCTTTGTTATTGGAAGCGAGTTGTCTCGTAAGCGAGTTGATACTTAAGTGAGTTGTCGCCTAAGCTAGTTGCTTTGTGCGAGTTGTCTGTTTCAGCAAGTTGACACTTAAGCGAGTTGTTTATTTAAGCGAGTTGGAGTTTAAGCGACTTGGGTGTTAAGCGACTTGTCTATTAAGTTTAATCTCTTTATGACTTGTGTTCTATGAGCGATCTTGTCTATTCTAGCGAGTTGTGCGCTCAAGCGAGTTGTCAAATAAAGTGAGTTGTCTCAAAGTTGTCTGAGCGATTTGTCATAAGAGGTGATAAAAGCGGTTTGACCATTTCATCGGTGCTTTGTGTGACTTTTCCGACAAAACTTCAAACGGCCATAACTTTTGAACCGTAACTCGCTTTTAGCGTTCTACCCATCAAAAAACCGTGAGAACGAGGAGAATGGCACGCCAAATGAACTAAATGGTCAACCTTCGAGGCCTAAATCCGCTCCGAGCGAAGTTATTGAGGTTTTAAGTTTTAGACCTAAATTTCTCCGTAAAAATCGTGCATCAACCAACCCAAATCTCAACCAAACAACATCTCGCTAATCCTACAAACAATCATAAGTCCTAACACATAATTTTCTATCATTGTGTCGATCCTTCAGGCATCTTAACACGTTCTATTGGTCATTGCTTAACGGTTTCTTCTTGATTTTGTAAAATCTCGCGAAAGATTCTATTTCTCGGTTTAAATCATAGATTTGTAAAATACCGTGCACGTCAACATCATGCCTAACGATTCAGATTCGGTTGTATCTAAGATACTCAGCTTATACGACGTGATCAATGAACAAAAGATACCCAACAATGTACAACAGACTATCGTGTTTGAGTCGGGTAATGCTAAAATGGATTCTTGGTGCTCAAATTCACAAGAGAGAGAGGTACACCAGCCACAACCTGTGCAAGTTAATGCAAAGGAACGCTCCATGGAAGCTTCGGATGTACCCAAGAAAGAGATGCACCAGCCACAACCTGTGCACGTTAATGCAGAGGAAAGCTGCATGGAAGTTTCTACTGTACCTAGTTGTGCATCTTCTACTCAAAATGATGATTATGAGCTGCATGAATACTCTGCTTTTATCCTTGATGATTCCCTTACCACTGAGCTTAACATATATAAGGATCAGGTTGCCATATATGAACAACGTGCTAAGTTTGAACTGACCACTCGTGAGCAGGAGATGGATATCCAAATGCGTACACTTATCAGAAAAAGTAATTTTAGGGAAGATGTATTAAAACAAGAGTTAAATTCCTTACAAGAAAAGCTTAATAAAACTGCTAAGCAAAAACAAGAACTTCAAGAAAATGTGAAAGTGCTTAAGCAGGAATTCAATGCTAAGGAATCAAAACTTTTAAATGAATTTTCCAACCTAAAACTTTGAAGAACAAACTTGAAAACAAGTTGTACGTACAAGGAAACACCCTTCGATCGCTCACATGGTCACTAAGCATAGAGTCTTAAGCGATAAGCATAGTATTCCCTTGTAGAGGAACCCAACTCGAGTATGGTAAAATAGCAAAAGCTGCTCAAAAGGTTGTCTATGATGGTGATGAGATCCTCAAGCCTAGACAAAAACCTACATGCATTGAGTGCACTGAGGAAGATAGAAAATTAGAAGATGCCACTAAAGAAAAATTGAATGATAAGCTTAAAGATCCCTGGTGCATTAAATATAACATCACTTTTAAATCCCATGATTACACTAAGGAAAATTGGATCTCCTTGAACAAGTTTAAGCCTCAAACACTATTAACACCTGAACAAGTGTTCTGGAAAAAGGATATGGATAAGCAAAAAGCAGATAACCTTGTTGAAAAGAATCCCCAGAGGAAATTGTCTCCAAGAATTGTATCCTCCAAATACACCAATGCATTTAGTGCCTAGAACACTTCCCACTAATAGCAAGACCTTAATCGCCTTTATGTAGTTTACCAACTATTTGTTGATTTTGAGAAAACGTAAAAAGAGAATCACACCTACTGGGATAACTGAAGGGCTTTGAACTAACTAAAGAATGCTATTTGACTGAAGTCATGCCTTTTTTCAAACATCTTAAAGAACAATTTGAAAGTCTTAAAAAGGGAATGGATATTGAGATTAAAGAAATGAAAAAAATGTTTAATGATATGGAACATGAGGTCAGTATGCATGAACGTGAGCTTAAAAATAATGAGATTGAAAGAAAGAATCTTCACATCTTTAATGATAATCTGATTTCTCAATGTGTTGCTCAAGATGTGTTCTACACTGTTACAAATTCTTCTATTACTGCATCTCAATTTCATGAATTATCTGTTGCTTTGAAAGTTTCCCATGATCGTGTCATTGAGCTTGAGACTACAAATTCAAAATTGCATGAGAAAATAGAACAGGATGATCATGACAACTTGGTCAAACATTTTTCTAAATTAGAGGTTGAACATCTTGCTTTGCAATTAAAATATCAACATCTCAAAGAAAATGTGAAAACCTCAAATGTCAAGACATCCTCGGATGCTCCTGAGTTTGATGCAGTTTTTGAAATTAACAAACGTGATGAACAGATTCGAGCTCATTGCAACACGATCAAAAGATTGAAAACCCAAATTTCACAACTCAAGAGTGAAAAGAATGATGTGACTGGCTCCCAAGTGCCTCCTCCTTTAGATTCTCAGAATTTCCAACTTCAAAACATTATTGATAACTTGCAAAAGGAAAATGATTGTTTTAAAGCTGAAATTTCAACAGTTAATGATCAAAACAAAGAGTTATGTGATTCTTTCAAAGTTAATCATGATAAACATATTGAAAAGGTAACTTCTTTGCTTAACGAAATTGAGAATCTGAAGCGTGAGGTGAAAGGAAAATTGCCAATCCCTAATTGCAAATATTCAATTCCAAAGGTTTCTGCTTGTGATAAGTATGCTATTGATATGTTATATATTCCCCCTCCTCTTAGGAATAATGAACTTGCACATAAAGCATATCTCTCATACCTTAAGGATAGTTTAAAGGGTCTCCGTGAGATTGTAGAAGATGATAGAATAGAAAAACCTCTTGATAGTGCAATCGCTTATGCCTGCATGGATGCCAAACGATCTCAGGAACTCTTAGAATATGTAATTGTCACAAGTCCTAAATCAGGTACTAGGCGAGATAGTGTTGTTATGCCCAGTTCAATGCCCAAAGTCAAGCATGTAACCTTTGATGTGCCTCATAAAGTCTCGATCCCAAAGACTTCTAGACCACAAATGCAGAAAGTAGTGAAACCAACTAATGTTCCCATCATTTCTTCTACAGGTGTAATCAGTGACACTAAGGTAAGCGGGTCAAAGCCTCTAGGCAATAAAAAGCTAGATAGGACCTCGCGATCCAAGAGTGATCAAGGGAAGAAAGTAGAAGACCACCATAGGGACAATAAGTTTGACTTGAACAAAAAGAATCGTGTTGGTTCTAGTATTAGCTCTAAGATTACTGAAATTAATTTGACGTCTTATGCTGTCTTGCAAAACATGTAAAGAATGTCTATTTTCGTAAACATGATAAATGTGGTGTGTTATTTCGAGGTCTAAGAATCAATACCCGCTTAAGAAAGTTTGGAAAGCGAAACAGTTAAGCAATCACGAAACCTACAGGAAGGTTTTTACCAATGTAGGATTTCAATGGAAGCCCACAGTCGAATATTCACGCATGGAAATCCTTGCCCTTAGCTAGATCCACTATGCCTAGAGTAGTGCTGTTAAGGTTTGGAAGCCAACCGGTAGAATAATCCCATTAAGCACAAAATGTCCTTTGACTAAGTCTCGATGCTTCTACTAGTTCACTCCTAGTGATAATGCCATTGCACCTAGGGTCTCTCTTGATTCAATGATTGTTTGCGCTAACCAAAAGGAACCCATTTTCACATGGAGATCCAATGTTTTCAAATTTCCACCTTTGTCTATGTTCCAATGCGGTCGTCATAAATCATCCGTTGGTACTTGGATTAAGGTCGCTCTAAATGATGATGAGGAAATGACTATGACGTCTGCTCACATCGATTCAGCCTCGTACTTCATCATTATGGCGTATGCAGATAGATAACACTTCAGGCCCGTTCCTCAAAGAAAAGAAAAGTGTATGCCTCGGTGCGCTTTATCTTCAAAAGAAGAGAAATCTTCATTTTATGACCATTCTCATCGACATTCTTCATCAACAAGCTTCATGTTTTCCATGCTCTTTCAATCCTCAAGTGGATCTCCGCTCATTGGTATACATTCTTATTCACTTGATCAATCAAAATGGCAAACTTCATTTGCAATTTTTGAGGGGAGAAGAGTGAATATACTACATGTTGATGGATGCTTGAGTTATGGTCATACGACTCTCCAACGCCTAATGTCTTCACTCACTAAGGATAACCGGGATTTACTATTTGGGATTCATTGTTTTCAAGATATGTTTGATGAGTACTTCCAACCTCCAACGAATGTTGATCATCCATTTTAAGCTCATGCTCGGTTCCTCCCGACTCAACCGGTTCACCATCTAAGAAGTACTTCTTAGAATTCTCAAGAAACCTTATCTCCAGTTATTTCACAAGGCGTTGATAATGACTATCATGATATTGTAGTTGCACTATTGAATAATGATCCGCTCTTTGGTATTCCTTTGCCAAATCTTCACGGATTATTGTTCCTCTCATTGTGCACGCTATAAATCAACCACATGAACATTAAGGAAAATGACTACCTCATCCGCTCGAAGACATTATTGGTGAATCTTCCATATCAGTCTCTACATGTATACCTTTAGGAAGAATGCATTGATGTTGAGGAATCATTTGTTCCGGTTCATTCAGTGGGTCAATGTACATCCGATTGTATGTTTATTCACGTGTTGGACATTTGACACAAGTTGATTACTTGAGTTAATCATTTATCACTTATTTGAGATTGAAGTTGACTTTCACAAAGGCGTGTTCTTATTTGATAACTTGCTCGGGCTTAAGAATTTGGGTTGAAGACTTGGTTTATCTAGTTACCGCAATCGGGATGGATGGTTGAACACCGTTAACTATCACTTTAAGGTTAAAGTTTTACTCGACACACGATGTGTGGATAATCTCAAGAGGTGTTAATGTCTCATACTTTGTTTGAGTAGTGAGTACTTAGAGATTTGCTTGAAGCATAAATTCTCGACACTATTCTTCCATCATTAGTGCAAGCTTAAGATACAAATGCGGGAATTCTACTTCATTTCAAGTTTGGTATATCGGGTTTTCTTCATCGATGGTCACTTCAAATTGTCTACATATGGGTTGATAAAGATTGTCAGAGAGAGCTTCTGTAGCAGTTGACTCTCACAGGATTCATTTGAGCTAATTTGTTGTTCTTCTCTATTTCAAGAATATTTGGTATGTATAATGTGTTGCTGATTCTGAGGTATCAAAACCAGTAAAGGGGAAGGAGACATACATCTAAACACACAACGAGTACACGTGATGAACCTAATACTTATTCTCTATTGAAGTAATCCCGGAAAGACAAATGTCATAACCGTAGAGAAACTCGGTGTTTACTCATAGCCTTTGGTGTGCTATTCCAACTATTTGGGGAAGGATGGGGAAGGATATTATTCCAACTATTTGGGGAAGGATATATTATTCTAACTATTTGGGGAAGGATGTATTATTCCAACCATTTGGGAGGAAGTGGTCTCTGGATACTTTTGGTATGTGTTATCTCACCTTCAAGAGGAAGAAATATGAGAAGAATATTTGGAACGTGAGATGATATTGCTTATCGACATCTTCTATATGATTTATGATAAAGTGCTTCCGTTAGTGCTTCATGTACACAATGTAATGATGATTCCGATGAGATCGCAACCATCGTGGGAGAGATATGTGTACATCGTGTTCGCACAACATGTTCACATGATCGAGCTTAATCGCTTATTCCGAGTCGACATCCGTAGAGAAGATCGGTGATTCAACCGATTATTGTGATGTCGTTGTTTCTATCTCGTTTGGGTACTTGTGTACATTATGGGTGATTGGTTATATGGAAGATAACCGGAATGCACTTGGTAAAATGAAGATGTTGATATATTGTTCATGGTTCTCGAATAGACAACTTGCTCAAACTCAAAGAGTAATGTGTACATCGAGGACGCACAATAGGTTCATGTGATCGGACTTAATCATTTATTCCGGTTTGATAATCGCAGATGATCCGTGTTAACTTGTTACTTCGTTGTTATCGTCTTTTTCGGGTTCTTGAGCTTCATTCAATTAGACTGTTTGCTTCACTTCATCTTCTGAGGGAAAACGGTCTTAATTCGAAGTTTGTCGGTTTGGGGGGAAGCTACCTAAGATTCACATTTAGAAGGTTCATGTTCAGACGATTTTCTTAGAAGCCTCGAATGCTTTGGTGGTGAAAGTTTAAGAGATGTTGCTTTCTTTCTTCTACAACGTGCTGAACGATATCCATATCTCGGTACTCATTTCATCATTCTCTTAAACTAAATTATCCTCTTTGTACATATTTTATCAAAAAGCAAAATACAAAATTATAAAACCAACAAAAAGAAAATAGAAAAATATAAAATTTTCAAAATCCATAAAAATTAGAAAATCTTGAAAAATTCCAAAAATATTGTTTCTTTTGTCATGTTTTCCTGGTTCGATAACATCTACGGACTTTGATATGTCATTCAAAGAATGGCACGGGTCTTTAGATGAAGTTCGAATCAACATAAACCTTTTTATTTAAAAAAAATTGAGATGGAGAAAATGGTGGTTTATTGTCATTTCGAGCAAGAACTGCTTTTTAAAAGAAAGAACGAGCCATGCTTAATCTAGTTTTTGAAATCTCATGCTCGATTCTAAAACAAATGTTTGTCGCCAAAAGACAAATGTTTCCTTTGATTCATCTAAATATTTTTCCTTCTAGGAGCTCAGTCGAAAGATTTTTCTTCTATAAAAAAATATTTGTCATCTTATGAAAACAAAATTGCTTTGAAAATAACTCGGACTCTATTTTTGAAAATCATTTGGACATATCATTTGTCAAAATCTCTATCTCTCAATCAACAACTTATGTCATTGATTGAGGGAGAGAATGATTTCAATTAAATCAAAAAGGTTACTTTTCAAACAATTGGCACGTAAAAGAGCAAGGTCTACTTTTGGATAATCAAAAAGAACAATGTTTTACATGTTTTATACAATTGATTCAAGACCTTGGCTAATGTTATGTTTTCAAAAGATATTTATGCATGTTTGAACAATGGAGTTTAAAGTTTCAAAATCTGATCCTTATCAGTTAAAATGTTTTTCAAAAGCAAGTCACAATTCTCCTCAAAAGTTTTCAAAATTAATTTAAAACAATAGAGATCACAAATCTCAAAGGATTTGAAAATTGTGATCGGGGAGAATTTGTGATTTAAATTGGATATAAACCGATAATTTGATAAGTGGTTTAGAAATATAACAACAAGCTCTCCTCCCTACATATGCCAAACGATTTCAAATTTTCCATGCACATGTTAAGGGGAGCATCTATCTCAAACCAAAAGGATTGAAACGTGATTGATTTGTCTCTAAGTGCGGGTTCTCTAATATGTGCAAAACACTTTCAAATCTCGATGCACATATTGAGGGGGAGCAATCATTGAAAACCTCATCCTTTCCCAAAATGATCTTTAATGAAGTGAAAATACTAATTTTGATCGGAAGTGATGATGATCATTTTAGAAAATGTTGATCAAAGATTGGATTCTTCATTCTCAATCTAAGATTTCAAGTCCTCTTGCCTCCATGTGCCAAAATAATTTCAAACATATGATACACATGTTGAGGGGAGCATTTCTAAAATATCAAAAACAATTAAGGTACAAAATACTTTGATTATATATCACAAGTACCTTGATTGATTTTCAAATGGTTTTCAATTGGTTCCAATGGCGGAAGAACAATACCAAAAGACCGACCAATTTTACTTTATGTATGGAGATATAAGGATGGTTAGGTTAGGTATTCGTTCCCACGATCCGCCAGAGTCGGAGGGATCTACCCAGGACAATCCACTAGATAGTGTAGAGTCCTTAGGTATGATGAAAAAGGAGAAAAGTGAGAAATGGGAAGAGTGCGGACTGAGACCGAGCTAGAACCGGAATAAACCCAATAAGGTTCTAGTAATGAAGTCTCGGTAAGCATCAAGGGTTGAAGAATGAAAAGAAATGAATGTGAAAAGGGTGAAAAGAAATAGCCTCCATTAATTCAACCTTAGGGCGAAACCGGTTCAATACATATGCTACCGGTGGTTACCAAGGTAACACCGGTATTGAAGACAAGACGTCATGGACCCAATGACGCACTGCACTACAACTTCCCAAGCTACTCAAGTTCCTCTTAAAAGGACTTGTTTCATTCTCACGGGAACCTACATTATCTATCGACTTTCTCTTAGAGATTGTTGATATTGAAGAAGGAGACCCTCTCCCTAGTCTCCGATATAGGAACCAAATGTGCACTATTGAGTCTAGAGCCACGAGATCATCAATAAATCTCATTAGGACACAATCAATGAAGACTCACTGTTTCACACAATGTGGAAAGTGAGAATATATCTTAAGAGTCCTACGCATTATCCTTGTGGTATTGCCAGAACATCTGAGTGATATGCAAACATATTCACAATGAAGATGGAAAGCCTTCTAGAGCCAACATCAAACAAGCTCTTGGTAGGTGGCATGTGAGATCTATCCATCAAATTGTGACAACTAAATATAAACAATGGGCGATTCAAAATTGAATCAATCTTGGTCCAGTTATGGATTGACGAATACCTTTGAAAAACCGGTCGTTGTGCTTAAAATTCTTTTCTCTAGCACATCGATCGTGTATTAATTTTCAAAATTAAAGGGTGTTTATGATTGATAATTGATTTTCCTTAAAACCTTCGTTGTATTGCAAAACACTTTATATTAAGCAATACACGATTGTTTTCAAATCCTTTTCATCAATCGGTGAATCTCAATTCATTTGGTTCACTCACTCCGTGTTGTCTTCTTTGAGACGTTCGGTTTGAGAACGGCTAGAGCGACTACGAAACCCCGTCAAGGAGATTCTTCGAATTATACCGATCACAGGCGGTGCTTGTAGTGATCAACGGGAACCGTGGGTCGTGTACCTCAATTCAACGAAAGTGATCAAAGACACTTTCGCGCTTTATTGCTAATCGTTGTATGCGGTACACCCGACGCTTGCGGTGATCGAATTGAGAGGTCAATCCATAGCCGCATGCTCACACAACACATTCATTTCAAAAGAAATCATGATAAGTGCATCAACGACTCGATATTTTCACTCCATGCTTCGCTACGATAAAAATATCATGAATCAACTAAAGCTTCCGCTACTCGATGAGAAGAAATCATGATCCGAATGTGAGCATGTCGGTCCAAAAGTCACAACATCACATAATGGCAACACAACAAAGGATGAGTCAAAGATTTATGTTGGTCGATGATCTCAAAGTTGGCTCAAAACTCATCATCACGTGGATCGCTTAAAGACCTCCACTTGAATTATCAAAACATGCAAAACATGAAGAATCAAAGACTACGGACTATATGAGCAAAGAACTTAAACAAGAATCCAAGAACAATCTTAATGTAATATCTGTTTGTATTCATTGTAATTTGAGGTGACCTCCTTAGGGGAGATTGTTAGGATTTAGAAAATCCGGTAGTTAAAGTGTCGGTCACCTCAAGTATATGTAATCGTTAGAAAGCTCGTAGTCGTAGTCATTTAGTGTTAGTTAGTATTTAGTTAAGTAACACCGTGGAGGACGGACGGGTCTTTACCCATTGTATGCCCGATCCACAACCCGTAGGAGGCGTGTCTTGTAAGAAACTATAAATACCCTCTACCTCCCAAGGTAGAGGTTGGAGCTTCAATACCATTTTCTTTGTTTCACATAGTTCCCAACTCTCTTCTTTTTCTCTCTAGAACTTTCTCTCTCTAAACCTTGTATACGCCCCATATGATTATGGTGTGATGTGTTTGTGAAATCCAAAAGCTTACAGTTAGATCATGTGTAGCTTCTTAGTGCTTTTTAGTCCCCTTACCTTTGCTTAATTTTCCATGTTTTAGCTTAGGATCTCCCTAGTTTAATTCATCAAGCCAACTACTTATTCAATTTTTATCTTTAGCTTATTTATTGTAGTATGCTTAGTTTAGTTGGTCCCAGCTTATTTATCCTTTGTGTTGCTTATTTCTCCATTAAAACTGCTTAATTATGCTCCAAATTTCTTAAGGGTTGTTTGGTTTTTTCACTGTCCAAAACTGCCACAATAAGCTGTTTATAACAGCTTATTGAGAAGCTTTCGTACAAAAAGTTTTCACAAAAATCACTGATTTGGATTGTCACTTGAAGTTTTGATAAGCAAAATTGAAAAAAAAATGTTTTGCAAAAAACTGGCATGGTAGGACTTGAACCCACGCCACCCAGCTCACACACAACACACTTAACAATTGCCCTTGGGTCTTCTATCATTTATTTCTTGCATAATCAAATATAAAAGGACACTTTTGCAGTTTGCACTATAAGCAAAACAAAGTTGATTTCAAATTTAGTGTTTGTTATGATAATTAGTTGTTAAATTTATGTTTGCCTTGTTTTACGTGCTTAAATTTTCACTTCCGTGCTTTTAATTGTAGAAAAACATAATTACAAATCCAAAATTCTTAAAACTAATTCAAGTTCAATATCACGAAACTCGACGAATCCTTAAATTCACACCTCATTGGGACACGACCCGGGAAATCACTTGCCCGGTATCACATTTATCACGTTCGTGAGCTTTGGCACGTTAACCCTTTTCCTAAAAGGTTGATTTGTCGAATTTCACGTTTAATTTGATATTTGTGTTTATTAACCACACTCACTCACAACGAATCAGTACTTTTTATGCTAGATCTACTGTGGCTGGTCAGGAGCTAACCACATTCCACGTCATGGTCGAGGGACTCAAGCAGACATCTTAGGCGGCCCGAGATACTGCTAGGATCATGTGGCGTAGGCTTTTGATATTAGAGGCCCGGGTTGCATTGTTTCAGCAGGCACGCGCGACAGTTTGTTTAGAGATTCAGGATCTAAGGAGAATATTTGTGAGTGCTGAGACTCAATTAGAGGAGTTTTAGCAGAGACTTTGGCAGTTAGAGATATAGATTAATATCAGACATAGCTAGTTAGGCATTATAGCTACTAAACTTAAAAGTCATCAGTTAGTATTAGATTAACAAGAAATTTGTACTTTTGTCAGAACGATGTAACAAGTATTAATCTATGTCTATTTGTTATGATATTTCTATGTTGTAATGTTGGTCTATTACTGTTGTGCTTGATTTTTCTTTTATGCCCTACCTGTTATGATTGTATATATGTAAATGGTGATGATATTCATGTACGGAACCTTATTGAGTGTTGTTATCCTTTGTAATCTAGAAGAGAAATCTGAATACTCTAGAAGCTGCAAGCAACGAAGACCTTGCCCCCCGTCTTGTGGCACAATAAGTGGCAGAGGCCATGGCCAACTATGAGGCCAACCAAAACCGTGAAAATGGCGCAAACCAAGAGAACAACAACAATGTAGGAAGCGGAGTTGAGCAAGCAACTAAGAACTTGGCTAGAGGGTGTACTTACAAGGAGTTACTAGCCTACGAACCCCGAAATTTCAATGGTATTGAAGGTGTCATGGGTTTTACTAGATGGTTCGAGCAAATGGAAGTCATGTTCCACATTAGCAATTGTGTCAATGACTGTCCTGTGAATTATGTCACTCACACCCTGTTAGAAAATGCTCTGACATGGTGGAATGCACATGTTTAATCCATTGGCATTGATGCAGCATACGAGACCAATTGGGATGAGTTGAAGAAAATGATGACTGATGAGTATTGCCCTAGGAATGAGGTTCAGAACCTGGAGAATGAGCTATACCATCATGTTGTCAAAGGTGTCGACATTATAAGCAATACTAAGAGGTTCCAAGAGTTGTGTCTACTTTGTCCAAGAATGGTTTCTACTGAGGAGCAGAAGATAGAGAGGTACATTTGGGGACTCCCTGACAGCATTCAGGGGAATAGGACATCATCCAAACCCACGAGTCTACACGACACAATTAGGATGTCACACAACTTGATGGATCAAGTGGTTTGATCCATGGCTACAAAGGGTGCTGAGAATTAGCGGAAGTGGGAGATCAACCAGGGAAACAACACGGTTCAACAACCCTTCAAGAAATAGAATGTGGTCAAGGCCAACACCACTGGGCCTAGTGACAAGAAGGTTTATGTTGGGAATCTACCTCTGTATAACTGTTGCAAATTACACCATTGCACTATAAAGTACCGTAATTTCCAAAGAGTTGGGCATATGAATCGGGATTCTAGGACTCATGTCCCCATAATTGCTCAGAGGGCCCCCAAAAAATCATAGGGCTACTGTAATCTGCTTTGGATGTGGTGAGAAAAGGCACTATAAGAGTGAGTGCCAAAAGACAAAGTACCAGGGTAATGGAGGAAACCAAGGAAATGAAGGAGGAGCCATGGAAGGGTTACGTCATAGAGGAAGAGAAACACTTGAGGATCCCGAATGTTGTTACGGGTACGTTTCTCCTCAATAATCGTTATGATTCTATTTTATTTCATATGGGTTCCGATAGAAGTTTTGTATCAATTGTATTTAGTCCCTTACTTGACATCACACCAACTCTCTTAGACATTGGTTATGATGTGGAATTAGCTAATGGTAACATGGGAAGAGTAGACACCATAATTCGAGGTTGTACTCTAAATTTACTAAAATTACCCATTTAACATCGACCTAATACCGGTAGAGCTGGGTAGCTTCAACGTCATTATCGGTATGGATTGGCTATTGAAATACCACGCCTTGATCATTTGTGATGAGAAGATTGTTCACGTACCCTTAGGTAATGAGATCCTGACAAATCCGAGGATATACAGAGAGGATGTCACCACTTCCTAGCACTCGTCACTAAGAAGAATAAGAAGGAGTAGAAAAAGAAGCGTCTAGAGGATGTACCTGTTGTGCGAGAATTTCCAGAAGTCTTTCCTGAAGACTTGCCTAGACTACCACCAACTAGAAAATTAGAATCTCAGATTGACTTAGTGCCGAGCGCTGCACCCGTGGTACGAGCACCTTATAGACTAACTCCTTCGAAACTGTTAGAACTGTCTAACTAGTTACAAGATTTTTCGAAGAAAGGATTCATCAGACCAAGTCCCTCACCTTGGGGAGCTCTGGCCATGTTCGTCAAGAAAAAAGGCGGATCATCTAGGATGTGCATCGACTATAGAGAGTTGAACAAGCTGACCGTGAAGAACCGATACCCACTCCCAAGAATCGATGACCTATTCAATCAACTACAAGGTTCAAGCATTTACTCAAAATTGACCTGCGGTCAGGATACCATCAGCTCATAGTTCGAGAGGAGGATATTCTGAAGATGGCATTTGGGACTCACTATGGTCATGAGTTCCAGGTTATACCCTTTTGTTTAACCAACACCCTGGCAGTATTCATGGACCTTATGAACCGGTTGTGCAAACCGTACTTGGATAATTAGTATCATAGATAATATCATAATCTACTCCAAAAACAAGGAAGAACACGAGAAACACCTTAAGTTAAATCTTAGAGTTACTTAAGAAGGAGGAAATATATGCCAAGTTCTCAAAGTGTGAGTTTTGAATCTCGACAATACAATTTATTGGTCACGTGATTGATATCCATAGTGATCACGTTGATCCTATCACCCCTGGACTTGGTAGTTACTACTGAAGATTCATCGAAGGTTTTTCTAAGATAGCAAAGCCTTTGACCAAATTAACTTAGAAGAATGTGAAGTTCGACTATTTTTCATTACGAGACTATTTAAACTAGTAAACATGAGAACATTTGTTAAAGTGTCAAAACTTATAGAAATACATAACTTGACGAAAAATTTATTTTTAATTATAAAACTAAACCACAAACATTGTCATGGTGATACAAATTCTATGCAACACTTTTACACTTATTCCATTTCATATAGTGTATGCTAAGTCGAACCAAATTTACCCAGGTCGCATGTTAGAGCTGTTACATCATTTACCTTGACTTACTTTTCACGAGCTACTACTTTACTGAGGTGAGTTTATAGCCCCACTTTTACTCTCTTAATACTTTATTTAAAAACTTTGGGGTAAGAACATGCTTGCTTTTACTTTGGGCACAAGTACTACTTTTAAGCTGTTACATATTAGCCTAAGCAGCGATAACCCATTCTGCCCACTACCATGAACCGTTAGTTCCTGCGGGAAGCAAGAGTTCTATAAATAGATCTATTGGGGTGACTCCCACCTTCGGATTGACCAGATAGGCAAACAAACGTATACAATGTCGGAACCTAAGTGTCGAAGGTTAGACACTTACCGGGCCTTTGTACTATGTGCACTTACTTGCATGCTTAACTGTCGTAGCTTCGGTGTCATGAGACTTAGTGCAATCGTAATACTTTTTGTATGACCTATTATATGTGTTGTAATAGTCATATACTTGAAATCTTGTAGTCCACTTTACTGTATTTACTTAAAACTATGAACTCACCAGCGTTTTGCTGACTATTAAGCATGTATTTATCAGGTTCTTGATTTCCTACTTAGTTGTTCTATGAGGCATGACATCTAGTCACTTGCATTTCAAGAAGTGTTTTTACACAAACGTCTTATGTCTTGTACTGAAACTATATTATTTAGGACCCTGTAATGTAATGACTTAACAAGGATGTAAACTTATCTTATTTAAACCAAATGTACTTTTAAAATGACTAATGTAGGTCGTTCTCTATTACTGTGTGATCTTATCCCATGATGTCACAACCCTGGTTACCTTTCCACTGTCATGATTGGGGGTGTTACAGGATCAGACCAATCTAAAATCTCGGCTTGAAAATCTTTACCAATGGGAACATTTGACTATACGGGTCAGCACTTCTTAACATGCACAATATTTGACCTGAATTATCTACTGTTAACTTTCTTTGGTTTGACTCTGTCAGTTCTTTCTTAAACAAGAATCACAAAACCACTTACCAACAGACACTTTCATTATAACGGGATAACAACAAGACAAATGAAATGACTCGTCACATAAATCACATATTAGCATATTCAGTGTCGTGTCTGTTTGGTTGCAGACTTTACAGGAGCTCAAACAACATACATAGTTTCTAACACCGGTTGGTTTCCTAGAACGATGTCTTTTAAACACTCCATAGCTTCTAGGAAAAGAAATGCATAGATTCTTTTCATATACATCCATTTTAGATTTTAATGATGAGCAATAGTCATTTATCGTACATGGTAGCATCATCTTAATTTTTGGCTTTTCTTCAGTAGCAGGTTTATTTTGAGCCTTCTTTTGGTTGTATACAAAAGCAGATGTTGAACTTCTTTGAGTCTTCTTCCACTGTTGTTTCCGGCATATTACTTTTTGTTGAAGGACAAGAAGAATTTGAGAAATTCTTGAAGAGATGAATTATCATAGTTGTTTGTATGGTCATATACGGGAACATGTTCTTGCAAAGTTTTATCACCGGGGATCCATATGTATCGACATTTTCACCTGAAAATTGTAGAAACCTAAACACATCAGCATGTAAATATTATACATACACATACATATGCTTATTGAAACCCCTTTTCCCCTAACCAATTGGTGATACAATAGTTAAGTTTATCTTTCTCTTATCTTACTTTTTTTATCTAGTGGAAGAAGGCTTCTGGACAGATAAACAAGACGTAAAACAGTACATCCTATGTAAAGAAATGGTACATCAAGAAGGGAATTAATGATTTGAGTTGAGAAGTATATCAAGCTGCTAAATTTAAAAGTATATATATCGGGCCAAAAATGAAGTTCAATCATTGGAATTCCACATAACTTTAAGCTACTTATCAATGGATGACAAATAAAAAGAAAACTTGTTGAAGAAATATTAAGAGAAGAACTTGGTGATTTGAAGATATGTTAGGCGTATATGTTTAGAGAGAAAGAGAGAAGAACATGAAAACAATATTTCATAAATAAAACACACACACACACACACACACACTCAAGCACACCCCTCAAATGAGACTTTGAGGGGTATTTATAGTACAAGGTAAAACGCCCTAATGGGCTTTCTATGGGCCTCGTGGTGGACTTGGATTGGATTGGGTTAAAAGAACTTATACAAGGCTAGCTTAACATAACTTCTAGCCATTTAGCTTAGCCCAATCCACGAGCCCGTTGACTATTCTAATACGATATCTAACACACGTTACAAAGTTCCTAAATGTGAATGACCATCACTTCTAATAAAAACTATTAAGGCTAACAATCTCCCCCTAAGGGGTGGTCATTCAAAAGATGCTCCACTTGATTAGGTCATTACTTTCCTTGAGCTTGAACTTTGTGTATAGATATAGAATAGTCTTAATTCATTGTTCCTTCATGCTTTGTGATTGGTTAAAGTGGTTGTCTGCCGTTGTCAACTTTGTTTGTTAGGTGTCTCCACGCCTTTCTCCACCATGCTCACACTTCTATTTGTCTTTTGGTTACCAATGATGTAGTTCTCGAGTCTTTAAACTTTGTAGATTCTTTGACATTGACGAAGAATCATCTTAAACTTTTGTTGCCTTTGATTTTGATGAGAACTTTCATGTGTTGTTGGTATGAGCATGTGGAGAATCTGCACGATCTCTTCCTCCCGTGAGCATCCATAAAAAGAAAACATAAAACATGGGTTAGAAATAATCCAGCACTTACAAGTTTGAATTTCGAGTGTGTTAACAACATAGTGTGAAAACACGCTCTAATTCTCACAAAGGCCGTTCTCGAACTGGAGTCCCACAAGTGAGATAACGCGATGTACCGAAGTACACCTACAGCTTCGGATGAGTCACCGAGGTACACCAAGCATCACCCCACGATCAGACCGTTTGAGACACACTAAGCGTAATCCACGGGAGTTACCGGTGACTGCTGTCGGGTCGCTTGATGTTGACCACGGCAGAGTTTCCATTCAATCATCAAGATCACAAATGTGAAACTTCTCATAAATGTTCGCGATTGCTAAGATCTGCGTAGGACTCTAGAATATATCACTTGTGTCCTTATTGATGAACAACAAGCGATGTCATGTCAAGTGTTCCTATGAGATCTTTTGATGAATCTCGTGGCTCTAGACTCAATTAGTGCATTTTGGTTTTCCTAAGCGGAGACTAGGGAGAGGGTCTCCTTCTTCAATACCAACGATCTCTAAGAGAAAGTCGATAGATTATGTAGGGTTCCCAGTGAGAATGAAACAAATCCTTTTAAGAGGAATTGAGTGGCTAGAAGGTTTAGTGCGGTCGTCGCCATGGGGTCCATGACGTCTTTGTCTTCAATACCGGTGTCATCTAAGTGACAACCAAGAGCGTATGAATTGAACTCGGTTTCGCCTAAGGTTGATTATGGAGGGCTATTTCTTTTCACCCTTTCTTTTGCTTTTCTTTTAATTCTTCAACCCTTCTTTCTCCTTTCTCACATTACTCCTTTTTCAATCATACCTAAGGACTTCTAATACTAACTATGGGTATTGTCCTTGGGTAGATCCCTCCGACTCAGCGGATCATAGAACGGATTTCCTATCCTTAGACACCTTATAACTCCATGACTCGTCCCATGTTGCCATAAAACCATTTTCTTGAAAATCTCTCAAAGTGTTTATGATTGAAAACATGTTTGGAACACTTGAGAGTTTTATATTTTCAAAACACTCCCCTTCACATGTGCTTATATTGTTTTAACCGAAATCGCACAGAGGGTAGAGTTCACACTTTTGAATTGATCGACTTTCAATGAACAAGACCGATTCGAGACACGCTTACATCACTAGAGAACTAGCTTGAAATTATTACCATTGTCGTCCAAAGAAAGTTTCTCTAAATGGTACATAACTTAGAAAGTCCTATTCGAGTCACGCTTACATCATCGGTTAGACCAACTTGAAATTATTACCCGTCCATCACAAGTCTTTTCGAAATGGTACATATCCCGACTTTATATTATCGTCAATTCATTGGTTTCAACCGAGTCGAGCTCTTTTGAGATTCAAACAACAATCATTAAACTTTTGATCACATTTTAATCACGTTTCTCCCCTCAAAAATAGCATATCTATGATGTTTTGAAACAAAATGATTAAAAGATATGTTTTTCAAAAACATTTGGAGAGAAACTGATTTAGCATGAATTTTGGAACAATTCTGGTTTTATACTCCCCTTAAAGAAAGCATATTTTTCATACAGAAAATTTAGAATCAATTAAGGGTTTAGAGGGAGTTATCTTGGTACCAAATGTGAGAGATTTTGAAAAATCTTTTGAAAAATTTTGAATCAATGGTACGCAAGATGTGAAGAAGATTTTGAAAATCTTTTGAAGATATTGAAGAAGAATTATCTTCATTTAATTTAGGATAAGTGCTCGATATTTATGAAAATCGATTTTGCGTAGCACTTTCCTTTCTTTAAAGATCGGGTTACAGTCTGAAGTAACTGCAAGCCATTATGTTTTTAGGAAAAGTGCTTGAAAAATATTTAAAACCTTTGTTTTGGTTAAGCACTTTCCTTTCTTTGAAGCGGGTCCTGAACTGATGTGTTCAGAAGCCATTATTTTGAAGTCCGGTTTCGTCTCAAGTATACGAAAGCCATTATTGAAGAAATTTTGAGAATCGACATGTTTTAGAAAACATTTAAAGAACTCTCGCTCAAGCATCTGTACATGTCCGTATCATTGTTGAATAACATTTCTAGAAACGTACAGAATATCGATTATACGAGAGACATGTCGTGAGAAGAATATTTTTGGATTTTCTTTTTTTGGTTTTATATTGTTTTTGTATTTTTTGAAAGTCTTTCTAATTTTGTATTTTGTTTTTGATTTTATAGAAGAAAAGGAAAATCAAAAATAGAAGATATAGAGAATGAAGAGGAAGAGTTTACAGAATTAGAACCCTCTGATGAGCTGGGTTCTGAGATATTTGATTCACCTGCAACCAAAGACGAAGAGATTTCACAAATAACAGTGTTAGAAGTATTTGATTCCTCACTCTGAGGGTGTTCACTATCAATGGTTGTAATGGTTTCTACTTCCTTATCCTGATGATTGTCACTATTATCTGTGTTGGTGCAAGTATCAAAAATCTTTCCTGTGGGAATCCATCTAAGACCTACTTTGTTGAAAACTTTTCCCGTGGGTATCCACCTAAGGTAAGATCTAGGAGTTGTTTTCTTTTCGAGATCTGTGGAAGACTCATTTTTGAAAAACTACGTCCCAAGAGATCCACCTAGTAGGTTTCTTATCCATGTTCATCTTATCAACGGGTTTGTTTCGTTTGGTGTCTTAGTGGATTGTACCTTGGCATCATGATTAGTGAAAAGACACATTTTTGACATGTAGGATGATGATTGTCAACATTCTTGTTTAGGACATTAACCTTAACATTGTCACTACAGTCATTTGGAAAATGATTCTTGTTCGAAAAAGACTTAGAATTTCTAGTGTTGTTTTCTACATGCTTAGCATTCTGTTTCCCGTAACTACTCTTAGATGCATGCCAATTCCTAGTTTTGTGAAGAGAGTTCCTAGGTAATGGTTTACAACTACTAGTATTGCCTTGAAATCTTGTAGAATTCATCACCCTAGATGTTGCACCTAGAATTTTGTCTTTTCGAGTCTGTGCCTTTTTCCTAGCTTCTTCTAGATAGTGATTGTTGACCATGTCGTTAGAACCAATGATTCTTTAATTGGATTTTGGTCACATTCCGTGTACTAGTCTTAGAAATGCGTGTAATCACTTTTCTTTATCAAAACAGTTTTTCAAAACCTTTGATAATTCTCTTTTAATAGGCAAAGTCTGTGGGTGATTGTTTTGACATATCATTTTTCTCATTGACTTTTGGAGGAAACGAGAAATAGACATTTTGGTTTGAAAACCGGTTTAGGAACATTTGTTTTCTCCTCATCAATGGTTTTGCAAACTTAGTATCCACACCTTCCTTTTAGACATTCCAACCGAGCTCTCAAAAGATCATTTTGCTCTTTCATGTCCTTGTAGGCACGCTCATACCACGCTTTGTCATACTTGCATTCCTCGGTATTTTCGATCAAGTTGTTTAAAATAGGACACGTTTTCTTTTCAAGTTTTTCAAGAGCTTTTTCATATTTTGAAACAATTTCGGAGGTCTCAGACTGGAGTCTTTCATGATCTTCAACAGAATATGTTTGTAAAATAATGGACATGATATCAGTAGTCATAACATCCTCGAAGAGAGAATCATTTAAATTTTCCAAAACTTTGATTTGTTCAACACTTTCATTAGCTTGCTTTACTAGGGATTTGTGGTCCTTGACAAAGTCACCCGTTTCTTTCAAAAACGCTTGTTCAAAATGAATTACCCTCGAACTGATGTTATTAAGTGGAGGGGCAATTTGAGTTTCAAAAAACGCTTTCATTTCGTCATCATGACGAGTAAACCAGATGTTAGTAGTAATATTGGTTTTAGTTTTAACTGTCTCTTGAAGATCCGCAATTCGAGTTTTCACATCATCTAAAATACTTCTCGCATCACTTGTGTTAAAAGGATTGTTTGAAGACATTTGTTCAATTTTCGAAAGAGATTTTGAGACAACAACCGGTTTTGAAACTTGTTTTGAACCGGTGTTGACACACCGTTTGAAACACTGGTGTGATGGAAAACTTTGACTTTTCTTTTGTGAGAACAAAAGTAATTCCATTAATTTTGTTCCATTTGTTATAATCAATTGGTTTTAGATCTGGATTCTTTTGTTTCATTTTTGATCTACTCTCATCAGATAGTTCTAACGTTTCAAGAGAATCATGAACAATTATAGGTTCATGCACAGCTTTTCCATTATTCAACACATTCTGTTCTTTCTGAGCTTTCTTGAGGAAACAAGGAGGTGAGTTACCAAGAGCCATTTTTTGTGTTGTATGAAAATACGGATTTGTTTGATTAATCAGCATATTAGTTGATTTAGCTGAATGACCCGTTGTAACAAACAAATTTTCCAATTTTTTGATTTTTTCATCTTTATCAAGAAGATAATCTTCTCGTTTGGAAAAATCAGCAATCAATTGTTTCTTCTCTTTTTCAAGATCAGAATACGTTGCTTTTTGTTTAGAAAGTTGGTCTTTTAGTTCAGAAATTTCCTTGTTTAAAGATTTTATTTTCAAGTTCAAATTAACATCAAGCGTGTTATACTTGATTTGCAATTGATTTTCTCTTAAAACGGAATCTCGATAACCAATTTCTAATTCTGACTCTTTGTTTTTGTGAAATTCAAAAGCTTTTGCGTTCTCCTTGTAACTCTCAAGCTCAGCGGTCAATTTAGCATTCGCGGCCTTAACTTCGCGATTGACCGTTTTAACTTTCTCAATCTCAATACCACAATTATTAATTAATGTTTCAAAATAAGCACGTGTTTCCTCATCATTAGCACCATTCTGTTCACCTTGACCTCCATTAGGATCCATATATGGACTTTCAGAGTTAACATTGCTATTAACTTGCTCCCCCACATATGTGTCATAATAAGGTTCGGGAGACACATAATGTGGCTTCTCATGAGTAAACGAATTAGCAACATTACTATAATTTGGTACCTCATTGAGTGGATCTGTGTCATAGACAAGAGGTTTGTCAAAAGTACCACTTGATGTTGTGTCCTGCTGGTTGACTGTAAGACAATAGTTTGCATTTACGTTTGCTTTATCTACCCGTCCAGGATACATGAAATCGTATTCCTCATCAGTCAACTCTATTCCCGATTCTTCTTTCAGTGCTAACATCAACATGTACTCGATCTTTGCAACACTCAGTTTTGGCTTGACACGGCATTCTGAATTAAGATAACCTGAATCTTGGCTTTGAGTGTCAAAGGTAGCATTCTGAACCAAGGTCATAAAACAGTTATTCCCATTTTGATATCCCATATTTTGATTCACAATCGACCCCGATGTCCAACATATCGCCATGCATATTGCATCCGATTCCCCATCTTGTATACCCATAGCAAATCCATGTCGATTCCCAATAACATCAACCATTTGTCCTCCTTGACCCATATGCATACTTGGTTGAGCAAATTGCGGATTATACGATGAAATCCATTGGTTGTTGTTATTCGGTGTAGTGGGACTAATGTTTAATGCATTGTTGAATGCAAGCAATAGCATTTTGAAAGCGCTTGTATACGATCTTGCATAGTTGCCATTGATGAAGGTATGTATGATGATGTATGATAAAGTTGATGTAGGATCGATTCAACGATAAAGGAGTTGTGTTTAATAAGGTATGGCCGTTTGAAGTTTTGTCAAAATCGACTCAGAAACTTGTTCTTAGCAGTAAACTTTTCGTCCCAAAATTTGAAATTCACCATAAAATTCAATTCTAAGGTTGTATGAAAATTTGAGTTTTGACAATTTTGACGCCAAATTTGACCGAAAAATTTGAATTTGGGTCCAAAATTTGAATTTTTGACCAAAATTTTCAAGTTATATCAAAATTTGAATTTCAAGTAAAATTGAACGCTTAGACTCCCTAAAATTTAAATTTTACTCAAGTTTTCCCGCCAAAAACTCTTAGGCGTAGAGAGCTTAGAAACGTAGAGAGAAAAAGAGCTTAGGCGTGAGAGAAGAAGTTACGCGTGAGGATGCTTAGGCGTAGGATTCTTATGCGTGGCTTAGGTGTAGGATTCTTAGGCGTGAGATTTGAACTTATGCGTAAACCCAACTTACGCGTAACAATAACTCTTATGCGTAAAAAAACTTAAACGTAGAATCCTTACGTAGGATTTACTTATGCGTAAGACAAGCTTAGGCGTGAAAATGCTTATGCGTAAGAGATTATTATGCGTAAGATTTAGCTTATGCGTAAAAACTAGGGTTTTGCCCAAAATCCTTTACACTTGTCCAAGGTAAAAGATATCCAAAGTCAAGTGTTCCACAAACTTATCCAAGTGAGGGAAGCACTGAGTCACCGTTATAGCTCGAAGAATCTGCACCAAAAGCTTATGCGTAAAAACCAAAATTCTTACGCGTAGGATTAGGGTTTTGACTTTTCTTACACTTAAAAAGAGGGTTTTGACCAAAAGTTGCTTACGCGTAAAAATGCCCAGAAATGCAAAACCACGATTTTTCACCTAAAAACACGTTTCCAAATGATTTCTTTTGCACAAACTTCTTCCAAAACACTTAAAGATCAATAAAGTCTACAACTTTAACCTTAAAACCTCGTAAAAATCAAAACTTTAAGCAAAAAGACCCACGTTTATAGGAAAAAACGCAACTTTCTTTGTAAAGCTTTAATAAAAACGTAACACAAACACTCCTAAACCATTGTTAGGCGATTGATACCAATTGTAGGACCTTCTTTTTACTCAACTTTACCACGAATACCAACCTTCTCAATCACACGAATACCACGCTACACATAAACACATATGCGTAGGAAACAAGAAGAAAGATTAAGAGAAGAACTTGGTGACTTGAAGGTATGTTAGGCGTATATGTTTAGAGAGAAAGAGAGAAGAACATGAAAACAATATTTCATAAATAAAACACACACACACACACTCAAGCACACCCCTCAAATGAGACTTTGAGGGGTATTTATAGTACAAGGTAAAACGCCCTAATGGGCTTTCCATGGGCCTCGTGGTGGACTTGGATTGGATTGGATTAAAAGAACTTATACAAGGCTAGCTTAACATAACTTCTAGCCATTTAGCTTATCCCAATCCACGAGCCCGTTGACTATTCTAATACGATATCTAACACACGTTACAAAGTTCCTAAATGTGAATGACCATCACTTCTAATAAAAACTATTAAGGCTAATTCTATTCCACCGTCGTAAATCATGTGTATTGCGGTGATCTGAGATCATCCTTTGGATTGTTGATAACGGATGTTCCCGACACATGACAGACAACCTCAAACTTCTATCAAACTTTGTTTCAAAGTTCATTGGCAATATCAGGTTCGGGAATGATCACTTTGCAGCTATCATGGGCTACGAAGATTACATCAATGGGAACATCGAAATTAGCAGAGTTTCTTATGTTGAAGGTCTTGGACACAATCTTTTCTCAGTCGGTCTATTTTGTAATGGTGATTTGGAAGTTGCGTTCAGGGAGAGAACCTTTTTCATCCGTGATCCACAAGGAAACGATCTAATGTTAGGATCCCGCTCATCAAGCCTTTACACAATTTCCATGCAAGACATGATCGCTTCATCTCCCATCTCTCTACTCTCTCAAGCAACATCTACAAAATCATGGTTGTGGCATCGACGACTTTCACATTTAAACTTTCAAACCATAACTAATCTTGCACAACACAAACTAGCTGAAGGTCTTCCAAGGTTAAGGTATTCAAAAGACCACTTATGCTCAGCTTATGAACAAGGGAAAAGCACTCGTGCTCATTTTCCTTCGAAGGTTGAAAACAACACTCATCATGTTCTTCATCTTCTTCACATGGATTTGTGTGGCCCGATGCGTATATAGATGATTAATGGCAAACGCTACATTCTAGTAATCATTGATGAATACTCCAGATGGACTTGGGTTTATTTCCTACAAAGTAAAGATCAAGCTCCACCAATGATCATCACCTTTCTCATGAAAATTAAAGTTCAGCTCCACAACACGATTAGACAAATTAGAACAGACAGAGGAACTGAATTTGTAAACCAAAATCTTCAGGAACATTATAGAAAGTGGGAATTGAGCATCAGACATCAATTGCAAGAACACCAGAACAAAATGGAGTTGTCGAAAGACGAAACCGTACATTAGTGGAAGCTGCAAGAACAATGTTGATAAATGCAAAACTTCCAGATTACTTATGGGCAGAAGCCTTGCCAACTACATGCTACACTCAGAACTGTTCTATGATAACCAAACGCCACAACAAAACACCTTATGAGCTTATCCATAACAGAAAACCGAACCTAAAACACTTTCATGTATTTGGTGCTCTCTGCAATCCAAATAATGATTGTGATGACTTTGGAAAACTCAAGGCCAAACCTGACATTGGAGTATTCGTTGGATACTATGAAAACTCAAAAGGATACCGGATCTGAAATCATCATACAAAGGAAATTATGAAAACCATTCATGCTAATTTTGATGAGCTCACAGAAATGGATTCTGAGCAAAACAGCTTAGAACCTGGTTATAACCATCTCAACTTTCCTCAATCATCAGCTGATCAAACCTTTCAACTCACTCATCGTCAAATGGAAACAGTGTTTGCTCCTATGTTCAATGAAGACTTTGATCAACGTGCTCCAGATGTATCAACTGTTTCTGCTGCTCAACCTGATAATACTCCAATACATGATACACCTGAAACAACAACAACTGTTGCTGATGCACCCCTAATTGAAGCTCCAACAACAGCTGAATAAACTGCTTCTAATGACACTGACCCAGCTGATGATCTTCTTAACCAAGATGTACCGCATCTGCGGATTATGATGGAAATCGTTCTTCAACCCTTTCGCAATCGAACGGAAAATCCAGATGTTCTTTGAATCTTCTACCACCATATGAATCCACCAAATCGCACAATGTATATCAACACCAACCTTCCACACACCGATGGACTAAAGACCATCCTCTTGTTAACATTATTGGAAACCCAAACCAACCAGTCGTAACTAGACAACGCCTTCAGATTGACATTTATGCACTCACTGTCAGTCAAATTGAACCTAAAAACATCATGCAATGACTCATGACAACTGGATTGAATCCATGCAAGAAGATTTGAACTAGTTTACACGTGTAGAAGTATGGGAATTGGTTGAAAGACCGACAGGGGTCTACGTCATTGGTCTCAAATGGATTTGGAAGAATAAGTTAGATGCTGAAGGTACGGTCATTCGAAACAAGTCACATCTGGTGGCTAAGGGTTATAGACAGGAACAAGGTATCGACTTTGAAGAATCATTCGCACCGGTTGCTAGACTTGAGGCTGTACGGATTTTTCTGGCATCCGCGGCTCACTTGAACATCACCGTCTACCAAATGGACGTCAAAACTGGTTTTCTAAATGGTCAACTTAAGGAGACAGTGTATGTTAGCCAGCCGGAAAGATTCGTTGATCCAGAGTCCCTGATCATGCCTACAAACTAAACACGGCTCTCTATGGTCAAGCCCCTCAGGCGTGGTATGATAAGTTGTCATCCTTTCTCCTTGCTAATAATTTTATCAAAGGATCGGTCGACCTGACACTGTTTATTCAATATCGTGGGGCATACATTTTAATTGTTCAGATTTATGTGGATGATATCATCTTTGTTTCTACCCACAAAAAGTTCTCAAACGCTTTTTCAAGACTAACGAAAACAAATTTTGAAATATCAATGATGGGTGAACTTACGTTCTTCTTAGGACTACAAGTTCATCAATCACCCTGTGGTATTTTCCTAAGTCAGTCCAAATATGCTCTTAAAATATTTTATAAACATGGAATGCAAAGTTGTGACACTTACAATACACCAATGGCACATACCAACAAACTGGATGCTGATTTACATGGGACATTGGTTGACCCTACCAAATACCATAGTATTATTGGGTCTCTAATGTATCTAACAGCTAGTAGACCCGACATAGTATTTGCTGTATATCTTTGCTCCCGTCATCAGTCAAGGCCAACTGAAAAACACCTCTCTGAGGCTAAAAGAATCCTCCGATACATCAATGGAACCATTTGTGAAAAACTAGAAGGAGGTTAAAAAATTTTACCGATTAAAACTCGATTTTAAACTATTTAGATCGACTTATGTCAATCTATTTAAACGTGTGTGTTGGATGTTGATAGACAAGCATAAAGATAAATAAAAGCTAAGATAAAGAGTAAGAAGCACAAAACTACAACGCGTGTATTTATAGTGGTTCGGCTAAAGGACACCTTCCTTGCCCTACTCCACTCCCCAAGTCACCTACTCGAGAGTTCATAATCACTACACAACACTAACTCCTTATGACGGAGAAGCCTTCACAACGTCGCCTACTCTTTATCCGGTACAAGGCTAAATACCGGGTTCTTCCACGAGGTAGAACCAAACCTATCACAACATCGCCTACCCTTTATCCGGTACTAGGCTAGATACCGAGTTCCATTACAAAGGAGGAACTACTACCCAACACTACACAAATCCTATCCCTAAGGAGATCTACTCCTTATGACAACATCAACAAGGATATCAATATCCTTTGACCCAATACAAATCTATCTTGTACATCGACACACCATATCGAATGTACACCTTAGGCACCTTTCACTAATGCCTTTGACTCGACTTCTAGGCACCCTTCACTAATACCTTGTGACTTGACTTCTAGGCACCCTTCACTAATGCCTTTTGACTTGACTTCTAGGCACCCTTCACTTAATGCCTTCAACACGGACATTCGGCACCTTTCACTAATGCCTTTACTTTGACTCTTCGACACTTTTTTGCTAATGTCTTCGTCTTGACCCTTTAGACATCTTTCACCTATGTCTTTGACACTACACTTCTAATGAGAAAGAAAAGAACTATCAACAAGATACCATTAGTAGTCTTGATGATGACGAAGCTAGGCAACCCATTGACTTGAGCTTGCTCGACTTCAAGAGTTGGTGATCTCGCCTTTAAGAGGAACCTAGAGAATCACACAAACACAAAACTACATACAAAGATCACTTGGATCTGTGGTTAGAGAGTTTACAACTCAAAGAGAAAATATGTGTGAAAGGGGTGAGTTACAATAAAGAAATGGCTCTCTATTTATAGAGGAAAATAAGCTACTGTTCCACGGATCCCACGGATCCCTTACTTGGGATCCGTTCAGTTTAAACTGGGGGAACCGTGGGACGCTCCTCTTTGCCCATGGGTTTTGGGTCATGGGTCATGGGTCATGGGTTATGGGTCATAGGTCCTATACTTTTGACCATGGGTATCTAAGTAGATACAATGTATCTAGTAGGTGCAATGCATCTAGTCCATGGGTCATGGGTTAAATCCATAGGTCATGGATAATACCCATTTATGACTTACGCATGATGTCATGCAATGGGTTATGGGTTATGCTCCATAGGTATGGGTCATGGACTTCGGGTTAAACCCAACTACATTCAATGTATTTGGTCAATGGGTCAAATACTTAAACTTCTACCCATTATATTACCCATTATAATACATACTAATTATGTATATATCTACCCAATTTGTAAACACTAGTTGTTGTATATATGTATTACTAAATCATGAAAACACTATTACTTGTTTGGTGTTTTATGTGAAAATGTAAGTGTGTTAGTAAACTATTGGCTAAAACCATTTACGTATTTTATTTGTTTCGTTAAAATAATTTTACATTTGTTATCGACTAAACATTAAAATATAGTAAAATATAAATAAACATTTTTACGGCTTATTTGTATTAACTCCCATTTTTTTTGATGACAAAACATAAACTTATTTTAAGGAAAAACTAAAATTCGTAAAAGTTTGAATTGGAGTTTTTACTTTCTTCTCCCCCCTTTTTTGTCGAAACAAAAAGAGCGTCGAAAAGAAACTAACACCTTGTTTTAAGAAAAACATGTGAACGAAAAAATATAAGAAATAGAGAGTAAGTGAGGAGAAGAATTCTCGACTTAGCTCCCCCTTGACGAGTCCATCCCTTTGTGAGGGCGTCAAGTAAGAAAAAAATACTAAACTAGTGTATTGCAACTTTGGTTTCGTCTATGTGACGAATATGCTCCCCCTTGATGATTGCAACTTTGCAAGGGGACGTCATGTAATGTAATCCTAATGTGAATTATATTGCAAATGGTTTTGCAATGTATCGCTTTGACACGAAACTCCCCCTAGCTTAGGGTGTCAAAGTCTTCATGTGTATATTGAAAATCTACAAAACAAAGGTTAGAAAACAAGTGTATAATGCAAAATTTCCTGCAAATAAGACTCAAGCTAGTAGTAAACAAGCCTTCTGTTGCACGGATCCCATGGTTCCCTCTTAGGAGGGATCTGTCTAGGCAAACCTGAGGGATCCGTCTGTCTGAAAGCTTAAGACGGCAATGGTGATGTAACAAGTGATGTTACCATCAAAGTGAGATACATATTAAAGCACCAAACATATGCTCAAAACAATATGGCATATAACATGTAACTTCATTCAATAAAATACGAGAAATGATCTACACATCTCTAAAACTTAGAGAATGATTTAAACATGAAATATGATTCCTAAACTATCTAAATTAAGCTTAAAACTAGGACACCACTTGAATCCTTAAGCTCATGGTTGTTTGGGTTTGTTGATCTCGTTGAAATGTTTGAGGAGGTTGTGGAAAACTAGAAGGGGGTTGAATAGTTTTGCCGATTTTAAGTTAGTTTCAAAAACTTTAGATTTGTTAATATGTGAGATCTTATGGATTTAGAGAAAGTATAGATCTAATGATAAAGTAAGTAAATAAAGTAAAGCTAAGGGAAAGAAATGACACAACCGATGTATAGTGGTTCGGCTACAAGGACACCTTCCTTGCCCTACTCCACTCCCCGAGTCACCTACTCGAGAGTTCAAGCACTATGTCAACAAACTCCTTCACTTGGCGGAGAAGCCTTCACAAAGTTGCTTACACTTTTTCTGGTACAAAGCTAGATACCGAGTCCATAACACGGTGGACCAAACCAACACGACTATTACACAACAAATATGTAAAATATCAAATACAAGATCTTTGCTACAGAAATCTTGCGGAGTGACAAATCAATCAAGGACCCCTTGCTTGGATGACTTGTAGGATGCTCGTGATCTCGCCTTAGAGAAGGACCTATATGAGGATCACAATAGAAAGAAAGAAGAACAACTCTCTAGATCAAGTGATCTATATGTTAGAAGAGAATGAGAGTGTTTGAGAGATTTAGTAAGAAGAGGGGTATTTTAGAATGAAGAAATAGCTCTCTATTTATAGGAAAAATCTTCCACTGTTCCCCAGATCCTACGGATCCCTCCCACTTAGGGATCCTCCTAGTGTAATCCTAGGGATCCGTGGGACGCTCCTCTTTGCCCATGGGTTTTTTGGTTATGGGTCATGGGTTATGGGTTGGTCTATGGGTTTTCTTTAGATTCAATGTATCTAAGTATACATTGTATTTAGCCAACTTGGGTATGGGTTATGATCCATGGGTTATGGTCCATGGGTTGTGGTTTTTACCCATCCTAATAAACTATTACAACAAATGCTTAATTACTACATTTTTGTATTTAAATGGCTATATGTAAATGCTTTACAAAAAATAACATGTATCCTTATAATTATACTTAAGATAACATTATATTTGTTATCAGCAAAACACAAAGAGATCGCAAAATATTAATAAACGTTTTTACGGTTTATTTGAATTAACAATCTCCCCCTTTTTGTTGATGACAAAACATAATGTTGTGATGAGTAAAACTTAAGAATAGATGTAAGTTTTGAAAGCCCCTAAGTTTTACTTCTTCTTCCCATTTTTGTCAAAACAAAAGTTAACCCTTGGAAGAAATAAAAGTGTGGAAAAATTAGTCCACGTATTGCTAACTCCCCCTTGACGGTAGCTCCCCCTAGTTTGGGGCATCAAGTGAAGAAAAATAAAAAAAATCCTACAAAGAGAAAGGTTAGTAACATGCTTAAATAATCTTGTGATTGCCGAGAATCAAGATTGGGAGCCAAGGTATGTAAACAAGGCCTTGTAATAAAACAACAAATTGTAGTGGTATTTATGCCACCTACAAGCGTGTAAAAATAAGAACAAGACTTGTTCCTGAAAATGACTTCAAAAGAAAAAGTACTAAAAATAGAAAATAGTAGTAATGATTCCTTCTATGCTTGCATAAGGTTATGGATGGAGGTTTGGATGAGTAATGGAATTGATGCAATCAAGGATGAGGTTGAGTATGAATCGCATTTCTTCCCTAACTTCTATTGCAATTTCCCTAGTGGATTGGCAATGTTCACAATGTAGGTGATGTGGGTAATGAGTACGGAAATCTTCCGGTTTGTTTTGATTTGTGAGTTGCGGAAGTTGTGGTGGAAAAATAGGAAAATACGGATCAAAGTCCGGAATGATTGGAAGTGGTGGTGGAAAAGAACCTAGATGTTCTTGTAGTTTAATGGGAGCTAGAGGTGGTGATGTTTCAAGATCATTGAATATTGTGTTTGGAGAAGTTGGAGGTGTCAAAAAGGCTAATTCTTTTTGCTTTGGTTGTTGAGATCTTGTTGGAGTCGTAAGGAGTTCCAAAAGAGAGATTTTAGGTGGTGAATGATTTGGTGATGAAGTTGGTGTACTCGTTGGTGATGAAGGATGTGCTATAATGGAAGCATCTTGTGGTGAGTTAGTTGATGGTGATGAGCCATATGATGATGGTTTTCCTAAGCAATAAGATCGGATGTTAATCCGTGCGGATATCCTAGAGTTTGATTTTGGTATTTTGGAAGGTGGAAGTACAAAGGTTTGGGTTTCATGAAGATGATTGTTTATACTAGGTGATTCATCTAAAGGATTTGTGGATGACATGATGTATTTTGTTTGTGAGGATGGGATGGATTATGCAAGCATTTTGGGAGCTATATATAGAAAAACAAAGCATTGTAATGAATGCTTGACCCAAAATGTAGATTAAAATCTAATGATTCGATATGAATTTAAGGCATGTGATCATGAGAACACAAGCATTAAAGAGCATACTCCCAAAATAAAAATGTGGATTTTTCATCCAAAGTGAGAAAAATAGAAGGTAAAAGCGACTTCGTCTCACGGATCCCACGGATCCTTCCTTGAGGATCCGTCCAAAGATGAAAGCCGGGATCCGTGGGTCTGGTGATTCAGGCAGCACAAAATTTTCCTTTTTAGAAACATTTTTGCCTAGTGTGTGCCTATATGCAAACTATTTGGAGTTACGGTTATCTCGACCCCTAAAAATAAAAAGAAAAATAAACTAGAAGTAGAAAAGCATCCTATTGAGATAACTCGAAAACACATAGTTAGTAATTGAGAGTACGTAATTTAGTGTTATCAATGCTCCTAATTCATTGTGGCTTAAATGAATGTACCCAAAAACACATATTAGTTATGTGTCCCCTTTAGCATTCAAAAGACATGAGATGCAATGAAAGTGGGTTTTTACTTTGTATTAATAATGAAAAAGCGATTTGTCCTAGACGTGAGAAATTGCTTTTGTGAAATTGATACGGGAAGGTATCATCCTTTTAGAAAACATTTTGAAAAGAGGTTTTCTTTGAAAATGTGTATGTAGTTATGTGTTTGCAAATTGTAAAAGAAAAATAAGAAAGCTATAAGTGGAAAACTTATCTTGGGTTTTGAAAATTCCCGTATTGTTTGTGAGTTGTGCATGAAATAGAGATCCTAGACTCAGAAAGAAGAAGGCTAGTTTTTACATACCTTGTAGAGTCAAATAAGTTACGACGTTTGTTCCATTAGACCAAGACCAAGACGAAGTAGGTTGAATTGTTCCCGCTTCAACGGTTTGGTGAGAACGTCGGCTATGTTGTCTTCGGATGCTACCTTCTCAATAGAGATGTTCCCCTTTTGAACATTGTCTCTTAAGAAGTGATGAGGAATCTCTATATGCTTTGTGCGAGAATGCAATACCGGATTCTTGCTTAAGTCGATGGCACCTTTGTTGTCACATAGGATGGCTATGTCTCTTAGATGAATGTCGTAGTCGACTAACGCTTGTTTCATCCATAGTGCTTGTTGGCATGCTTTGCCGGCGGAGACGTATTCGGCTTCGGTTGTTGATATTGCTAATGCCGTTTGTTTCTTAGAAAACCAAGATGTTAAACAACATCCCATAAAAGTACATACCCACTTGTACTTTTCTATCAACGTAATCACCGCATGGTCGAATCGCATATGCAATTGTTTCTACTCCCGTGCCCTTGGGATACCATAATCCTAATTGTGTTGTACCCTTAATATATCTAAATATTCTTTTACGGCTTCTAGGTGTGATGTTTTAGGGTCTTCTTGAAACCTAGCACATAAGCAAACGCTAAACATGATATCCGCCTACTAGCCGTGAGGTAGAAGACTACCAATCATGCCACGATATTTAGTATTATCTACGATTCTCCATCTTCATCTTTAGTGAGTTTGGTATCGGATGACATTGGTGTTCTAATTGGTTTTGACTCTTCTAAACCGAATTTCTTTAACATCTCTTTTATGTATTTAGATTGGTTAAAGAAGATACCATCTTCTACTTGTTTGATTTGTAGACCAAGAAAGAAACTAAGTTCTCCCATCATACTCATCTCGAACTCGTCATGCATGATTTTAGAGAAATCATCACACATGTCTTGACAAGTGGATCCGAATATAATATCATCTACATATATTTGTACTATGATTATATGTCACTCTTTTTTCTTAGTAAAAAGTGTGTTGTCAACTAACCCCATGGTATAGTTGTATTTAATTAAAAATGACTTGAGTCTATCATACCAAGCTTTTGGAGCTTGTTTAAGACCGTAAAGAGCTTTCTTTAATTTATACACATGTTTGGGTTTTTCAAAATCAATGAAGCCCGGAGGTTGAGCTACATATACTTCTTCATTAATGAAACCATTTAGAAAAGCGCTTTTGACATCCATTTGATAAAGCTTTAGATCATTAGCACAAGCATACGCAAGAAGTATTCTTATAGACTCTAATCTAGCCACGGGGCATAGGTCTCATCAAAGTCTATTCCTTCTTGTTGGTTATACCCTTGGGCAACGAGTCTAGCCTTGTTCCTAGACACTACTCCGTTTGCATCTAATTTGTTTTATAAACCCATTTGGTTCCTATTATGGTTTGATTACTAGGTGGAGGGACAAGTGTCCAAACATCATTAGAAACAATTGATTTAGTTCTTCTTGCATAGCCATTACCCAACTCTCATCTTTTATGGCTTCTTTTGTATTCTTAGGTTCTATGGTTGAAATGAAACAAAACAAGCTACTTTGGTTTTGAACTTGAGACCTTAATGTTCGCTCGTTTAGCTTTCCTATGACTTTATCTACGGGTGATCTTTGGACTCTTTAATGTTTATGACTTCATCATTTAAAGGTTCTTCTTCTTCATTTATCTTTTCTTTATTACTATAGCTTCACTTTCTACAATCTCGTCATCGACAAGAGGTGGAGAGGGTTTGGGTGGACTTTCATCAAATTTTATATTTAATGACTCTTCTACCTTCATTGTTTCTTTGTTTAATATGACGTAAGCTTTGCTATTTGGAGAGTAACCTAGAAAGATACCTTCGGTTGATTTAGGATCAAATTTTGTAAGGTAATCTTTAGTGTTAAGAATGAAACATTTACTTCAAAGACTCTAAAGTGATTTAACGTAGGCTTTTGCCTCGGAGTAACTCATATGGAGTTTTACCTAAGATTGGTCTAATTAAGACTCGATTGAGTATGTACGTTGAAGTATCAACGGCATTACACCAAAACTTTTGAGGTATGGATTGTTCATTAAGCTTGGTTCGATTCATTTCTTGTAGGGTTCTATTCTTTCTTTCTACTACCCCATTCGATTGTGGAGTGCGTGGAGCCGAGAAGTTGTGAGTAATACCATTAGCGTCACAAAAAGCTCCGAATTGCACTTCATTATCGAATTCCCTACCATGATCCGTCCTAATAGACACTATAGGACTTCCTAGTTGCCTTTGGATCTTTTTGATTAATATTTCAAAATAATTAAAGGTTTCCGTTTTGTTCTTTAAGAATTTTGTCCATGTATACCTAGAGTAATCATCCACTATGACCAAAGTGTAGTAGTTGCCTCCATAACTTTGGATAGCGGATGGACCAAACAAATCCATATGTAGTAATTCTAGACACTTAGTTGTAGACACCATGTTTTTAGCTTTATGACTAGAATGAACTTGTTTTCCACATTACAAGCATCACAAAAGTGATGTTCATATTTTAACTTAGGTAGATCTCTTACTAGATCTTTGGATGATAGCGATTGAAGAAGTCGCATGTTGGCGTGACCCAATCTTTGATGCCATAAGGTCGAAGTATCATCCATAGAGGTAAGACATAGTTTGTCTTTAGGTTCATTACCGATTTTAATGACATAGACTCCATGTTTCCTAATACCTCTTCTTATGGTTATACCGTTTTTTAATATCTTACTACCGGTTTCGGTAAAAAGTACATTGCACTTTTTATCACATATTTGTCCTATACTTAAGAGGTTAAAGTTTAGGTTTTCTACATGACACACATCGTTAATGGTTAGAGATTTGTTAGAAATCGTACCTTTACCGATGATTCTACTTTTCCTATTTCCAAACACCACATTACCTCCATTGAAGGATTCATATGTGGAGAATAGATCCTTATTGCCGGCCATGTGCCTCGTGCACCCACTATCCTTGACCCATTTATCCGGGTCTAGGTCGACCTTTAAGCACACCTAAGAAAATAATAAACTCAAAAATTTGGTCCCCATTTGTTCATGGGTCCATCAGTGTTAAACATTCCATTCATGTTAGACATGTATGGATAAGATGAGTATGCATTCCATGGAGCAAAGTTTTGAAAAGGAAAACCATTTTGCATATTTGGGTTCCATCCCATTTGATGGTTACTGATAACGCTACACGCGTCGTTCGGGGTCAAGGAAACTTCCTTTTCTTCGAGCAAGTTTTATAACACCCTAGGCGATGAACCTAATCGTTGTAGTGTAGTAATTAGGGTAAGCCACGGTATTGATATCGTTCTCAGGGGAATAGGAATGCTAGTGAGAAGTTACTACGCTAAGGTTGAGGTTGAGGAAGATTATTTTTATCTTTTATGTTTTTAGAAAATGAAAAGGCACTGAATCTCGGGTATTGGATTTGGGGGTTGGTATTGCTACCGATTACTCTACTATTATCTAATTATCTAAGCTAAGGTGGTGATAGTCTATGTCTAATTGATGTGTACTCGTATGATAGTTTAAAGATGTGTTTACTTAGGTTTTACTACTCCTTAATTATCTCCTATTGATGGTTGATTTGTCACGTCCTTATTCCTAGTTGCGTTGTGATTCTAAGGCTATAGGCGTGCTTATTTCCTAACTCTTTGAAATTACCAAAGGGTCTTGTTTACAAATCCTCTAGTGATTTATAGGCGCCTACTCTACGGTTGTCCTTGAATACTTTATCCTACAATTACCTAGATAATTATATTCTAAAGTTCACAAAGAAATGTCAAACATTAAGTACACAACGAATAATCTAGCGCACTCTAGATCATTAGTCAACTAAGATAAGTATCAACCAATCAATATTCAATAATTAAGTTTCATATTCCTAAGCAAACACACAAATAAATTAGCCGGACATGGAGAACATGCAAGCATACACACAAATAATCAAAGACATAATTAAATTAATGAAGTAAATACTTATCTTGATGTATAATAGGGTTTAGAACCTAAAATCTTGCACAAGAAAGCCTTGGTTCGGTTTAGGTTTTACCCAAAAGACTACACACAAAGCGAAAAATTGGATTCTATATATAAGATTACATCTGCGACGGCGTCACCTTATGTTTAGTGGCCGTCGTGTCGCCGCCATTAGGGTTTCGTCTTGGCCACGTAAACCTTACGACGGCGTCACCTTATGATTATGACGCCGTCCCTTCAGCTCGACGCCGTCTTGGCCGCATCTAGGCCGTCCCGAGTAACGACGGCCTACTCCTTTAGAACTGACGTCGTCCCTTGAAAACATGCAATTTCGCCTCGACCCGTCATAAAATTCCTTCCCGACGGCGTCGCGGATATGCATGGACGCAAATCGCCTTATGTTTCAATGACTTTGAGTGTCTCGATTCGACTTTGGCCATTTTCTTCAGATATTCGCCTTTTCGTCCAAATAAGCATCATTCCAAGATTTTGCCTTCAAGAGACCTAAAAGTGAAAAGGAATGATATTAAGCAATAACGGATACTGAAGTGATCGAATAAGGGCTTAAATGACCCTCAAAAGGTACCTTTAAAACCTTATCAAATATCCCTACACTTGGTATTTGCTTGTCCTCGAAGCAAATGTGCTTTTAGCCAATTAATTTATAAGTTAGGGGTCATGAAGCATTCATTCAAAGCGGTCCACAACACATATAAGCCCCTAAAAGTCATAACAAGCACGGAATTACATACTAGCACCTCACATGGGGTGTTTGGATACTCACATCTCTCTCGGGTATATATGAAATATAACAAATCGTAAATGGAAGATAAACACTCATTAACCGGTCCTAGTACATAGATTACCATAGGCTTGAGAATAGATCAAACCTCCGTCGCTTTGGCGTAAGCACCTAGGAAAGACTATCAAAGAGGTCTTTTAAAGGGTTGTAATGTTAGGCTTACGGTAGGAAATGAAGGGTTTGGTGGGATAGGCTATTTAGTGGTGGATAGTCAAAAAATCTCTATGTTGCAAGTATACGAAGAATGGCGTTGCTAAGCCAAGACTCGACACTCTAAAACTCTAGGCAATGAAAATAAACAAACATAATTTAAAAGATAGATGTAGGATGGTAGCCATGTATGGTTGTTTTTTTTTTTTTTTTTTTTTTTTTTTTTTTTTTTTTTTTTTTTTTTTTTTTTTTTTTTGCATACACTTTTACTCTACCATCCTCTACGGTACATCAAAATGATAAGGATTTATAGACACATCCCTACACTTGAGTTTTATTACTCTAACACTAATTTGACCCGAATTGAAAAGATCAAAACACTTGGGTACATTATTATGCAAACAAAGGAATTTGAGTTTAACGTTCTCTTCCTATATTTCATAAACTTTAACTTTTCCCATGAATCCCAATCATCCCAAAGCGTATACAAAGGATATGACTCGACTTAGCAACTCGTGCAAGCAACCGGATAATTGAACTAAGGGTTTGGGTGATAACATAAATTGCACTAAAAGTGAGTGCAATAAAGGTAGGCTAAGGCGATTTGGGTGTATATTTGGGGTGGGGTGTAAAAATGCTCTTCATTGATATCCCGGATAAACCGAAACATCACGAGAACCGCGAAAAGGATAGGCTCGAGGGGTTAACTAGGGGTATCGTGTACTAAAGATGAGTACATCGCAAAGGGTGTGGGGGAATTACTCAACCGAGGTGGAAGAAGTAATTATATTACAGGTATCAAACAAGGGTTTATCCTAATGCCTCTTATCATTTAGTTATTCCTAACTACACAAGTGTAGTCTCACTAGCGATCTCGGAATGCATCACAAAACAAGTTCTAGAATCTAATATACTACCGGTTCACACTCTAAGCATTAAAGATGAATGCTTTAATTCCTACTAATCTAAGGCGATCCTCACATTTGGGTGGAATTTAGGTGGTAAGGGTTTTTGTGCTAGTCATGCAACTTCCTATCCATGAGACGCTTTTGTTAAGACTAATGGCCCACTCTTATATGTCATGAAAAAATTTAAATTTGGCTAAAATTACCCTAACCTACATTTTCTCATGGTTTATTACACAAATACACTTGGACAAAGCAAATAGTCAAGGATAAGCATAGTTTCAAAGTTCCGTTTATTTTCCTCCCTACACTTAAACCGAACATTGTCCCCAATGTTCCCCGAAAGTATCAAAGTTATGATAATAGAAGGTAATTAAAAACGAAAGAAACTAATACTCCCCGATTAGCTCGGTAGGATCCGTAAAAGTGGTGGTTAAATCTTTCCAAGAAGAGTTTTTGCGTGAAAGGCTCCTTCCAAACTTGTGTAACTTCTTCTTGACAAACTAAACCTGCACACTAGAAGAAAACAAACGAAACCTTGTAAAATCGGCGGTAATAATATACATAAGATTCGATTTAAACTAGGATATAATGCTTGTGGAATGGATGTTTACGAATTTGTTTTGAAAGTTAAGATCTGGAAAATTCCAAAATTTTACAAGTAGCTCGAAAAACGAGAAAAAAGTCGATGTTTTATTCCTTCTCGACGCCGTCGGTTGCAATCTGACCGTCAGTTATCCCGACAAAAAGCGGTCTCGATTTTCGAAAAATTCGGAAAATTTGCATCTTTAGAATCGGAAAAATTTCGCAAAACATCCATTATGACTCGATACAAGCATTTGACTCGAACAAACAAACATATATATCTTTTAGTTAATTGTTATTCTCATGTTCACGTTTCTTATGAAAAGCGTGTGTAATCCTCCTACACTTATCCTTTATGTAAAATACCTTTATATGTAATTAAGGCGAAGTTAAAAACAAAATAAAGCATTTTACAATTTCAAACATGAGGACAAACAATTAATAAAAGATATATGACACTAACAAGCAAACAATTAAGCATGGGTTGCCTCCCACGAAAGCGCTTTTCTTTATTTAAGAGTCTTGTAGCTAGACTCGTAGTCCCCTCTCCTATGTTGCCTCGTTTTGCATTCTCAATGAGAATTCTATCATGTTGACAAAATTTCATCGACTTTATACCTAGGCCCTAGGGTCAAGCAATCCTTATAATAATGCCTCCTTCTTTCCCACATGAATTTATAACCCTTTTCAACATCTTCCTTGCTTTTATCCTCAAAAGCTTTGATGTTGTCTCGATCATAAATGGACAAGTGGCCATACTCAGTTGTTTTCAAGGCATCCTATAGGTAATCTCATTGGTTCCTCCTTAAACCTAACGGTTCCATCATGCTTGTTATGGCCCATCCTAGATGTCTCAACAAACGGTTTCCCTAGCACTACTTGGGATAGGCTATAGTCAATGACGATCCTACATCTTCTAGGATCATAAAATCAACAAGGTAGGTGAAATTTCCTATAAAGACATGCACATCTTTGACTCTTCCCACAAAGTTGCAAATTCCTCCGGATAATTAGGGTCTCTCCTAATATTGAGTCGCTCATTCATAATGTCATTGTAAGCAGTGACGACATTATATTGATGGGAGATTCCGTATCTATGTAAGCGTGGTCGATACTCCTATATCCGATCATACAAGGAATTTTTAGGTTCGAGATTTCCTCTCTAATCTTAGGGCATATCCTAATGATAGGTGATCGTGGATTATTGATTATGTATTGATGGTATGCAACCTCTTCCTTAGTGGGGTAAAGATTGAAGTACGCACTATTTTCCTCGTCCACTTTGTTGTTGGTTATGCCATTGTCCGAATTATTGCTAATCATAGAGCCAACTATAGCAGCGCTGACTACTTTCTCAACAGCTTCTCTGATTGTACTATCGAATGTTTTTTGCAAATCCGGAAGGTCGGTGTTTCTATTCACATAGCGGCTTCGACGTTGGTGTTGGTTACCACCTTCCATGGTGAAAAGTGATGGTTATTCGAACAAAGGTCACGAAGAAGGGGGATAGACTAAGAGAAAGCTAAAAATGAGAAAAATTTACTTGATAGGAATCAAGCAAAGAAACCTAAGCGAGGTGGACTACTAACTAGCTATTCTATTCCCGGCGGCGCGCCAAACTTGATAACGCTACGCGTCGTTGGGGTCAAGGAAACTTCCTTTTCTTGAGCAAGTTTTATAACACCCTAGGCGGTGAACCTAATCGTTGTAGTGTAGTAATTAGGGTAAGCCACGGGTATTGATATCGTTCTCTGGGGAATAGGAATGCTAGTGAGAAGTTACTACGCTAAGGTTGAGGTTGAGGAAGATTATTTTTATCTTTTATGTTTTTAGAAAATGAAAAGTACGAATCTCGGGTATTGGATTTGGGGTTGGTATTGCTACCGATTACTCTACTATTATCTAATTATCTAAGCTAAGGTGGTGATAGTCTATGTCTAATTGATGTGTACTCGTATGATAGTTTAAAGATGTGTTTACTTAGGTTTTACTACTCCTTAATTATCTCCTATTGATGGTTGATTTGTCACGTCCTTATTCCTAGTTGCGTTGTGATTCTAAGGCTATAGGCGTGCTTATTTCCTAACTCTTTGAAATTACCAAAGGGTCTTGTTTACAAATCCTCTAGTGATTTATAGGCGCCTACTCTACTTGGTTGTCCTTGAATACTTTATCCTACAATTACCTAGATAATTATATTCTAAAGTTCACAAAGAAATGTCAAGCATTAAGTACACAACGAATAATCTAGCGCACTCTAGATCATTAGTCAACTAAGATAAGTATCAACCAATCAATATTCAATAATTAAGTTTCATATTCCCTAAGCAAACACACAAATAAATTAGCGGACATGGAGAACATGCAAGCATACACACAAATAATCAAAGACATAATTAAATTAATGAAGTAAATACTTATCTTGATGTATAATAGGGTTTAGAACCTAAAATATCGCAAGAAAGCCTTGGTTCGGTTTTAGGTTTTACTCCAAAAGACTACACACAAAACGAAAATTCGGATTCTATATATAAGATTACATATGACGGCGTCGTCACCTTATGTTTCGTGGCGCCGTCGTGTCGCCGTCATTAGGGTTTCGTCTTGGCCACGTAAACCTTACGACGGCGTCACCTTATGACCGTGACGCCGTCCCTTGACTCGGCGCCGTCTTGGCTGCATCTAGGCCGTCCGAGTAACGACGGCCTACTCTTTAGAACCCGACGTCGTCCGCGAAAACATGCAATTTCGCCTCGACCCGTCATAAAATTCCTTCCCGACGGCGTCGCAGATATGCTGATGTGTCGCTTATGTTTCAATGACTTTGAGTGTCTCGATTCGACTTTGGCCATTTTCTTCGTATATTCGCCTTTTCGTCCAAATAAGCATCATTCCGCATTTTGCCTTCAAGAGACCTAAAAAGTGAAAAAGAACGATATTAAGCAATAACGGATACAGTGATCGAATAAGGGCTTAAATGACCCTTAAAAGGTACCTTTTAAAACCTTATCGATTACTTCTTGGATAAACGTTATTAGGTCTCCTAGATGGATTATGTTTTGAAAAAGATGGAGCTTTGTTTCTTGCAAAAGTAGGATTATATTTTGGAGGTGGTTGTCTAGTGGTGACATGAGTTGGTTTCTTCCTATTAACTATAACAAACTCAATTCTAGATGAAGAAGCTACGTTATTACCTCTGTTTGCTACAGCAGATCCATGGATCCACGGTCAGACACTAGCCGGTTCCCTTCTCAAGGATCCGTGGGATCCGCCACAACAATGGTGGTTTTTCTAGTGCTTTAACAAATTTTGTTTCTTTATTTTCACTAGTTGATGGATCAAGTTGTTGAATACCTAAACCTTTTTGGTTGTTACCGTTTTAACACTATCTAATATCGTATCTAAAGTGTCCGTACTCATTCTAGCAATTTTAGAATCTAGATGATCAACTAGTGTTTGAAGTTGAGCATAAAGTTCACATTCACACTTGCTATTTTACCCTTTTCTAAACGTTTTAGTTTTGCTTTTAATTCTATGACTTCTTTATCTAAATGTTGGTTTTGACTCTTTAAAACCTTGTTTTTGTTAATTAGTTTTAAGCTAATATTGCATAGTTTGTCATATTCATTATGCAATGAGTCGTCATTAAGTGATGAGCTACTATAGTATTCGTGACATACCTCGTCATTTGCCATGAGACAAATTTCTTCGTCCTCCTCGTCGCTCATTCCCCACGTGCCGCTCACGAACGCCTTTTGATCATCCCGTTTGGGACACTTACTAATGAAGTGGTTTTGGTCCCCACATTTAAAGCAAGTACGATCATCTTTTGGCTTCTCGTCCTCTTTGCTTTTCCGAAAGCCTTTCTTATCGTCATACGGTTGTTTGACGTATCTTCCCTTTCTTCTAAAGAACTTTTTAAAGTCCCTCACCACCATAGCGTACTCCTCGTCGTCACTACTCGAGGAGGAATTCTCTTCATCGCTTGAAGCCTTTTTGGCTTTAAGGGCACGAGATTTGTGTTTCTCTTTCACCTTTGAGGCTTCAGGGTCTTTAGCAAGGACAAGCTCGTAGACTTTTAGATTGCCTATGAGTTCATCGAGGGTGAGGATTGTCAAATCTTTTGACTCTTCGATCGCCGTCACCTTGGATCTCCACTTCGATGGAAGTGCCCTTAGATATCTCCTAACATGGTTACGGCTAGAAAAAGATTTATCAAGTGCTTGTAAAGATGTAATAATAGTATTAAAGTTAACAAATGAATGATCTATAGTTTCCTCATCCGATATTGAAAATTGTTCATATTGTTGAACAAATAAATCAATTTTATTATTTTTAACTTGTTGGTTGCCTTGATGAGTTACAACTAAAGAATTCCAAATTTCTTTAGAGGTTTTAAGCATAGAAATTCTTTTGAATTCCTTTTTCGGTAAAGCATTATATAAAACCATTTTTGCTTCACTATTTTTAGAAAGCTTTTTCTTCATTTCATCATTTAGTTTATCATGAGGTATGTTAACTAAATTTCCTTTATCGTCTTTTGAGGTAGCCTCAAAATCGTCTTCAACAATAATGTACCAAAGATCAATATCTTTAGATTTCACATATGTTTCGAATCTATTTTTCCAATATATAAAACCATTAGTTTCAAGTAGTGGTGGTCGTTGCATAGATTGCCCTTCTTTATAATTTTCAGAACCCATAGTGATCGAAAAGTTTTTAAAATACAATTTTACTTTAAAACTTTTATAAACTTAGCTCTTGATGCCAATTGTGGAAAACTAGAAGGGGGGGGGTTGAATAGTTTTTCCGATTTTAAGTTAGTTTCAAAACTTTAGATTCGTTAATATGTGAGATCTTATGGATGTAGAGAAAGTATAGATCTAATGATAAATTAAGTAAATAAAGGAAAGCTAAGGGAAAGAAATGACACAACCGATGTATAGTGGTTCGGCTACAAGGACACCTTCCTTGCCCTACTCCACTCCCCGAGTCACCTACTCGAGAGTTCAAGCACTATGTCAACAAACTCCTTCACTTGGCGAAGAAGCCTTCACAACGTTGCTTACACTTTTTCCGGTACAAAGCTAGATACCGAGTCCGTAACACGATGGACCAAACCAACACGACTATTACACAACAAATATGTAAAATATCAAATACAAGATCTTTCCTACAGAAATCTTGCGGAGTGACAAATCAATCAAGGACCCCTCGCTTGAATGACTTGTAGAATGCTCGTGATCTCGCCTTAGAGAAGGACCTATATGAGGATCACAATAGAAAGAAAGAAGAACAACTCTCTAGATCAAGTGATCTATATGTTAGAAGAGAATGAGAGTGTTTGAGAGATTTAGTAAGAAGAGGGGTATTTTAGAATGAAGAAATGGCTCTCTATTTATAGGCAAAATCTTCCACTATTCCCCGTATCCCACGGATCCCTCCCACTTGGGATCCGCCTAGTGTAATCCTAGGGATTCGTGGGATGCTCCTCTTTGCCCATGGGTTTTTTGGTTATGGGTCATGGGTTATGGGTTGGTCCATGGGTTTTCTTTAGATTCAATGTATCTAAGTATACATTGTATTTAGCCAACTTAGGTATAGGTTATGATCCATGGGTTATGGTCCATGGGTTGTGGTTTTTACCCATCCTAATAAACTATTACAACAAATGCTTAATTACTACATTTTTGTATTTAAATGGCTATATGTAAATGCTTTACAAAAATAACATGTATCCTTATAATTATACTTAAGATAACATTATATTTGTTATCAACAAAACACAAAGAGATCGCAAAATATTAATAAACGTTTTTACGGTTTATTTGTATTAACAGAGGTGATAGAACATGAAACTTTGATCTTCACGTACTTCATGTATCAAGCTTTCAACATGTTGACAATGATAACAATCTTTGTCATGGCTCGGAAATGGTGGTGGTAGAAAGGAAATGGCTTAATGTGGAGGATCAAGTGAAGAGGGTTGAGGATCCTCAAAAGAAGGAGGGATTGGCAGAGGCACATTCGATGATGTTTCAACTAAGGATGATGGTAGGGGTAGAGAGGTGTCAACTTCCATGTGGTCGGGTGGTTGACTTTGATGATTCCTCATAATCCAAAATAGACTATTTGAGGGTGAGGGAGACAAGGATGTCGGGGCTATTCTTTCCATTGAGAATGTTGGCAATGGTGGGGGATGAGATGGCCTAGGAGGCAAGTCCTCTAGATTGTAGAGGTGTGGTGATGAGAGTGGATTGGTGAATGATATGGCTCTAGGCACTAAGGGTGATGGTTTAGTGAAAATAGGATTGTTTGGTTTAGGAGGTATAGTGGTGTTTCGCATTGGTAGTTTTGTGGGAACAACCCTTTTGGGGATTGGTTTGATAGGTGGAGGGGAGATCCTACCATTTGTGGATTTAACGGGAGATGATTCGGTTGAAAAAATTTCATGAACAACACGAGCAAATTTCTTGGGTGGTCCTTTGGTGGATGAGTTATCACTAGGAGCTTTCCTCATGATGAGATGATAAGAGAGAATTAGGGTTATAAAGGTTTCTGAATACTGAGAATGAGGATGTAGATGATGACTTTAGGAGTCTTCACAAGATGTTTTATAAGAGGAAGGATTTGGCTAGTGCATTCAAGACTTAAGCTACTAAGATCCTTTGGAATGTGATGATTTGCATGCACAAGAGTCATCTTCAGAGTTGCACTGATCTAGAAGTTTAATTTAAAACAAGATGGAGTGTTAAAATTAGCAAGAAGAGCTTGAAATTATTGTTTTAGCTAGTGTTTTAGATGAATCTGTTACCCGAATCCCACGGTTCCCTCCAATGAGGGATCCGTCTAGGCTAATCCTAGGGATCTGGCTCTCAGCACCTAAGAAAGGAGAAAAAATGATGTTTGTAAGGTCTAATACCTATACCTCTTAAGTGTTTCATTCTTCCTAAGTGCCTTAAATGAAAGGGTACTTAAATGATCAAGGGCAATGAGTGAAGGTAGCTAATGATTGCCTTTTGTGGAAGAAAATGGAACTTTATGAGTACCAATGAATGACCAAAGATGACACTATAAAATTTGAGAGTGACAAGTTGAGCTAAATGATCCTAGAGACCAGATAGTAACTTAAGATAATTTTGTAAAATATCTTAAATGAAATGAAAAACTAGTATTTGACCCATTTTGAGGTAGAAATGACTAAAATCAATTTTCTAAAATTGAGAGATTTATAAAACTAGATGTGTTGACATGTGAGAGATTATGTGTGATTATAGGAGCGGAAGAGTGATGAGTTTTTGGTGAGATGATAAATCGAAAAGCACCTTGAGTATGATCCTAAATGAGCTATGAATGAGTGTGAAGCTTAGCGAGCTTGAGGAAGATTTAAGTGGTCCCAAGGTATTATGAGACATCAAACATTAAATGTTTTATTTCATGAGAAAAATCACATTACAATGATAAAAGATGAAATCTAAGGATTGAGCCTATTTGGAAAAGAAACTAAGTTTCTTGAGCATTTTCGCTAGATGGATCGTCAAATGGATGATGAGTATTTGCCGATTCAGGGATGAAGAAAGACTTGATGAGAGATGTGTTTAGAGGTTCCATCATCTTATTCACGAGTACGTACAACGGACTTTGAAATTAAGGGTGGAAGTACATGATGTGATGATAAAGGCGTGTCAAGAACATTCCATAAGGTATTAGTTTGTTCTTGTTGCCTAGAAGGTTTACAATTCGCCTTGCGAAGAAATAGGCGAGATTGTATGGTTGTTGTGTTAGCAAAAAATACATTAGGTGAGCACAACAAGCGGGAATGATTTCTCGATTTCCCCTAAGACTCCAAACATTTTCACATAGGATGAGTGTGAGAGGTTTATACTAATCTCGGATATCCCGTTTATAGATTATGTTCGGATCAGAGTAATAGGGTCGAGGTTTGCATAACATGCGAGTCAAGTCTTGAGGGGAAGGTATGTGTGAACAATATGGACTATTTTCTTCACGATGGTTGAAGAGAGAATCAAGATACCAATCTTCAGTGAAGGCACATTGTCCATGATTTGGAATTCGGAGAATGTAAGCAAATTGCCCATGGGTTAAAAAAAACTTTTGGTTTTTGATCCAAAACCAAAGAGATAGAGATCGATCCTCGTTACGAACGAGTTCAACTTGACGGAAGAATTCCAATACAAACCTTGGACAGATTTTCACGTTAATTCTGAGAAGGCCTTCTAGTCCTACGTTTCGGAAAGAGGTATTGATACCTTCTTCATATGGTAGAGGTGTGTCGACAATACGTCCTTCATGGAAGTGACGAGTTTTGAGATTATTGAACCCACGGACATGATTGCCAGGTGTGTTGGGCTCAAGAGAAATGTTAGGAATGTAGACAAAAGTGAGTGAAAAGTCGAACTCATACTCATGAGACATGACGAGACCTATTGAAGTGAAAAGTTAATATGATGAGATGCATTAAAGCAAAAAGATGATCACCTAATATTTTTACTAGATTTCTATTAACAATGACATTTAACTCACTTAGTATTTAACATTCTAGTGTAATATTTCTTTTTAAGATGAAAAAGATTTTTATATTGCATGAGAATCTGTTTTCCAGAACCACGGTTCTCACGTTTCCCTTCCAAGAGGGATCCGTCTAGTTGAACAATAGGGATCCGTGGATCTGCAGTGACAGAAAAAGTATTTTGACGAAAAAAGATTTTTGCATCTTATAGGTTTTGTGGAAAACTAGAAGGGGGTTGAATAGTTTTACCGATTAAAACTTCGTTTTAAACTATTTAGATCGACTTATGTCAATCTATTTAAACATGTGTGTTGGATGTTGATAGACAAGCATATATAACTATGTAATGAAAGAATAAGGAGTAAGAAGCACAAAATCACAATGCGAGTATTTATAGTGGTTCGTCTACAAGAACACCTTCCTTGCCCTATTCCACTCCCCGAGTCACCTACTCGAGAGTTTGTAAACACTACACGACACCAAATCCTTATGGCGGAGAAGCCTTCACAACGTTGCCTACTCTTTTTCTGGTACTAGGCTAACCACCGGGTTCTTTCACGAGGTAGAACCAATCCTATCACAAAGTCGCCTACCCTTTATCCGGTATTAGGCTAGATACCGAGTTCCATTACAATGGAGGAACTACTACCCAACACTACAACAATAACTAACCCCAAAAGAGATCTACTCTTTATAACAATATCAACAAGGATATCAATATCCTTTGACCCAATACTAATCTAACTTGTACATCGAACACACCATATCGAATGTACATCTTAGGCACCTTTCACTAATGCCTTTGACTTGATCTCAAGGCACCCTTCACTAATGCCTTGTGACTTGACTTCTAGGCACCCTTCACTAATGCCTTTAGCCTTGACTTCTAAGCACCCTTCACTAGTGCTTTCAATACGGACGTTCGACACCTTTTCACTAATGTCTTCGTCTTGACCCTTTAGACATCTTTCACTAATGTCTTCAACACTACACTTCTTATGAGAAAGAAGAGAACTATCAACAAGAGAACCTCAATAGTCTTGATGATACAGCATGGCAACTCATGGACTTGAGCTTGCTCGACTTCAAAAGGTGGTGATCTCGCCTTTAAGAGGAACCTAAAGAATCACACAAAAACAGAACTACATACATAGATCACTTGGATCTGAGGTTAGAGAGTTTATAACTCAAAGAGAAAATATATGAGAAAGGGGTGAGAAACAATGAATAAATGGCTCACTATTTATAGAGGAAAAACAACTACTATTCCACGGATCCCACGGATCCCTCACTTGAGGGATCCATATAGTGTATTACTGGGGATACGTGGGACGCTCCCTTTTGCTCATGGGTCATGGGTCATGGCTTATGGATCATGGGTATCCAAGTAGATATAATGTATCTACAAGATGCAATCCATCTAGTCCATGGGTCATGGATAATATCCATATATGACATAAGCATGATGTCATGCAATGGGTTATGGGTCGTGCTCCATGGGTATGGGTCATGGACTTTGGGTTATACCCAACTACATTCAATGTATTTGGTCAATAGGTCAAATACTTAAGTTTCTACCCATTTATAATATCCATTATAATACATACTAGTTATGTATATATTTACCCAATATGTAAACACTAGTTGTTGTACATATGTATTACTAAATCATAAAATCACTTATACTTGTTTTAGTGTTTTATGTGAAAACGTAAATGTGTTAGTAAACTATTGGCTCAAACCATTTACGTATTTTATTTGTTTCGTCAAAATAATTTTACGTTTGTTATCGACAAAACATAAGAAGATCGTAAAATATAAATAAACGTTTTTACGGCTTATTTGTGTTAACAATCTCCCCCTTTTTTTTGATGAAAAAACATAAAATTATTTGAAGGAAAAACTAGAATTTGTAAAAGTTTGAATTGTAGTTTTTACTTTCTTCTCCCCCTTTTTGTCGAAACAAAAAGAGCTACGAAAAGAATACTAACACATTGTTTTAAGAAAAACATGTGAAGTAAAAGGATAATATAAAAAGGTAGAGAGCAAGTAAAGGGAAGATTTCTCATCTTAACTCCCCTTGATGAGTCCATCCATTTGCGAGGGCGCCAAGAAAAAAAATCCTAAGCTAGTTCATTTGCAACTAAGTTTGCAAAATATCTCGTCTATGTGACGAATATGCTCCCCCTTGATGATTGCAATTTTGCAAAGGGATGTCATGAAATGTAATCCTAATATTGCAAGTGATTTTGCAATGTATTGCTTTGACACAAAGCTCCCCCTAGCTTAGTGTGTCATAGTCTTCATATGTAAATTGAAAATCTACAAAACAAGGGTCAGAAAACAAGTATATAATACATAATTTCCTACAAATAAGACTCAAGTTAGTGTAAAACAAGTCTTATGTTGCACAGATCCTACGGTTCCCTCCTTGGAGGGATCTGGCTAGGCAAAATGAAGGGATTCGTCTGTCTGTAACTAAAATATAGCAAAATGTGTTGTACCAAAAGATGTTGGCATCAAAATGAGATATGTATTAGATTAATAATCATATACTCAGAACAATATAGCAAATATCATGTAATTTCATTTAATAAAACTAGAGATATGATATATATGACTCTAAACACTAAGAAAATGAACAATACATCACTTTGAATTTCTAGACTAACTAAGTCGCGCTTAATACTAGGACACCACTAGAATTCTCTAGCTCAAGTTTGTTTAGGTTTAATCTCGTCGAAACATTCGAGGATGTGATAAAACATGAAACGTTGATCTTCACATACTTCATGTATTAAACTTTCAACATGTTAACAATGATAACAATCTTTTTCATGGCTCGATAGTGGTGATGGAAAAAAGGTAATTGCTTGATGTGAAGGATCAATTGAAGCGGGTTGAGGAGCCTCAAAAGAAGAAGGGATTGGCGAAGGCACATTCGAGGATGGATCAACTAAAAATGGTGGTGGTAGAGAGGTATCAACTTCCATGTGGTCAGGTGGTTGACTTTAATGATTCTCATAATCCAAAAGGGATTATTTGATGGTGACGGAGAAAAGGAAGCCGGAGCTAGTGTTGACTCAACACCTTGATTTTGTTCCACTATTCCTCTTAAAGAGGAGAAAGTTGTCGGTGGTGGAGGATGAGATGGCCTAGGAGGCAATTCCTCTAGATTGTAGAGGTGTGGTGATGAGAGTGGAGTGGTGAATGATAGAGCTCTAGACACCAATGGTGATGGTTTAGTGGAAATGGGGTTGTTTGATTTAGGAGGTATGGTGGTGTTTAGCATTGGTAGTTTTGTGGGAAAAATCCTTTTTGGGATTGGTTTCATAGGCGGAGGGGAGATCCTACCATTTGTGGATTTAACGGTAGATGATTATGTTGAGGAAATATCGTGTACAACAACAGCAATTTTCTTGGGTGGTCCTTTGGTGGATGAATTACCACTAGGAGGTTTCCTCAGGATGAGATGATTCAAAGAGATTTGTAAAGATTTCTAATTGCTGAAAGAGATTTGGCAAGTGCATTCAAGACTTAAGCCACTAAGATCCCTTGTAATGTGATGATTTGCGTGCACAAGAGTCAACTTTAGAGTTTTACTGATCTAGAATCTTAATTAAGATAAGATGGAGTGTAAGTTAGCAAGATGAGCTTGAAATGATTGTTTCTTGCAAAAGTAGGATTATATTTTGGAGGTGGTTGTCTAGTGGTGACATTAGTTGGTTTTGTTAGGAATTGGAAATTTCATAGTTAAGTGTCGGTCACCCCAAATATAATTTAGCATAAGTTAGCTCGTAGACATATCGTTATTTATCAGTTTATTAGTTAGTTATTAGTTTAGTTTAGCGTAGTGTAACACCATGGAGGAAGGACGGGTCTTTACCCACTGTATGCTTGATCCACAGGCCGATAGGAGGTCGTGTATTGTGTAACTATATATACCCTTCCATCCATGGAAGGGGTGGTGCTTCATTCAATCTAACCTTTTACATTTGAGAACCAAGTCTCTAGCAAGAACACCCTCTCTATCTTTCTCTCTCTAAATATGGTAAACATGTATTTTGATCATCCAAGACCACCCGAATCATCAACACATTAAATATATCGATCCTACAATTGGTATCAGAGCCAAGGTTGTTGTGTTTTGATGATTTCTTGTGGTTTTGATTCGTGCTTGAAACTGTTTTGTGCAATAATGTAAACTGTTTTTATGGGTAAAACTCTAAACTGCTTTTGTGAAACCGATTTGTGTAAACTGTCTTGTGGTTATCATCTTGTTTATGTATCTCGTTTGGTTCAAAAGGTCCTTTGGTATATCTCAAATCATCTTTGTGTCCAACTTTTGTCCATTTCGATTCTGATTACCATTTTCATCAATGTTTTATGGCCATGTCTATGGTCAAAAGATTTAAATGAGTCATCCGTCACCAAAATGATGTCAAACATGGGTCAAAATGTATGTCTTATGCGCTCGGGTAAGAATGATGATAGTAAGATAAAATGACTTGTATTTCCTGCTAGCGAGTTGGTCATATGATCCTTCATGGCGACTTGTCTTTACAAGTCGTCCAGATTCTATGTACCGGTCTAAGGCGAGTTGTTTCCTATTTTGCGTGAGTTGTGGTGTTTTTCTTGTTGTTCTTTTGACTTTTGAGTCAAAAGTAATAGCGACTTGAGTAAAATAAAATGGTAGCGACTTGAATCAATATAGGGACTAGTTACTGAACAAGTCGTAGCAACTTGTGCTAGCGACTTGGGCTAAATACTTTGGGTAGCGACTTGTTTAAAAATGATTAGCGACTTGCTCTGAAAACTCGGCTAGCGACTTGACTTGACAGAAAACAAGATGAAGAAGAATCGACCACATGACCACAACCACAATATCTTATTAACCAAATACCAATCTTAATTATCACAACTAAGGGTGTGCATGGTCCAAAAACCGGACCGGACCGGCCAAGACCGGACCGGACCGAAAACCGATTTCGGCATAAACCCTAGACCGAGACCGGACCGAATGTGGTCGGTCCGGTCTCAGTCCGGTCGGTCCTTCGGTCGGTCCGGTCCAACAAGGCCAAATTCGTCGGTTTTGGTCCGACAGGACCGGACCGAGGACCAATTAGCCCAAAAGCCGAGACCGCGGACAGGACCGAATGTGGTCGGTCCGGTCGGTCCTTCGGTCAGTCCGGTCCGTTCGGGTCATATGCTCACCCTTAATCACAACCTCAGGTTATCAAGACCATCATCAGTCCACAACTAGTTTAACAAACAAAAATACTACAAGATCTCAGTTTTTCCTTGTTTGTTCACTTGATATGAATCATTTCACATCCTTGGTACAAACTAAAACACATCACAGATCTAAAAGGAAAATACAAGAAATTGTAACCACGGTTTTATTAACTTAAGTAACGAAACCATAAGCTGCAATAATGAAAGTGATCTCAGATTTGTTGTGTGATTCTCATGGAATATCCGACCACTTTAGATCATTCACACATATTCATCCATCATCGATCCTCTTTGAAGCTGTCTACTTCTAGTAATATTCGAATTTATAGAAAAAGATGATAACAATGGTGTTATCTCTTGTATCTTATTCGTTATATGCTTTTACAAAGATTCGACGTTATGACTTGAAGTGAAAAACAATTTCAAAACATCTTGTAAAACATTTTCGAACATCAAGATAGGTAAATAACAAAAATGTTATCCCCATTTCACTTGATTGGTTCGTTAAAATTATCATCACTATTATTACATACCTCGAAGCCAGTCAATACCTTAACCATCCCTTTGGCTACGTCTAATCCAACCTATGCCATCCCTGTGGCTTATTGTGAGTTAGTCTTGTTTGGATCTGGAGTTGAGAGAGTATTACTTGGAGGTAGGTGGTCGAGTTATAGGAGTATTATTAGGGCTTGTCGTGATATTAGTTTGGGATATGATGAGGAAGTTCTAAGATTAACTTTTCTTTGAAACGTTATACATTGTGATGGGGGCGTGCTGTTGATATTTGAGCTGTGATAAATCAGGGTTTGTCCAAGGGATTAGGGTTTGAGTTGAGTGATTTTAGAGTTGTTGATAATTATGTGATGATTTTGAGAAAGTGGCATTTTTTTTGGAGTAAAATTAGGGTATCTAGTGTGTTTAGTGCCTTATATACCCCGTATGTATTAGGGTAACATACGTGTGAATTGTGTTTTCTTGGTCTGATTTGGATCAAGTATATGGGCCGTGTATTGTGTGTGTCATCTTGGGATTGATTGGGCCTGGTGGATCGTGGCTATTGTTTGGGGAATGAGCTTGGCCCAAGTGTACACTTATTATCACGAAAGTAGAGATTAAGCTTGCACCATAAGAACGCTATTATTTAGTCTTGTGGTATATAGGCGTGTATGAGATTACTATTGAGTAACATATATACCATAACGGCTAAAGTTATCATTTGATGGTTTGTGAGCCTTAGTTGGACATAATGGAGTGTGCACTTAAAATGACAATCACGGAAATTGATTTAGATTGGTTCGGCTATTATCTCATGAATGTTTTGGATTTGGAAATTATGCTTACTCAGATGAATTGGGCGAGATGATTTATTGAGGAGGTCAATGAATATTAAGATGGGCTTTGTGGACAAATGAAACAATGTTTGGTCATTAAAATTTCAATGAAAAATACATTTGTCTATGGCTAACATTTGTATTTCATTTGGCTAATAAGTTAAGACTTGATATTGAGATTTGCTGAGATGATGTGATTTGGTTATGAGGACTGGTACTTTGGGGGGATACATTCTCACGGAAAATATTCTGTCATGGCTTGAACTTATGATTAATCAAAGTTGACTACGGGTTTGTTGTTCGGCATGTCTTATTTGGATTTGAAGTGAGGTTCTCCGGGCGAGTCTACTTATTTCGTCTTCTTTCTTTCTGCTCTTCCGCGAAGATTACTTGTTTGGGCATTTATAGAGGGTGATAAAGACTTGGCTATTTAGTTGCGTTTGTGATTCTTTCTCATTTAACCCACAACGTAGCTATCACTTCGGTGTCTCACTCAGTTGAGAATGTCAAGAGGTTTTGTACATTGGGTACACCGTTTCTTGTTCACGAGGATTAGTACAAGTTTAAGTAACATATCTGGGAAATTTTACTTCATGATCAAGTTTGGCATATCGGGTTTAATTCACCATGTTGTCATTGCAATAGCCGACAGAATATGTGGAAGATGTGCTTACCAAAGTGGTTAATGGTTGATGTTAATGTTGATGTTGGATAATGAACCGTTGATGAACCGCTGCATGTTCCCCTAAAACAGATATTCATCGAAACCAAAGTTGTCATAACATATTCAAACTGACATTGTTTACGGTTTTGTCTTGATTTTGTAAAATCCCGCAAAAGAAACTATTTCTCGGTTTAAATCATAGACTTGTAAAATCCCGTGACATTGGAAACATCCTGGTAAAAGTAAAGTGCATTTCCGGATCTTTCTTACGGTTTACTCTTGGTTTTGTAAAATCCCGCGAAAGAAACTATTTCTCGGTTTAAACCATAGAGTTGTAAAATCCCGTAATGAAGGAACCATCTTGGGGAAAGGAAGTGTATTTCGAGATCTCTTTTGATGCTGGTGCTACGTTTTTAGTTTCGAAGAAGGGATAAAAGAGTGTACTTCATGAAGTGGATATGTGTTTGGATATTAGTCATGGCAGTTTGGTTATTACATGGTTTTACGGGGTTACGTGCTTTTAACCATGGTCGGGATGAAACCATTATCAAAGTTCATTTAAATGTCAAAGAAGGCTAGATTTGAGCGATTCGAGAAGATGTGACAACGGCGTTAATTCAAGATTATTTATTTGAGGTTGAAGTGAAATATCACGGCGAGTGTACTTAGTATCTCGAAGGTATCGGGATGGTTGGATGAAGATTCTTGAGATCCTTGTTCGAGCTTATTATCAAAAACGAAGACTTGGAAATCTTGTTATTGTTGGGTGTCTTTTACCTTTTCTTTTACCACTTGGGGGAATTGGGCTCATACCACCACAAAATGACTATCACTTTAAGGAGTTACGTTGTAGTGCTCAGTGTCACATTCAATTGTGGATTTTTAAGAGGTAATGTACGTCTTATACTTGATGGTTGGTTGGTTGAAGAGTATAGAGTACTTAGAGATGCTAATGAAAATCGGCACCGCTCTTTGTTACATATGTGCAAGTTTAAGTCATGAGTTCGGGATAGTTTTCTTCAGGGTCAAATTCATCATACTGGGTTTTCTCCATCAGCTGTCACTTCAAAGAGCCTACAGAATGATAATGGGGATGATTACATGTTTTGCTAAGAGAGTTGAAAGAGAGAGATTATGACGTCTGTTCACTTCAGTTCAGGCCTCGTACTCTAAAGAAAAGAAATGTGTACGCTTCAGTGCGCATTATCTTCGGAAGAAGAGAAATCTTCTCATTATATGACCATTCTCATCAACATGCTTCATACTTTTTTCCATGCGCTTGGTTATAAAGTGAACCGGCTACCATTGATTGTTTTTTCATTCCACTTGCTCGATTATAATGAAGATGGCGACATCATGTGCTGATTTTGCAAAAGAGAAGTGTGAATAGAACATTCGGATGATTTTCACTTATTTAATCAAGAATGGCATCTCCGTATGCAATTCTTGAGGGGGAGAAGAAGTATGATAATTCTGCATGGTTGATCGATATCTGAGAATAAATGGTCAAATGGCTCCAAACTCATGTAAGAACCGAGCTTCTTCTTATCGGGTCATCTTTACATGGTGTTTCTTCTAAGAGCCGTTAGTTGACATCTTCACAAGCTGATATGAGTTTATTGACAAAGTGCTTCTGGTTAATGCTTCACGTGCACATCAACATGATGATTCCGAACAACCTTCGTTCTTGTTTGATGTGATTGTTTGCTTGGTGTTACCATTTCGTGTGTTCGCCGCGGGTGATTGTCGATTTCCTTGATGAACATCTTTCGTTCTTGTTTGATTGAGAGGATCTTAATTAAGGGATTTGCAAGATGTAAGTTAATTGGGATGCTTTTGGTGATGTTCTTGTGTTTTGGTGAAATGAAGATGTTAACTATCTATTCCCCAACCGGACAATCTTGAAGAAGGTCGAGTCTACGATCATTCTACATTTTACGCTACATGTTAGAAGACTAAAAGACGAATTGCATTTAACGATCTAATGACTTCTTCTTATTTCGGGCACTCATCATAAAGATTGTCGGTTTAGGGGAGAGCACTAATTGGGGGAGAGTGAAATGTCAGATTTAATCCCCAATTAGACTTGCTCACATTATTCAGCATGTTGATTCTTACAAAGACTTCAAGCGTTCTTCTCAAAAGATTTCTAGTATTTTGGCTTTCAAAGAGTTGCTGATTCTGAAGTGTCAAAACCAGCAAGGGGGAAAGAGACACGTATCTAAACGCGAGTAAACTTGATGAACTTAATACTTCTAAGTAATTGAAGATATCCCGGGAAGACAAATGTTATGACCGTAGAGAAACTCAAGGTTTGACTCATGGCGAGTAAACTTGATGGACTTAATACTTCTAAGTGATTGAAGTTATCCCGGGAAAACAAATGTCATGACCGCAGAGAAACTCAAGGTTTTACTCATCAAGGCGTTTAGTGTTCTTATTCCAACCATGTGGGGGAAGAGATGGAAGAGTTAGTTTCAAGATGAAAGAGGTACACAAGTGTGTGATGATTTTGATGTTATCACAATCATCGGGGAGAGAGATTGTGTACATTGGGGATGCTCAATTGTTTTACTTGAGGGCTTAATCGGTGATTCGAGATATAATCACTTATTCCGGTGTTGACATCCGCAGAGATTGTCACCCGCAGATAATCGGTGATTCGGCCCGCTTCTTCAATGTTATCGGTTATTCTCTCTTTGGGCATTCGGTACTTTGGGTTCTTGAGCTTCATACACTTTCTTGTGGGAGAGAAAAGTATACATCGGGTTATTCTTTGGCTATTGGACTTAATCTGCTACTTGATGGTATAAGTTTCTTTGTCTTCGGGTATGTGTATTCGGGTTCGTGAGCTCTAGTCTAAGAGACTGACTGCATCAATTCATCACTTGGGGGAAGTGTTCTCTTGACACCTTTTGGAATGGATTGTTTCAGACTTCAGTGGAATGAAATTTGAGAAGAGTTATTTATGTGTGGGATGATACGTTGTTGTTCTTCTATTGGATGATATAACCCCGAATGATGAATCACGGTGTTTATTCTTAAAAGGAGCAGCATGTTCGATGATAATGGTGTGCTTCTTTGTGCACCTGGCTAAGAGAAGCTTGAAAGAAAGCTTTGAATCTGCTCAGCTATAGGATTTTCGGTTTGTGGGGAAGCTGCCAAAGTCTCACTTTCAGATGGTTCAATTTCTCTCTTCAATGCAAGAGCCTCGGAAGCTTTGGTGGTGAATGTTTAAGAGATGATGATTTCTATCTTCTACAACGGGGCTGCTCGATATCCTTATCTCGGTACTCGTATCATCATCCTCTTATACTATATCATCTACTCTATCTTTGTATATATTTATCCAAAAAAAAAAAAAACCAACAAAAAGAAAATAGAAAAATATAAAACCATCAAAAACCCATAAAAATCAGAAAAATTTAAAAATACCAAAAATATGCTGACTATGACATGTCTTCTGGTATCGATAACATCTGCGGTCTTAGAAATTTCATTCAATAATGGTACGGGACCATAGATGAAGTTCGAGCAGGAGGTGTATATATTCTTTTCCAAAACATGTCTCAAAATATGGCTTGCAGTTACTTCAGACAGTAACCCGTGCTTAAAAAATGGCTTGCTATTATTTCAGATAGCAACCCGCTCTTCAAAGAAGGAAAGTGTTGCGCTAAAACAAATTTTCAAAAAATTTCGTGCACTTATCCTAAAATCTAAATAAGGAAAGTATGTCGAAGGACTGCTGTTCCTACACAAATGTTTTTCTGTCTAAAATTCTTCAAAAAAATATTTGGTGTATTTCAAAATTGGTGGTAAATGAGTTGCTTGTAAATCTATCAGATTCAGAGTTTTTTGTAAAATTTGAAAACTCAATCAATGACTTCAGCGCTTTTAAACTCTTTAGAAAGAGTCATTGATTGAGGGGGAGAATGTTTTCAAATCTATATCATCTAACGGACTTTCTTAATTATCCTACGTGCTTAATTAAAAATGATATTTGCCTGTGTCGAAGGACTAGGAATTTAGGATGTGATTGTTAGGATTAGATGATTAGAGTTTGATATACACATAATTCCCATACCTTATATGAACTGATTGTTATGTTGGATTGACTTTTATTAGTCGATTCTTTGTTTGGGTGATGTCGACCACCATATATCTCAGTATGTGTGTTCACTAACGATGCGGTATATTGGTATATAAGAATGTTCCCGATCCGGATCCCACAATTGAAGATGATTGGATGCCGAAAGGAAAGGGTAACTATATCTTGGGTTGACAAATGAAGAAACGGAGCTTAATTGGACTTCAAAGGAGAGTTGGCATAAATGCAACGTAAGAGGTCTCACTGCATCAGCAGATGGTTTTCTTCTAAGTGATTGAAGAAACGGAGCTTAATTTGACCTCAGATGGCATTAAAATGCAACGTAAGAAGTCTCACTGCATCTGCAGACGGGTTTTCTTCCAAACCTTACAGCAACAACAGAAGCTTCTCAACCACCTAACGTGTCTTTGTGCAGGATAATTGTGATAATACCATTTTTCAACAAATTTGAATTGTTTTGAAAATGAGAAAAATATTGTTTTGAAAATAAACTGGACTAAATCTTGAAAATCACCGGACTTCCTTTTATCAAAATCTAAGTCACTCAATCATCGAATACAGTCATCGATTGAGGGGGAGAGTGATTTAAAATAAATTATTTTCAGACGATATTTCTTCATAAAAAGTCCGGATTGTACAATAATAAGTGGTGATCCAAAGATTTAATGTTATGTCATGGTATGATTTTCTATAGAATCAAGATCTTTCTAAATGAAATTTTTACTTCTTGTTTGATTGTGAAATTGTTTTATTTTATTTAAAGATCTCTTAAAACAATCATACGACACTAACAATCTTTAATCTCTTAAAATGGTCCTTATCATCATTTTCAAAATTAAATCTTGCCACGTCTTTCCCCAAAATTTTCTAAATGATTTAAATCATATGGGATCACAAATCTCAAATGGTTTGATATTTTGATCGGGAGAGATCGTGATTTAAATCTCAAATCTGTTTTAATGGAATTGGTTTTAGTCCTTCAAAGGCACTCCTGCCTCCATGTGCCAAACGATTTCAAATACACAATGCACATGTTGAGGAGGAGGATTTATCCAAAAACCAGATGAGTATTTAAACAAGGCACATATTCTCCCATGTTTTCTAAACCTAATTAAATCACTTGAGATCCAAAATCTCAAAGGGTTTGATATTTTTGATCGGGGGAGAATTTGTGATTTAATAATGAAATTTGATAAATGTTGATCGATTTGATTCAAATGTGCAGGCTGCTCTCTCATATGTGCTAAACACTTTCGAATCTCGAAGCACATATTGAGGGGGAGCAAATGGTTTCTTAATGGCTTTTGTGATCGTGAATGTGCTTCAAAAGAACTCTTTCCTCTATGTAATAAAATGTTTTCAAATATCCTATGCACATATTGAGGGGGAGAATTTACCAAGAAAATCAAAAGGCTTTTTCTAATGAAATTGTGATCAAAGAAAATATTTCAAAGTCCTCTTGCCTCCATGCACTAAACAATTTCTAAATCATATGCACATGTTGAGGGGGAGGTTTTCTAAATGATAAAAACTATTAAGGTACAAAATGCTTTGATCTCGTATCACAAGTACCTTGATTGTTTTTCCAAATGATTTTTCAGTTGGTTTCGAGAAGGAATGAACTGTACCAAAAGACCGACCATTTTACTTTATGTATGGAGTTATAAGGATGGTGAGGTTAGGTATTTGTTCCCACGATCCGCCAGAACCGGAGGGATCTACCCAGGGACAATCCACTAGATAGTGTAGAGTTCTTAGGTATGATGAAAAAGGAGAAAAGTGAGATATGGGAAGAGTGCCGATCGAGACGAGCTAGTCTTGGAATAAACCCAACAAAGTTCTAGTAATGAAGTCTCGGTAAGCTTGAAGGGGTTGAAGAATGAAAAGAAATTAATGTGAAAAGGGTGAAAAGAAATAGCCCTCCAATAATTCAACCTTAGGGCGAAACCGGGTTCAATACATATACTCTTGGTTGTTACCAAGGTAACACGGTATTGAAGACAAGACGTCATGGACCCAAAGGACGACCGCACTAAAACTTCCCAGCCACTCAAGTTCCTCTTAAAAGGGCTTGTTTCATTCTCACAGGGAATCGACATAATCTATCAACTTTCTCTTAGAGTTTGTTGATATTGAAGAAGGAGACCCTCTCCCTAGTCTCCGGCATAGGAAACCAAATGTGCACAATTGAGTCTAGAGCCAAGAGATCATCCACAACATCTCATTAGGACACTAAATTCTTGAAGACTTGTTGTTTCACACAATGTGGAAAGTAAGTATATATTAAGAGTCCTACGCATTATCCTTGTGGTATTGCCAGAACATCCGAGTGATATAAAAATATTCACGATGAAGATGGAAATCCTTCTAGAGCCAACATCAAACAAGCTCTTGGTGGGTGACATGTGAGATCTTTCCAAAAGATCAAACTTGTGACAACTCGGCGAGAAATGATGGGGCGATTCATTCTTGAATCAAACTTGGTCCAGAAATGGATTGATGATACCTTTGAAAACCGTCGTTGTGCTCAACAATTCTTTTCTCTAGCACATCGGCCGTGTATTAATCTTTCAAAATTAGAAGGGTATTTATGATTGAAAAATACTTTTGGAAAAACCATTCGATGTGCAAATCTTCTTTTCTCTAGCACGTCGAATGTGTACTCTTTCAAATACAAAGGTATTTTTGACCTAAAATTGATCTTCTCATAAAACCTTCGTCGTATTGCAAAACTCTTTCTTCTAAGCAATACGCGATTGTTTTCAAATCATTTTCATCGATCGGTGAATCTCAATTATTGGTTCACTCACTCCGTGTTGTCTTCTTTGAGACGTTCCGGTTTGAGAACGGCTAGAACAATTGCGAAACCTGTCAAGGAGATTCTTAGGAATCTTACCCGATCACATGCAAGACTTGTACTAATCAACGGGAACCGTGGGCGTGTACCTCAATTCAACGAAAGTGATCAAAGACACTTTCATGCGCTTTATTGCTAATCGTCGTATGCGTACACCCGACGATTGCGGTGATCGAAATTGAGGAGTCAATCCAAAGCCGCATGCTCACAACATCCACACTTAATTGAAGAAATCATGACTTGTGCTTATCTACATAACCTGGCTCTGATATTTCTATACTATGCTTCTGCTACGCTGCTGCAAATATCATGAACCAGTAAAAGCTTCCGCTACTCTGATAAAAAGATGTCATGATCCAGAAAGTGTGAGCATGTCGGTCCAAAAGTCACAACATCACATGAAGGCAACACAACTATGGATGATCCAGAGAGATTTGTTGTGGCTGATGATCTCAAAGAAAGCTCGAAGATCATCAAAGATGTGGATCAGTTCAAAGGCCTCCACAAAAGTACAAAACTATGCGGACTTTGAAGAATCACTGCTAAAGCACAAAGATGCAGATGTTGAAGAATTAAAGTCTACGAGCTCAAGACTGAAGATTAAATAGAATGCTAAGATTCGAAATGTAAAACATGGGGTGACCTCCCTTAGGGGGAGATTGTTAGGAATTGGAAATTCCATAGTGAAGTGTCGGTCACCCCAAATATAATTTAGCATAAGTTAGCTCGTAGACATATCGTTATTTATCAGTTTATTAGTTAGTTATTAGTTTAGTTTAGCGTAGTGTAACACCGTGGACGAAGGACGGGTCTTTACCCACTGTATGCCTGATCTACAGGCCGATAGGAGGTCGTGTATTATGTAAATATATACCCCTTCCATCCATGGAAGGGGTGGTGCTTCATTCAATCTAACCTTTTACATTTGAGAACCAAGTCTCTAGCAAGAACACCCTCTCTATCTTTCTCTCTCTAAATATGGTAAACATGTATTTTGATCATCCAAGACCACCCGAATCATCAACACAATAAATATATCGATCCTACAGGTTTCTTCCTATTAACCATAACAAACTCAGTTCTAGATGAAGAAGCTACGTTATTAGCACTGTTTGCTACAAGATCCACGGATCCAGGTCAGACACTAGCAGTTCCTTCTCAAGGGATTGGGATCCGCCACAACGATGGCTGGTTTTTCTAGTGCTTTAACAAATTTTGTTTCTTTATTTTCACTAGTTGATGGATCAAGTTGTTGAATACCTAAACCTTTTTGGTTGTTACCGGTTTTAACACTATCTAATATCGTATCTAAAGTGTTCGTACTCATTCTAGCAATTTTAGAATCTAGATGATCAACTAGTGTTTGAAGTTGAGCATAAAGTTCACATTCACCACTTGCTATTTTACCCTTTTCTAAACGTTTTAGTTTTGCTTTTAATTCTATGACTTCTTTATCTAAACGTTGGTTTTGACTCTTTAAAACCTTGTTTTTGTTAATTAGTTTTAAGCTAATATTGCATAGTTTGTCATATTCATTATGCAATGAGTCGTCATTAAGTGATGAGCTACTATAGTATTCGTGACATACCTCGTCATTTGCCATGAGACAAATTTCTTCGTCCTCCTCGTCGCTCATTCCCTACGTGCCGCTCACGAACGCCTTTTGATCATCCCATTTGGGACACTTACTAATGAAGTGGTTTTGGTCCCCACATTTAAAGCAAGTACGATCATCTTTTGGCTTCTCGTCCTCTTTGCTTTTCCGAAAGCCTTTCTTATCGTCATACGGTTGTTTGACGTATCTTCCCTTTCTTCTAAAGAACTTTTTAAAGTCCCTCACCGCCATAGCGTACTCCTCCTCGTCACTACTCGAGGAGGAATTATCTTCATCGCTTGAAGCCTTTTTGGCTTTAAGGGCAAGAGATTTGTGTTTCTCTTTCACCTTTGAGGCTTCGGGGTCTTTAGCAAGGATAAGCTCGTAGACTTTTAGATTGCCTATGAGTTCATCGAGGGTGAGGATTGTCAAATCTTTTGACTCTTCGATCGCCCGTCACCTTGGATCTCCACTTCGATGGAAGTGCCCTTAGATATCTCCTAACATGGTTACGGCTAGAAAAAGATTCATCAAGTGCTTGTAAAGATGTAATAATAGTATTAAAGTTAACAAATGAATGATATATAGTTTCCTCATCCGATATTGAAAATTGTTCATATTGTTGAAAAAATAAATCAATTTTATTATTTTTAACTTGTTGGTTGCCTTGATGAGTTACAACTAAAGAATTCCAATTTTCTTTAGAGGTTTTAAGTATAGAAATTCTTTCGAATTCCTTTTTCGGTAAAGTATTATATAAAACCATTTTTGCTTCACTATTTTTAGAAAGCTTTTTCTTCATTTCATCATTTAGTTTATCATGAGGTATGTTAACTAAATTTCCTTTATCGTCTTTTGAGGTAGCCTCAAAATCGCCTTCAACAATAATGTACCAAAGATCAATATCTTTAGATTTCACATATGTTTCGAATCTATTTTTCCAATATATAAAACCATTAGTTTCAAGTAGTGGTGGTCGTTGCATAGATTGCCCTTCCTTATAATTTTCAGAACCCATAGTGATCGAAAAGTTTTTAAAATACAATTCTACTTTAAAACTTTTATAAACTTAGCTCTTGATGCCAATTGTGGAAAACTAGAAGGGGGGGTTGAATAGTTTTGCCGATTTTAAGTTAGTTTCAAAAACTTTAGATTCGTTAATATGTGAGATCTTATGGATGTAGAGTAAGTATAGATCTAATGATAAAGTAAGTAACTAAAGTAAAGCTAAGGGAAAGAAATGACACAACCGATGTATAGTGGTTCGGCTACAAGGACACCTTCCTTGCCCTACTCCACTCCCCGAGTCACCTACTCAAGAGTTCAAGCACTATGTCAACAAACTCCTTCACTTGGCGGAGAAGCCTTCACAACGTTGCTTACACTTTTTCCGGTACAAGGCTAGATACCGAGTCCGTAGCACGGTGGACCAAACCAACACAACTATTACAACAAATATGTGAAATATCAAATACAAGATCTTCGCTACAGAAATCTTGCGGAGTGACAAATCAATCAAGGACCCCTTGGTTGGATGACTTGTAGAATGCTCGTGATCTCGCCTTAGAGAAGGACCTATATGAGGATCACAATAGAAAGAAAGAAGAACAACTCTCTAGATCAAGTGATCTATATGTTAGAAGAGAATGAGAGTGTTTGAGAGATTTAGTAAGAAGAGGGGTATTTTAGAATGAAGAAATGGCTCTCTATTTATAGGGAAAATCTTTCACTGTTCCCCGGATCCCACGGATCCCTCCCACTTAGGATCCGCCTAGTGTAATCCTAGGGATCCGTGGGACGCTCCTCTTTGCCCATGGGTTTTTTGGTTATGGGTCATGGGTTATGGGTTGGTCCATAGGTTTTCTTTAGATTCAATGTATCTAAGTATACATTGTATTTAGCCAACTTGGGTATAGGTTATGATCCATGGGTTATGGTCCATGGGTTGTGGTTTTTACCCATCCTAATAAACTATTACAACACATGCTTAATTACTACATTTTTGTATTTAAATGGCTATATGTAAATGCTTTAAAAAATAACATGTATCCTTATAATTATACTTAAGATAACATTATATTTGTTATCAACAAAACACAAAGAGATCGCAAAATATTAATAAACGTTTTTACGGTTTATTTATATTAACAGAGGTGATAGAACATGAAACTTTGATCTTCACGTACTTCATGTATCAAGCTTTCAACACGTTGACAATGATAACAATCTTTGTCATGGCTCGGAAATGGTGGTGGTAGAAAGGAAATGGCTTAATGTGGAGGATCAAGTGAAGAGGGTTGAGGATCCTCAAAAGAAGGAGGGATTGGCGGAGGCACATTCAATGATATTTCAACTAAGGATGACGGTGGGGGTAGAGAGGTGTCAACTTCCATGTGGTCGGGTGGTTGACTTTGATGATTCCTCATAATCCAAAATAGACTATTTGACGGTGAGGGAGACAAGGATTTCGGGGCTATTCTTTCCATTGAGAATGTTGGAAATGGTGGGGGATGAGATGGCCTAGGAGGCAAGTCCTCTAGATTGTATAGGTGTGGTGATGAGAGTGGAGTGGTGAATGATATGGCTTTAGGCACTAAGGGTGATGGTTTAGTGAAAATAGGATTGTTTGGTTTAGGAGGTATAGTGGTGTTTCGCATTGGTAGTTTTGTGGGAACAACCCTTTTGGGGATTGGTTTGATAGGTGGAGGGGAGATCCTACCATTTGTGGATTTAACGGGAGATGATTCGGTTGAAAAAATTTCGTGAACAACACGAGCAAATTTCTTGGGTGGTCCTTTGGTGGATGAGTTACCACTAGGAGCTTTCCTCATGATAAGATGATAAGAGAGAATTAGGGTTATAAAGGTTTCTAAATACTGAGAATGAGGATGTAGATGATGACTTTAGGAGTCTTCACAAGATGGTTTATAAGAGGAAGGATTTGGCTAGTGCATTCAAGACTTAAGCTACTAAGATCCTTTGGAATGTGATGATTTGCATGCACAAGAGTCATCTTCAGAGTTGCACTGATCTAGAAGTTTAATTTAAAACAAGATGGAGTGTTAAAGTTAGCAAGAAGAGCTTGAAATGATTGTTTTAGCTAGTGTTTTAGATGAATCTGTTACCCGAATCCTACGGTTCCCTCCAATGAGGGATCCGTCTAGGCTAATCCTAGGGATCTGGCTCTCAGCACCTAACAAAGGAGAAAAAATGATGTTTGTAAGGTCTAATACCTATACCTCTTAAGTGTTTCATTCTTCCTAAGTGCCTTAAATGAAAGGGTACTTAAATGATCAAGGGCAATGAGTGAAGGTAGCTAATGATTGCCTTTTGTGGAAGAAAATGGAACTTTATGAATACCAATGAATGACCAAAGATGACACTAGAAAATTTGAGAGTGTCAAGTTCAGCTAAATGATCCTAGAGACCAGATAGTAACTTAAGATAATTTTGTAAAATATCTTAAATGAAATGAAAAACTAGTATTTGACCCATTTTGAGGTAGAAATGACTAAAATCAATTTTCTAAAATTGAGAGATTTATAAAACTAGATGTGTTGACATGTGAGAGATTATGTGTGCGTATAGGAGCGGAAGAGTGATGAGTTTTTGGTGAGATGATAAATCGAAAAGCACCTTGAGTATGATTCTAAATGAGCTATGAATGAGTGTGAAGCTTATCGAACTTGAGGAAGATTTAAGTGGTCCCAAGGTATTATGAGACATCAAACGTTAAATGTTTTATTTCATGAGAAAAATCACATTACAATGATAAAAGATGAAATCTAAGGATTGAGCCTATTTGGAAAAGAAACTAAGTTTCTTGAGCATTTTCGCTAGATGGATCGTCAAATGGATGATGAGTATTTGCCGATTCAGGGATGAAGAAAGACTTAATGAGAGATGTGTTTAGAGGTTCCATTATCTTATTCACGAGTACGTACAACGGACTTTGAAATTAAGGGTGGAAGTACATGATGTGATGATAAATGCGTGTCAAGAACATTCCATAAGGGATTAGTTTGTTCTTATTGCCTAGAAGGTTTACAATTCGCCTTGCGAAGAAATAGGCGAGATTGTATGGTTGTTGTGTTAGAAAACAATACATTATGTGAGCAAAACAAGCGGGAATGATTTCTCGATTTCCCCTAAGACTCCAAACATTTTCACGTAGGATGAGTGCGAGAGGTTTATACTAATGTCGAATATCCCGTTTATAGATTATGTTCAGATCAGAGTAATAGGGTCGAGGTTTGCATAACATGCGAGTCAAGTCTTGAGGGGAAGGTATGTGTGAACAATATGGACTATTTTCTTCACGATGGTTGAAGAGAGAATCAAGATACCAATCTTCAGTGAAGGCACATTGTCCATGATTTGGAATTCGGAGAATGTAAGCAAATTGCCCAAGGGTTAAAAAAAACTTTTGGTTTTTGATCCAAAACCAAAGAGATAGAGATCGATCCTTGTTACGAACGAGTTCAACTTGACGGAAGAATTCCAATACAAAACTTGGACAGATTTTCTCGTTAATTCTGAGAAGGCCTTCTAGTCCTACGTTTCGGAAAGAGGTATTGATACCTTCTTCATATGGTAGAGGTGTGTCGACAATACGTCCTTCATGGAAGTGACGAGTTTCGAGATTATTGAACCCACGGACATGATTGCCAGGTGTGTTGGGCTCAAGAGAAATGTTAGGAATGTATACATAAGTGAGTGAAAAGTCGAACTCATACTCATGAGACATGACGAGACATATTGAAGTGAATCTGCAGTGACAGAAAAAGTATTTTGACGAAAAAATATTTTTGCATCTTATAGGTTTTGTGGAAAACTAGAAGGGGGTTGAATAGTTTTACCGATTAAAACTTCGTTTTAAACTATTTAGATCGACTTATGTAATCTATTTAAACATGTGTGTTGGATGTTGATAGACAAGCATATATAACTATGTAATGAAAGAATAAGGAGTAAGAAGCACAAAATCCCAACCCGAGTATTTATAGTGGTTCGGCTACAAGAACACCTTCCTTGCCCTATTCCACTCCTCGAGTCACCTACTCGAGAGTTTGTAAACACTACACGACACCAAATCCTTATGGCGGAGAAGCCTTCACAACGTTGCCTACTCTTTTTCTGGTACTAGGCTAACCACCGGGTTCTTTCACGAGGTAGAACCAATCCTATCACAAAGTCGCCTACCCTTTATCCGGTATTAGGCTAGATACCGAGTTCCATTACAATGGAGGAACTACTACCCAACACTACAACCATAACTAACCCCAAAAGAGATCTACTCTTTATAACAATATCAACAAGGATATCAATATCCTTTGACCCAATACTAATCTAACTTGTACATCGAACACACCATATCGAATGTACATCTTAGGCACCTTTCACTAATGCCTTTGACTTGATCTCAAGGCACCCTTCACTAATGCCTTGTGACTTGACTTCTAGGCACCCTTCACTAATGCCTTTAGCCTTGACTTCTAAGCACCCTTCACTAGTGCTTTCAATACGGACGTTCGACACCTTTTCACTAATGTCTTCGTCTTGACCCTTTAGACATCTTTCACTAATGTCTTCAACACTACACTTCTTATGAGAAAGAAGAGAACTATCAACAAGAGAACCTCAGTAGTCTTGATGATAAAGCATGGAAACTCATGGACTTGAGCTTGCTCGACTTCAAAAGGTGGTGATCTCGCCTTTAAGAGGAACCTAAAGAATCACACAAAAACAGAACTACATACATAGATCACTTGGATCTGAGGTTAGAGAGTTTATAACTCAAACAGAAAATATATGAGAAAGGGGTGAGAAACAATGAATAAATGGCTCACTATTTATAGAGGAAAAACAGCTACTATTCCACGGATCCCACGGATCCCTCACTTGAGGGATCCATCTAGTGTATTACTGGGGATACGTGGGACGCTCCCTTTTGCTCATGGGTCATGGGTCATGGCTTATGGATCATGGGTATCCAAGTAGATACAATGTATCTACAAGATGCAATCCATCTAGTCCATGGGTCATGGATTAAAACCATGGGTCATGGATAATATCCATATATGACATAAGCATGATGTCATGCAATGGGTTATGGGTCATGCTCCATGGGTATGGGTCATGGACTTTGGGTTATACCCAACTACATTCAATGTATTTGGTCAATAGGTCAAATACTTAAGTTTCTACCCATTTATAATACTCATTATAATACATACTAGTTATGTATATATTTACCCAATATGTAAACACTAGTTGTTGTACATATGTATTACTAAATCATAAAATCACTTATACTTGTTTTAGTGTTTTATGTGAAAACGTAAATGTGTTAGTAAACTATTGGCTCAAACCATTTACGTATTTTATTTGTTTCGTCAAAATAATTTTACGTTTGCTATCGACAAAACATAAGAAGATCGTAAAATATAAATAAATGTTTTTACGGCTTATTTGTGTTAACAATCTCCCCCTTTTTTTTGATGAAAAAACATAAAATTATTTGAAGGAAAAACTAGAATTTGTAAAAGTTTGAATTGTAGTTTTTACTTTCTTCTCCCCTTTTGTCGAAACAAAAAGAGCTACGAAAAGAATACTAACACATTGTTTTAAGAAAACATGTGAAGTAAAAGGATAATATAAAAGGTAGAGAGCAAGTAAAGGAAGATTTCTCATCTTAACTCCCTTGATGAGTCCATCCCTTTGAGAGGCGTCAAGAAAAAAATCCTAAGCTAGTTCATTTGCAACTAAGTTTGCAAAATATCTCGCCTATGTGATTTAATATGCTCCCCTTGATGATTGCAATTTTGCAAAGGGATGTCATGAAATGTAATCCTAATATTGCAAGTGATTTTGCAATGTATTGCTTTGACACAAAGCTCCCCCTAACTTAGTGTGTCATAGTCTTCATGTGTAAATTGAAAATCTACAAAACAAGGGTCAGAAAACAAGTATATAATACATAATTTCCTGCAAATAAGACTCAAGTTAGTGTAAAACAAGTCTTCTGTTGCATAGATCCCACGGTTCCCTCCTTGGAGGGATCCGGCTAGGCAAAATGAAGGGATTCGTCTGTCTGTAACTAAAATATAGCAAAATGTGATGTACCAAAAGATGTTGGCATCGAAATGAGATATGTATTAGAACAATAATCATATACTCAGAACAATATAGCAAATATCATGTAATTTCATTTAATAAAACTAGAGATATGATATATATATGACTCTAAACACTAAGAAAATGAACAATACATGACTTTGAATTTCTAGACTAACTAAGTCGCGCTTGATACTAGGACACCACTAGAATTCTCTAGCTCAAGTTTGTTTAGGTTTAATCTCGTCGAAACGTTCGAGGATGTGATAAAACATGAAACGTTGATCTTCACATACTTCATGTATTAAACTTTCAACATGTTGACAATGATAACAATCTTTTTCATGGCTCGGTAGTGGTGATGGAAAAAAGGTAACTGCTTGATGTGAAGGATCAATTGAAGCGGGTTGAGGAGCCTCAAAAGAAGGAGGGATTGGCGAAGGCACATTCGAGGATGGATCAACTAAAAATGGTGGTGGTAGAGAGGTATCAACTTCCATGTGTTCAGGTTGTTGACTTTAATGATTTCTCATAATCCAAAAGGGATTATTTGATGGTGACGGAGAAAAGGAAGCCGGAGCTAGTGTTGACTCAACACCTTGATTTTGTTCCACTATTCCTCCTAAAGAGGAGAAAGTTGTCGGTGGTGGAGGATGAGATGGCCTAGGAGGCAATTCCTCTAGATTGTAGAGGTGTGGTGATGAGAGTGGTGTGGTGAATGATAGAGCTCTAGACACCAATGGTGATGGTTTAGTGGAAATGGGGTTGTTTGATTTAGGAGGTATGGTGGTGTTTAGCATTGGTAGTTTTGTGGGAAAAATCCTTTTTGGGATTGGTTTCATAGGCGGAGGGGAGATCCTACCATTTGTGGATTTAACGGTAGATGATTATGTTGAGGAAATATCGTGTACAACAACAGCAATTTTCTTGGGTGGTCCTTTGGTGGATGAATTACCACTAGGAGGTTTCCTCAGGATGAGATGATTCAAAGAGATTTGTAAAGATTTCTAATTGCTGAAAGAGATTTGGCAAGTGCATTCAAGACTTAAGCCACTAAGATCCCTTGTAATGTGATGATTTGCGTGCACAAGAGTCAACTTTAGAGTTTTACTGATCTAGAATCTTAATTAAGATAAGATGGAGTGTAAGTTAGCAAGATGAGCTTGAAATGATTGTTTTAGCTAGAGTTGACGTAAATCTGTCACCCGGATCCCACGGTTCCCTCCAATGAGGGATCCGTCTAGGCTAATCCTAGGGATCCGGCTCTTAGCAGCTAGGAAAGGATAAAAATGATGTTTGTAAGGTCTAATGCCTATACCTTTTTGAGTGTTTCAGTCTTCCTAAGTGTCTTAAATGAAAGGATACTTAAATGTTCAAGGGCAATGTGTGACAACTGGCAATTTAGAAAGTCTATTTTAGGTAATCGCATTATGTTAAACTAAACTGAGCTTTTGCCTTTATCACTATTTTTATAAACCATGACTTGATTTTATATCGTCTATTGGTTTTTACGGAATATTTCATTATTAAATGAGTTATCGTATGAGTTTTAACTCTATTTGGTAGGCACTATTCGATTCGGCACTAGAAAAGCCTAAAATGAGAATTATTGTAACTTTTAGACCGTAACTCGAAAATTGACAAATAAATAGTCAAAACGCGTGGAAAAAAATAAATAACGATGATAGAAAGTCGAATGAACATTGGGGGACACTCGTGGGACAATATATGAGATCGGGAATGGGTAAACGGGATAGTTTACGAAAAATGACGGCTTCGGCCCCTCCACTTCTACATGGCCGGCGCCCCCTCCTCCCCAAAATAATTATTTTTAAGTCCCTAGCTCCTATGTATATAAACCCACTCACCCTCATTTTTACTTCCACTTTCTCTCACTAAAAACATACACAAACAACTCTTTCTCTCTCTACTCTCTCTCTCTCTTCAAGAAATAAAACCCTAGCCACCACCACCACCTTGGCCGCCGCCCACCTCCGGCCACATTCAGGCCAAAATCCGGCGAGTGGTGCTACACCTCCACCACCAAATAAAAGATCTTTTCATCCTCTTTCCATCCATATATAATACTCATACTAAAACCTTCATTAACACCCTCAAATTTAAAGATTAAGATTCGTACTTTTAGGGTTTTCATCTAATATTGCAATTGGTGCTTGAATAAGGTAAATGGAACATGATTTGAGCTTGTTTGGGCAATAATAACCCACGTATGGATTATTAGGGTTTCGAACTAAAATCCAAATTTGGGGCTTTTGGGTGGAACATGAAATTAAGTCTAATTAGTGTCTAAATAAACAAGTAATTAGTGTTTGGTAAGTGTGTGGTGTATCAATTTGATGGGTTTATGCATTTTAGGATTAGTTTCATCTTTTTGGTTAGAATAGATGATGGGTTTTGTGTTTGGTTAGTGTTTGGAGCTTGAATGATTGGATTCGGATGTTTTGGAATGAGTTTGGTGATGTTTGATTGATGTGGAATGGTGTATGAGCCACAAAGGGCACGTACGTAGCCCTTGGCTTGCGTACGTGACCCACTTGGGCCATGGGTCCGGGTCGGGTCGATTTGGTAGCTTGTTGGTTGATGTAGTTGAGGTTTGGATGAGACGCGTGGAGCCGAAAAGCTTCTAGGACTTGTTTGGTTCATGTGGTCTTAACCGTGACCGTGTCATGACCATTAGGGTCATAACATTGGTTTCGGGTATATTTGGGTTGATTGATTGGTTGGCGAGTTTGTTTTGAGTTGGTTTGGGATTGAATTGCGATATTGTGACTTTTAAATTGGACTTGATACATATATTGTTGACTTTGAGCTACGTCGGCGTTACTTTGACTTTTAGTCAATAGTTGACTCAACAAAGCCGTAACATGGACTTTAGTATAATTTGAACTATTGATTAATTAAAAGCCGAAGTTATGACTCGTGCTTGTGGACTCAAACGAATAACGATATGAGATTAATATTGAATTTAACGAAATATATATATATATATATATATATATATATATATATATATATATAGGATAAAGATCAAATAAAAGACAAATATCCGTAAAAGATAAAAGATTTTTTTCAAAAAGTTCACGAAAATTCTCAAAAATCCCACAAGATCGGTATGTTGGTGCATGAAAAGTTGAAAACTTTTTCTAAAGTGGATATTTTTCCAAAAAATTATGAAAATATACGTTTAGATTAAATCTTTTTGTGCATCAAAATTGGTTTTGCACCCAACTTCTTTTGACTTTTTCATCAAAATAACATTGCGCATCAAACTAAAACAAGTTAAAATTTTGTGCATCAAAATTTTTTGATTAAAATTGCTTTTGTGCATTAAAAAACGTATCAAAACTCAAATTATAAAAATGTTTTCACAAAAGTTTTATGCACCAACATACCCGATCTTGTGGGATTTTTAGGAATTTTTCGTGAACTTTTGAAAAAAAATCTTTTATTCTTTTACGGATATTTGTCTTTTATTTTAATTCACTATATATATATATATATATATATATATATATATATATATATATATATATATATATATATATATATATATATATATATATATATATATACATGAAAATGCTAATAAACTATGAAATATAAATAATAAATGGGCTTTTGTACCAAAAATATCGATAACAAGTTTTATCTTGTTATTTACTATTTTAAATGGAAACTAACGACTAAATTGGAAATGTTTTGTAATAAATAAGTAATTAATGTTTCGAGTACACGTTTATCAATAAATGTCAATTATGGACATTTAATACTAGTTTAAGTATTTATTTACTTACGTTGTGTGCATGGGTTACGGATAACCTAGCATTAATAGTGTTGATCCACGTGGGTAGCGGACTTATTAGGTTGACGAATCTAATAAGAGCCCACTAGGTACGTTGGGTAACCCTATTAATGGGTGAATTATCCTTATGACTCTTTAGGATACGATTGATTTATGGGATAATAAGCGACACGAGTAAATAAATGAGTTTATCGAGTTGACGAATTCGATAAGGTCTACTATTTATTCCGAAACTTATTGAACTATGGAGCTTATCGTTTAGAGGTCTCATTGTGTCGCATTGAGTTATATATTGGTTGTTTGAGTGCATTCATAGCATCATATTGAGTCGATACACCCACACGAGTAATACCAAACACTAGGATTAAATGGTGAAACGAGACATTTTTGGAAATAAAGAAATAGAATATATTGGGATAGATAACGTTGATTTTGAGGAATATATATATTAAAGTTGGTCTACATTAATAGGTTGTGCCGAGTCGATAGTTGCTGTGCCGTGATACCGTTACCTTCTGCTAGTGTTTATTTGTGCGTTGATTGCTTGAGGTGAGTTTCATAGCCCCGCTTTTATCTACGTTTTTAACTATATTGGGGTGAGAATCATGCTACTATTTTTGGACCGTTAAAACTATTTGGATTTGATTATATGCTTGAATGTTTAGATAGATGTGCGGTAGTTGTTGCCTTAGTCTAGGTTTAACCGTGCCTAGCTAAGAATAGACTTCTACATCGACCTAGTCCGGGGTTGGCAATTGTTCTAGATTTTGCCACGACAGTGCTGGACTAGAGTCACGGGGCCAGAGTAATCCCTGGATGCGGGATATGATTGGAGATCCGGATAGGATCAGTGTGTGAAACGGTATTTATCTATCTAGGTCTTGCATAGCAAATCAACTCTTACAGTCCACTATGATTTTGTTGAACTTAAACCTATGAACTCACCAAAGTGGTGACCTTTTAGCATGGTTTCTCAGGTATTTGAAAGATGTTTGGAATACATGATCGGTGGAAGCTTGGCAAGAAGGCGGGGTTCAAGGATCATTTCTAACTCTGATAAACTTTGGGGACCTATTTGATTAAACCATGTTTTGGGCCTAATATTTACTCTTTTGGATTAAATGTTTTAAATGACTAAATTTGGAATTGGTTTTGAATGTTAAATGACTATCTTTTTGCTATACTTGTGTGCGATACCAATCCAATAGTAACGCCCCGAAAACTTGATTAAGTCTTCCATTGCATCGAGATTTGGGGTGTTACTGATTGGTATCGAGCTCAAGGTTATAGAGAATTAGGTATTTTATAAACCCTAAACTATATCCACTTTTAAGAAAAATTGATCCTCGACCGACGACGCCCGCTTGCATGTCAAGCTTCTTATTTGATTATGGTATGAACTATGATTTGAATTATGAGATGATCCATTAAGGGATATTGTGAACCGATTTTGGAAACGTTATTATAATGAGATATGATTCTTGATTTTGGGAAAATGAGATAGGGTTGTTGATTTTGGAAAATGAGATGTGAATATTGAGATACTACGGTATTGGAATTGAGTAAACGATATATTATGATTTTGGAAATTTTGAACTCGATTGATTTGATATGGGATTATGTGATGAAACTGAACTTATGCGTTTCATTAAAGGCATGTTTTGAGTAATGCGGTACCTCTACTTTTAAAGCTTTCATTATGTTATACGTGTTTTGGTTAAGTTGATGCGCTTATTAAAACTAGTTGTTTCGAACACTTATACCTACCCTATGCCGTTATCACAGACTATGCCTTCACTAGCTTTTGATGTGTCTAAGGAGGTCCTTCTTTGTTGCTAGTTCGCCAAAGATTGACTCTCATGACGGTTCTTGCAGGTGATCCTTATGAGATTTCCGTCACACTAGTTCATCATCATCGATCGTCCTAGCTCGTCTAGGCGCCTCACTTTACATCGGGTTTTAGCGCGACACACGCACTCCTAGGCTTGCTTATAGCACCGCCGCATGTCCGTGAGACCACCATCATCACCTATCCGTTTAGCGACCCACTCTCTTTTGTCATCATCACCAAGATCACCATGTCTTAGGAGGCCTAGATCTCTAGAGTACCACCTCGTGATTCACACGCACAGAGACTCGACTCATGGACTCTCCCCATGGATGAGGCGAGGAGGAGTATGAGGTTGAGGAGGAACATGAGGTTGAGGAGGAGGATGAGATTGAGGAGCGGTATGTTGATGACGATGAGGATCCTCGGGAGGAGGAGGATGAGGATATCCTGAAGGGGTACTCCTCCATTGCAAAGTCTGCACATTCTCGGGACCGGGTTCTCCTTTGCACGAGCCTCGAGTCCCCGGATGACCTTTGGGTTTGATTCACCTCCACATTCACCGAGATAGTAGCCCGTTAGGATCGAGATACCATCGGAGATTGTTTCGAGCCCGGGAGTATGGTGAGGCAGATGCGATGTGGGAGAGGATTACATCGCGGTACTAGGCTTAGTCGGTTGACGGATCGATTGGTTAGAGTATCTAGGGCTAGTATAGAGGATTTGAGAGTTGATATGGGTACTTGTAGTCGGGAGGACTAGGGTTTTGCGTGAGGGTATGTCGGAGCTCCGGGAGCGGGTTGGGGACTGCTTGAGAGGGTTCGTGATGACTCGTGATCTTGATAGAGCGATTTGGCGTGGGATTGGTGAGTTGGAGAGAGGTTGCGAGCTTAAGAGTGATCGTGACGCTTGACGTGTTGAGCTAGCATCATTGTGAAGAGAGGTTGACGATGTTAGGAGATCGGTGAGTGGTATTCGTAGACGTGGCTAGATAGTATTAGATTTATGGTTTTGTACCATCTTGAAACTAAGTAGTACTTGGTTTGAGATGTAGGATTATCCTAGTTGTCTTACTAGTATCGTTATTAGGATCGTTTTTGAATTCTCCATATCCTTCAATGTATTTCCACTTTTAAAACCTATGAGTTATGGTTATTGGAACGTGCATCCTTAGTTATGATTCGGTATTTGATTGTTTCGCTTTGGTATAGCGTTATCCTTGTTGGCCTTGATTATGTATTCAAGCGTTACTGGGTGACCCTTGGAACCCAACTCTATCTTTAGAGCGTGAATTGTGAACTTATGAAACTGTTCTTCTTGCCTCCAGAATGGTGGCAACAAGACGAAACCCGCTTAGGAACAACCGAGCGACTCCTGCCGCTTTGTTGCCCACAGTCGTCGAGGTCGTCGTCCGCCCCACCACACCACCGTTGAGAACCCGAACATTGATAACCCGGTGTAGGGAACCCGAATGTGAACGACCGTCTTGAGAATGGTCTGTTCACAAAACCCTCCACCGTGAACCTAGCCCACATTGACCGGCTAGTGTCGCAGATGTCGTGAATCGCTAGCCGAGGCTAACCTCTCTAACACTTCTAGTGGAACCCCAATCTTGAATCGAACTTGAGGTTGTACCCACAAAGAGTTCCGATTACGTGGTCCCATTGACTTTGGAGGAACCGGGGAGTAGTTTACGACTAGGTGGTTGGAGAAAAGCGAATCTGTTTTCTTTGTGAGTAAGCGTGATGAAGATTGTAAGGTTAAGTATGCAACATTCACCTTGAAGGACGAGGCGTTGACCGGTGGAAAAACTACCACGATCGGTAGGAATTGATGTATCCTATAGTATGACTTGGACTCGGTTTAAGACTTTCACGATTAAGACTTCTCGTCCTAGGAATGAAGTGAAGAAGTTAGAGAGTGAGTTCGGAACCATAAGGTTAAGGTAATGCGACATGGCGACTTATACTGCTGCTTCCAAGAGCTATCATTGCTTTGCCCTGAAATGGTTCGCACCGAAGAACTTAAGATTGAAAGGTATACTGATGGATTGCCTTTGGCTACTCGAAAAGATGTCATCGCTGCCAAGCCAGTTAATTTGAAAGAGGCAATTGCTATGGCTCAGAGTTTAATGGACTCTTATGTGCTAGAAGTAGGAGACAAATGTAAGAATGATAGGAGTGATAAGAGGAAGAGGAATGAAGTTGTTAAAGGGAATGGCAACAAACGGCACGAGACAGCCAGAGTGTTCGCCATAGGAAATGGAGTTAGGAAAGATTATGAAGGTAGTAAGCCTGTGTGTGGTCGTTGTAACCGACACCACCATGGACTGTGCCCGAATGTGTGTAGGAAGTGCTCTAAGGTAGGACACTTGGCCAAAGACCGAGGTCCCGACCACTTACATCCCAAACCGCACAAGGAGCGGACTGAAGGCCATCACACTGTTTGGATGTGGAAAGAAGGGACACTTTAAGAATTAGTCCGAGAGCCGTAGATGAGAGGAAATCCCGGAAATGTAGGAGGACTTGCTAACCGAGGTTTAGGAGGTAATGGCTTGAACCACATGAAGCGTGAGGTTGTGGAGAACCAGGAAAACCATGGTGCTAGGAATCGTGAGAGAGACATGGGAGCAGTAGCGTGTTTACGCTATTGGGAAGGAAGTCGGTGAGGACCCTAACGTGTTACTGCACGTTCCTACTCAATAATCGCTATGCTTCCATACTGTTTGATACTGGTGCGGATATGAGTTTCGTATCCACCAATTTTATGCCATTACTAGGAATCTCCCAAACACCTCTAGGGTTTAGTTACGACGTGGAATTAGCAAATGGGAATAGGGAGAAGATAGACACCGTAGTTCGGGGTTGTACCTTAAGTTTCCTAGACCGCCCGTTTAGTATAGACCTATTGCCGGTTACCTTAGGAAGTTTTGAGGTCATTATCGGAATGGATTGGTTGTCGAAGAACGGTGCACACGTCATCTGTGACGAGAAGATTGTGCGTTTACCGTATGGAGGAAAAGTTCTGAGCATACAAGGAGATCGGAGCGACTGTGGAAGTCCTTCCCGGTTGAGCATCATCTCCTGTATTAAGGCCCAGAAGTACATCGATAGAGGAGGTTGTCTTTTCTTGGCTCGAATTTCTGAAAAGAAAAGTGAGGAGAATAGTGAAAGAAACCTTAACGATGTACCCGTCGTTAGAGAATTTCCGGATGTGTTTCCGACGATCGCCAGAATTCCACCGTCCGACAAGTGGAATTTCAAATAGAGTTGATACCGGTGCGAGACCGTGAGCAGGCACCCTATCGACTTGCTCCAAGTGAATTGGAGGAACTGTCTAAATAGTTGGCGTAATTGTCGGAGAAGGATTCATTCGACCAAGTTCGTCACCATGGGGAGCACCGGTGTTGTTTGTGAAGAGGAAGGATGGATCGTTTGGATGTGTATCGATTATAGGAATTGAATAAGTTAACGTTGAAGAACCGATATCCGTTACCTAGAATAGATGATCTATTCGACCAACTCCAATGAGCTAGTGTCTTTTCTAAGATCGATATACGATCTGGTTATCACCAGCTTAGAGTTCGAGAGGAGGATATCCCTAAGACTGCGTTTAGAACTCGTTATGGACACTATGAATTCCAAGTAATGTCGTTTGGGTTGACCAACGCGCCAGCGATTTTCATGGATCTCATGAACCGAGTGTGTAAGCCATACCTGGATAAGTTTGTGATAGTATTCATAGACGACATCTTGATACACTCTAAGAGTAGTGAGGAGCACGAACAGCATTTGAGGCTCGTTTTAGGATTGCTGAGAGAGGAGAAGCTGTATGCCAAATTCTCTAAGTGTGAATTTTGGATCCCGTTGATTCGTGCTAAACCGTCAAGTTATCTCACACAAGCTAGCCACTTGTGAATGGCTAACCGTAAGAAACTTAAAACAGTTTAGACACCAATGCAATGAAGTCCAGGAGAGTATAGTGTTTCCCCAGGTCTTTATGTCCCAACGAGCTGTGCGAGAATAATCAAACGAATAGTGATCGAGATAATTTGAACGGAAAAACGGTTGTGATTATGAACAATTATACCTAAAGGAAAAGTTTATAAATTACAGGGGCTTAAATGCAAATTAAAGAAAATTAAAAAGATAAATTATATTAAATAAATGCTATCACTATTTTTAAAATCTGATGTTTTTGATTTTTCTTTTATGAATTTAACTTAAAAACTACGTGACGTACAAAAGAAAAAATGTGAACTGAAACAATATTAATCCTAAAAATATAAAAATGACATTTTTACAAACCTAATGATAAGAGAAAATTTTAGAAAAAGAAAATTATTTTTAAAACTATTTATCTAATTATTATTAATTAAAAACTATTTTTACTTATTTAATAATAGCCTAAAATACAAGAAAATAAGAAATAAAGCTAGAAAAATGAAATTATGACTTAGAAAAATCTAAAATAACTAAATAGAATTTTCAAAACTAATTTTGTATTTTTCTGATTATTTTTCTAGTTTTTATGAATTAAAAACTATTTAAAACTAATTAAATTACTAAAATTACAAATTAAACTATGAAAATCTGAAAAATAATTTTTGACTTTTTATATTTATCTTAACCTAGGAAAAATGAAAACTTATTTTTTTGAAGTTTTTCTGATTTAATTGTATTAAAAGCTAATTAAAATTGCCTAAAAACTGTTTTAAATGAAGAAAAATAGCAAACAGTGCTAGAAAAATATGAAAAATTCAGGAAAAGTCTAAAATAATATACTGAATCTAAGAAAAATATGAAAACAGTAGCTTGTGTGTGAGAAAATGAAGCTGCAGTGAAACTGCTTAAGTAATAAGCACTTGAAATATGCCAAAGGCTACAAATGAGCACCAAACTTTCACAGAATCTATAATAAGCTTAAACTACTAGAAATGAACTAAATACAACTACTCTATACCACTGAAATGCAAACTACAAAGATTTGATGTTTTGAAATCTAAGTGCTTAAACAGATTTGAGGTGCTACTTTGCAGCTTGAAATTAAGCTACCCAATAAGCTGGAAATCAAAACCAGAAGTTGAAACCTAAACTAGACCTGGCTAGCTACCTATAAACCAAAGATAAGCCTGAGATGAGCTAAACTGAGCTCTTGACAAGCTCTGCAAGAACTGAGAAAATTGCACTGTGACTATGCCCTGTCACAGGGCATATGAGCAGATTTGACAAGCTTCTTTGAAGCTTAAGGAGATGTTGTAAAATTTTGCAAAAATCAGTTTTAAACACTAGACCAGCTCAACTTCTCAAATCCAAAATACCAAAAACTTTTGACCAAGGATTAACTAGTGATGATCCAAGAAAGTTTGATGAAAACTGCTTGTTATGACTTTTGACTTTTTGAAATTCTTTGTAGTTTGACTTAAATGGACTTTGATTAAAAAAAACAGGTTATTAGTGATGTTTTAAGATGTAGTGAGACCTAATTACACTGACCTATATGATTCTGTACCTAGTATACAGACTTTCTAATTCAAACTTTAATTGAAATGGAAATTACAGCAGTGAGATTATCATTTTGACTTTAAGAGGAAAAGAGTGCACAACTAAGTCTGCAATGACTGTATTGAACCTAGGGTAGACTGGATTTACAGAGCTTACCCTCTGTACTAGCTTATAACACCTAAATGACCCTTAATCCAAACACTACTTTACTTAACTAAAATGCAACTCCTAAGTCTAATCTCAAATCCAAGCTTACCCAATCTTCAAAACAGATCTAAGTGTGCTAATTACCACTAAATAGATCATATGGTACAGCTAAATCTCAATGAACTATCATGATCTTAATAATGCTAAATAAACAGTACTAATGCAATCCTAAATTAAAGAATGCAAGTAAGAAAAATAGAAATGAAGCAGTGACTGCTAATGACCAAATGATGATATCTACTTAACAAACAAGCTAAGATCAACAACTACTGCTACATGAAACATCAACAATCAATCATCACTAAAGTTATAACACTGATTTAGAATATGAAAGCAGATTAGGACTTACAAGACTCCTGTGACAATGGCATGCTATTTTAGATCAAATTACCACTACCCAGAACTGATATCACCCCTGGTTGCACACAATTCAACCCCATTTTCACCATCATTAGCAGCAATTCAGGTCAGTTACACCTTTGTAACTGCAGGTGGACTTTTGTTGACCAATGTGAGAACTTTGAGTGAAATCTGAGTAAAGGCCTGTATAAGCAACTCATGAGCTATTGAAGAGCTTATAACAGCTTATGAAAGCAATGTGAACAACTAAGGTTAGTCTTAACACTGCTTGACTATATTTCTTCACCGTTTGACTTTTGTTGACCAAACATGAACATTGCTCAAAACTTGAAATTAACACTTGAAAGTAGTTTCAATACACTGGATTAACTAAGTTTCATACAATAACACTTGAAATTACAACTTAAAACTTATTTAAGACATAGAAATTTTAAAACGACATACATATTAAAATGAAAACTAAGTACTCCTTCTTCTCTCCTTCTTCTGCTTCTTTTATACACCAAAATGACTTCCCTCTCTCCTCTGAGCAAATCCCACTTGTAATTGGGGCCATAGGATTACTTGAGACTATATTGGCCGTTTGATCACATTTTGGCGCCAAAATTATTTGCCAGTTGGAGAGGTTGAGTGCAAGGGGGGAGAAAGCATTTAATGCTTCTTGGCATGGGGTGTTTGGAGGGTAGGAGTAAGGTGATGATGATGGAAAGTTGGAGTTGCAGGTGATGATGAGGGGGGAAGGGAAACCCGTGAGTGTTTTTTATATTTTAAATGTGGGCGGGGTGTGTTTGTTTGACTGGGGTGTTGACCGGGTTTAATATTAAAAAGGGAGGGGTCCAAAAGTATATATGGCAGGGGTCACAGGCAGGTCCAAAGGGTTTTGATAGGGGTCTAAATGGGTTTTGACAAGGTTATTAATACAAGGACTTGATTTGCAATTTTTGAAAGTACAAGGACCAATTCTGCCAATTTATCAAAGTTGTTCCAAGGGACCAAAAATAACAAGCTTCAATAGTACAAGGACCAAAATAGACATTTTCAAACTTCCAAGGACTATTTTTGCCAAATTTGAAACTTGAAGGACCAAACTTGTAATTTCTCAAAACTTTTGACATTTTTCACCAAAGGACTAATTTTGACAAGTTATGATTTTAAAAGGACCTTTGGTGATTTTACTTTTGAAATAAGTGCTCGGGGACTATTTCGACAACTTTTGAAACTTGGGGACCTGAACCGCCAATTATGCAAACTTAGCTCATTTTCATCCGATTTTAAACATTTTGCATCTAAAACACATAAAACACTTATTTGTGATATTTTTATCATTTTGATGCATTTACGAGTGTTTTCGGATGTTTTGCGCTTTAATTGGTACAAAAATGATGAGTATTTAGACACTCATCAATCCCCACACTAAGATATTGCTAGTCCCTAGCAATTTTTGAGAAAAATTAATGGATTTCATCTCTTTACCAAAAGCCATTACTCGGGTAGCCAAATGTTTCGATTCAAGTAAGAACCTTGGTACATCGATAACCAAATGATTTTGAGCAAACCACCGACTTTTAACGGATTTGATTTGTCTTTACCGTAAGCCGTTTGCTTCGGACTAGCCAACTCTTAGATAAATTATCAATATTATCTTTGGTGATCCGATTACCAATTATGGTTTTCCATCGCCTTTACCACAAGCCATAAACTTGCGGGCTAGCCAACTCTTCACTTTTAAGGATATGGTGAAATGAATACCATACAATTTTGGGCAAATTGCAAGTCGTCAACGGATTTGAGATATCTTTACCAAGAGCCGTTTGCTCTGGATTAGCCAATCCTTTTGTTTATTAGACATGGCGGATGATAACCATAAGTTGAGTAAGTGCAAAACACTTACTCCAAAAAAATTTTGGCCAAAAACGGGAATTGGGCGGTATAATTACATGATAAAATTCGAGAATTCCCCCCACACTAGAAATGAATATTGCCCTCAATATTCAAAGTACCCATGGTTATGCGAAACAAAGAACGTGAAAGGAAATACTACGCCATTATTTTGAAAGTTTTTTTTTTTTTTTTTTTTTTTTGCTAAAACTTTATATACAACAATGGGGCAACTCCCCACACTAAGGTGGTACACACGGGTGAAAACCCATGTTTAACTCTTCGTTTTTGATTACCGAGTCGCTAGCTTGACTCGACCCGAATTAATTTGTTCATGGGAAGTAAGTGGAAGAGACAATCTCCATCGGACTTTCATTCAAGATGTTTGGATAAACATTGAAGTACGTGAAAGTTCCACACCGATGAGATATAGAGATCCGGCTCAAGATAATGGTACATGGAAATGCCGGGTCGAAGATAATGTCTTCATTCCCAAGGAGTGAAGAACAGGAGAAGTGATGAATATATGAAGAAAAGAAAGAAAATCATGATAAAAATCATGACTAACTCTTCATCCTCAATAGGAGAATTCATAGTTTCATGAATCTCATCGGTTAAGCTCGCTTGATCAAGACATATTATGGGTGTGTCTAGATCAGTAGAAATTATCATACTCCGTGGAGATATGATATGAGTGAGTTCATCCGAGAACTCCATGAAGGTGAATGAATCATATTCGAATTGATATGAGTGGGTTCACCGGCGAACTCCTCAAAAGTAAATGATTCATGATCGAGGAGAGAATTATGAGAATGAGAAGTGGTATCGCCACTAATCTTCTCTCCCATATTATCAAAACGAAGGCTTTCATTTTAGACCGTAACTCGAAAATTGACAAATAAATAGTCAAAATCATGGAAAATGTAAATACGATGTTAGAAAGTCGAAGGACGATGTGAGGGCGCTGGGGGGACAATATATGAGCTCGGGAATGGGTAAGCGAGATAGTTTATAAAAATTACGGGTTTGGCCCTCTATTTCTACCTGGCGGCACCCTCCTCCCTTTTCTTTTATTTTTAAGTCCCTCCTCCAGCTATATAAACCTCACCTCACCTCACTTCCACTCATTTCTCTCTAAACACACACACTAGCACTTTCTCTCTAAAAAACTCTAGCCACCACTACCTGGCCTCCGGCCCTTCGACCACCACCGCCACCTGACAGGTAGTCACCCCACCTCACCACCAAATCAAGATCTTTTCATCCTCTTTCCATCCATATATAATACTCATACTAAAACCTTCATTAACACCCTCAAATTAAAGATTAAGATTGGATTTTAGGGTTTCAAGTGGGTTTGCAATTGGTGTGAATAAGGTAAATGGAGTGGTTAGAGCTTGTAAAGCAATAATAAGCCACGTGTGGCATTGGGGTTTCGACCTATGAAGATTTTAGGGCTTTTGGGTGAAACATGGAATTAAGTCTAATTAATGTCTAAATAAACAAGTAATTAGTGTTTGGTAAGTGTGTGGTGTATCAATTTGATGGGTTTATGCATTTTAGGTTTAGTTTCATCTTTTTGGTTAGAATAGATGATGGGTTTTGTGTTTGGTTAATGATTGGAGCTTGAATGATTGGATTTGGATGTTGTGGAATTGATTTGGAAGTGTTTGGTTGGGTGTGAGATGGTGTACGAGCCACCATGACCACGATGGTCATGGCTTGGATGTCGTCTGAGACCCATGGACCTTATCCGGGTCGGGTCGTTTTGGTAGCTTGTTGGTTGATGTAGTTGAGGTTTGGATGAGCGTGGGCGAAAAACTTGGGCTTGGTTGGTTAGCGTGGTCTTAACATGACGTGTCATGACCATTAGGGTCATAACATTGGTTTCAGTATTTTGGTTGATTGATTGGTTGAGATTGTTTTGAGTTGGTTTGGGATTGAATGCGCTATTATGACTTTTAAATTGGACTTGATATATATTGTTGACTTTGAGCTACATGTTACTTTGACTTTTTAGTCAATAGTTGACTCGACAAAGCCGTAACATGGAATTTAGTATAATTTGGACAATTGATTGATTAAAGCAGTCATGACTCGTGCTCATGGACTCGAAAGCGGATAACGTTATGAAACTAATAATGGAATTTGACGAATATATATTTATACATGAAAATGCTAATAGAACTATGAAATGTAAATAATAAATGGGCTTTTATACCAAAAATATCGATAACAAGACTATTTTTAAGCGAAACTAACGACTAAATTGGAAATGTTTTGTAATAAATAAGTAATGTTTTGAGTACGTTTATCGATAAATATCAATTGTGGACATTTAATATTAGTTAAGTATTTATTCTTGACGTTGTGCATGGGTTACGGATAACCTAGCATTAATAGTGTTGATCACGTGGGTAGCGGACTTATTAGGTTGACAAATCTAATAAGAGCCCGCTGGAAATACGTTGGGTAACCTTATTAATGGGTGAATTATCCTTATGACTCTTTAGGATCGATTGATTTATGGGATAATAGCGACACGGTAAATAAATGAGCTTATCGAGTTGTGAATTTGATAAGGTCTATTTATTCGAAACTTATTGAACTATGGAGCTTATCGTTTAAAGGTCTCATTGTGTCGCATTGAGTTATATATTGGTTGTTTGAGTGCATTCATAACATCATATTGGTCGATACACCCACATGAGGAATACCAAACACTAGGATTAAATGGTGAAAGCGAGACATTTTGGAAATAAAGAAATAGAATATATTGGGGAATATAACGTTGATTTTGAGGAATATATATATTAAAGTTGGTCTACATTAATAGGTTGTGAAGTCGATAGTTGTTGTGTCGTGATTTACATTATCTTACGCTAGTGTTTATTAAATGCGTTGATTGGCGGTGAGTTCATAGCCCCACTTTTATCGTTTTAACTATATTGGGGTGAGAATCATGCTCTTTTTGGACCGTTGAAACTATTTGGATATATGCTTATTTGTTTAGATAGATGTCGGTAGTTGTTGCCTTAGTCTAGGTTTAACTTGCCTAGCTAAGAAGAACTTTTACCTCGACCTAGTCCGGGTTGGCAATTGTTCTAGATTTTGCCACGGCGGTCTTTGGACTAAGTCGCGGGGCCGAGTAATCCACGGATGTGGGATATGATTGGAGATCCGGGTAGGATCGGTGTGTGTAACGGTATTTATCTATCTAGGTCTTGCATAGCAAATCAACTCTTCTGGTCCACTATGATTTTGTTGAACTTAAACCTATGAACTCACGTAAGTGACCTTTTAGCATGATTTCTGTGTTTGAGATGTTTGGGATCGTGATCGGTGGAAGCTTGGCGAAAGGCGGGGTTCAAGGATCATTTCGACTCGATAAACTTTGGGGACCTATTTTATTAAACTATGTTTTGGGCATAATATTTATACTTTTGGATTAAATGTTTTGAATATTTAAATTTGAGATTGGTTTTGAATGGTTAAATGATTATCTTTTACTATACTTGTGCGATATCAATCCAATAGTAGCATACGAAAATTTGATTAAGTCTTCCTGTGCAAGATTTGGGGTTATTCAGATTATCTATGATGGTAAACAAGTGATTTGTGATTTGAATTTGTTGGATCTTGTGTTAGATTTTTAATAAATTTG